>CM062393.1:32609121-33209121 GCA_031304145.1 Cardiospermum halicacabum
TACTTCAATGCTATGCAGTCAGTTGTGTTGAGCCCGAAATCGTCGTGGAAGGTGCATAATTTCGTTGGATCCCTCTTCTTTGGGTCTGACCGTAACTTGCCGGGCCACCTAACCATGCGGCCGAGTTTCTCTAGCTCTTGCATCAGGTTCTCCATGGGGATCGTGAATTCATGTTTTGGGGGTTGGGGTCGCGCCTCGGTTCTGACTGCATTTGTCTGGTTAGTTTGCTGCTTAGGTACTGGGGCGCGATCATATGGTGTGTAGCGTTGGCGGGTTCGGTCGCTGTTTCTGCGATCGGTGCGTTAGGCGTGGCTAGCTTGCTGGTTTGTTATTTGCTCATGTGGTACCCACCTGTCGTCCTCTTCCCATCTTGCTTGTGCAAACGCTCTGGAGAGTGTTTCTTCCATTGTCCTTGGTTTGTATTTTATTAGGTCTGCATAGAGGTCGGATCCTTGCAGAAGGCCTTTGGCGAAGGCTCGTACGGCCGTATCTTGGTTGCAGTTGGGTATGGTGATTTTTTCCTTGTTGAATCTTGCGATATAAGCGCGCAACGATTCGTTGTTTTTCTGGCGGATGGCGTACAAATCATCGGATTGTTTTTCCGGTTTGCGGCTGCATGCGAAATTCTCTATGAACGAGTCTGTTAGTTGGGCAAACGAACCTATCGTCCCAACCGGCAAGTTCACATACCATTCCAAAGCTGGCCCTGTTAATGAATTCCCAAATAGTTTGCAGAAGCCTGCTTCGCGTATGTCCCTGGGTAGCGAAGTTGTTAGCATCGCTTGACGGTAATGGGCGATGTGGTCGTCGGGATCGGTCGTGCCATCGTATGTTTTGAATCTTGGAGCCGCAAACTTGTATGGCAGATCTATTGCCGCGATCTCGTCCGAGAACGATGTCTCTGTGAAAGTATCTTTGGAAGATCTTCGCAGTGGAGCAGGGACACCGGGGAGGAACCTGATCATATCTTCCATCTCCTGCAGTCGTTTTGTTACCTCTAGAGAGATACCAATTTGAATGGGTCGAGGTCTTCTGATATCGGATGTCGTTTTTCTGATTGTTGGTATGGTTTCGATCCTTGGATTGGTGGTCGTTTGTTTAGAGAGGTTCTGGCGCGGTCTTTCGAAAGTGGTTGCCATTGCTCCTTCTCTTGGCGCGGTTCTGGCTGTTCTTTCGTCTCCCTGCTGGGGTTGGTCGGCGAAGATTTCTTGATCGATCTCGTTGTCGTCGAAGGCCTCGATGTCTAACCTGCGGATGGGTCCCGTGTTCTGTAACGGTTCTTCTCCGCAACGCGCGTCTTGGTCATGCCTCGTGTAGTTTTCCTTGGTTGTCCATTCCGTCGGGTGCTCGATTTCGGGTTGCGAAGCGCGCATCCCATCGACCACGTTCTTTAAGTTCTTGTTTTCTTGCTCGAGAGCGGTGAGTCGGGCCATCAGTTGCGTGAGTGAATCGGTTTATCGAGATTAGAGGGCTTGCTTGCCCTGAGATTGGTCCATTGGTGTGGCGAGATCTTCGGTTCCCTGAATCCTGGTCGACATTGGTGGTCTGCAACGTCGACGAGATGTCTTAGGCGTACTGTTCTTGAAACTGGGTGATGGAAGAAAGTGGTTGACGACTCAGGACAAAGAGCCCCACGGTGAGCGCCAAACTGTTGGGGTCGAATTCTGATGAGGCTCCGATTCCCTTTGAAACTAGGGCTCTCTCTCTCTTCTTTCGAACTCACTCTCTCCAATTTTCTATCGATCCCCTCCTTTTTCTAAAATTCTCCCCTATATAGGAAGTTATTTGCCAACTGTCTCCTAACAGATTTACAGGCTCCCACACCCGAGATTTCCGGACTATTGACAACTACTTTTCTAACTGAATCCAACTAGATGTTGAAAGACACGTCGGCCCACCATTTATCCAGGATCGCGGCCCAACACTGTTGGTCTTCATGCGGCCGCACAAAAACCTTAGCCCATCAAGAAAACCATATTATTCGGCCGCAGACTTCCTAGGTCCCTTGGATCAATATATGACCCAAAAAGTACTAACTATTGGTGGCCCAACAATCCGAGGCCCAATCGAAAAGGTGCGACTGCTTATTGGTTCCATCAATATTTTTGTTTAATTTTTAATTATCTTATCTTTATCCATTTGAATTCTATTGAAAATTTTTGTTATTTTATCTTTCTAGAAAATCTGGTTTTTAAGATTTCTTATTCAAAAACTAGTAAGACTTGTCTGTTGGAGTTCTTCTAAAGTAAAAAAAAAAAAATCCTTTTAAAAATCTAATAATTTTAACAATTTTAACGTGACAGTGGTAAAATAAGAGAACCACAAAACTAGTGTGGTTTTTTTTTAAGAAAAAAAAATACATTAACATGTTTTTTTTTTTTTTTACTAACCCTATATTTAATGAAATAAAATTATTTTTGTGATTAATTATGATATTATAGGTATATTTGTATGATTTCTAATATTTTTAAATATTATTACAAATACTAATATTTTTTTTTAGTATTTTTAAAATAAAAATTAAAAATAATGTAGATGTTGGGGTGTCAAAATACTGTATCATTAATATAAATAGTTATTGTTATAAATAGTACCCATAGAACTTTATTAGTGTTTGGATTATTGGAATGTGATTAAAAAAAAAAAAAAAGTCCGTGCGGGTTTGATCCTGACCCAAAGCAGATAATATCATACTAATGTAAAGTTGAGAAGAGACTCCGGGAGTCTAACAAGTGGCATCAAAGTCTTGGTTCGAAGATGGAGCATGCAATTAAGATTCATATTTTGTGTATGCCTTGAGTCAAAAAAAAATTCTAATATTGTGGTGGTCAAGCGGCGAGTCTCACTAATTAGAATGATAGTGTAAGATACCACATCGATAATACAAGAGGATATTACATATAAATAGTATTCACATGACTCCATCAGTAGTATCCATATAACTTCGTTAATATAAGGTCTTTTGGAATGTGCCCAAGAAAATTCATACGGGTTTGGCCTTAACCCAAAGCAGACAATGTCATACTAATGTGGAGTTCCGGGTATAACAAGTGTACCAAAGTCTTGGTTTAAAGATGGAGCATGCAATTATCTGTATTTTATGTATGTTTCAAATTAAAAAAATTTCTAATATTGTGGTGGTCAAGCAGTTAGTATTGTTAATTAGTAATTAGTAATGTGAATATAAGATGATTTAATAGATTTGTGGATTATTTTAAGGGATGGTGGTACGACCCTTCATTTAAATGGGAGTATTTTTGGGTATTAAACCCAATTCTTCATCACTAATACAAGGGATATTACCTTTTATAAATAGTATTTGTAATCTCCATAAATATAAAAATATCCACATAACTTTATTAGTATAAAGCCTTTTCGACATTCATAACTCTGCTGTGTGTGAACCAAAAATCAATTTATTAAAGTTTGTTTCGAAAGTAAATGTGTTCAATTTAGTAGGTTAATATTTAGAAAAAACAAATTACCGAATAAATCGAAGCCAACCAAATACATTAATTTTGACAACTCTATTTTCCCGTTTTTTATAATAAAAATTGATATTTTTTAATTACTAAATTTTTGTGAAATGATCCATTTGATCTTTATATATATATATATATATATATATATATATAACTACTAAAATTATTAAACCAAATATTTATAAAAATTTTAAAAATTAATAATTTTTTTATATTTTAAAAACATAAAATAAAAAATCGGAAGTATTAAAAATTATTTAAATATTAAATAAAAAATTATAAAATGTTACTTAAATTATATATTTATGAAAACTTATTTAAACTACATAATATTATTTTATTTATTTTAGTAAAAAGGGATGACAATTTTACCCGCCTACCCATATACATGCGGATATCCGTCCGTCACGGATGGACATGGGTAAAATTTTTCATACCCGCCATGGGTATGGGTAGGGTACGGATAAAGAAAAATATCCTACCCACCACCCGCTACCCGTTTAATATGATAATATATATTATTTTAAATTAAAATATTATAAAGTACATAAAATATTTTAGATATAATTTATGAAAATTAATCTTACTCTACTTAATATTCATATTTTAATAAATTATTGAAATTAAATTAAAAAAAGGGTTATTTTCATTTTTGTTATTTTATAACTTTTATTTACATTATATAGCCCAACTTTAAAAATTTTACAAAAATAATCTTTCAAACTTTCACTTTTCAAAAATGAATCAAATTGACCATTTTATCCTTCTGTGAAGATCTTTTACAAGGTGGTCTGTGAAGAGGACTTTTACATATGTGATGGTCTATTTTTGAAAATTGAAGTTTGAGTGGCTCAAAAATAGAAATAAACTTCTATTGATTTAATTTTGAATTTTTAAACTTTATTTTGTTTATTTTATATAATTTTCCAAAAAAAATAATAGAGTAGAAAATACTACAGTTAAATAATAAAAATATTTCAATGCTATAAATAAAATATTTTATTTGTATAGAATTATATTCAATTGTATTGGATAACAAAATTTTAATTTTTTTAAAGTTTTATATTTAACAATTAGATACAAATTATAATTTTATATAAGGTGAATTTTATATAGGTATGCCCGTAGGTATATCCATACCCGCGGGTATTTATCTGCCCGTTTATATTAGGGTAATAGGGTATATGGGTAGGATATGGATATCAGCTTACCCGCCCGAACCCTACCCGTTGCCATCCCTTTAAAATTAAAATTTTTTTAAAAAATTATTAAATTACAAATTTAAATTATTAAAAATTAATAAAAAAAATATATAATTATCTAAAACTACCAGCATCACATATATAGGTTATTTTAATTTCAGAGAATTATTTGTAAAAAAATTTTAAAGCCAGTAATTTAAGGAGAAAAGTTAAGTGAGGTAATCCCAAAAAACAAAATGATGAATAGGTAGAAAAAAAAAAAAACATATAAAAGAAGTTGGACAAAAATTCAATCCATCTCACATCTTCTGTTCATCCTACCAATGCTTACTATATTATGCCAATTCACCAAATTTATCCTTCCTAATACTATTTAAGAAAATAACAGAAAATTTGTCGTATACAAATTTTTTTCGGAGGCAGACAAGTTATACAATAATAATTCGTCTTTTAAAAAATGTGGGTTTACTTCAACTAAATTTTTTTAAATATTAATTTGAGTTATTATTATTATTTTTTATTTAAAGCGTCTAAACCTATCTTAGATCAGTTTAAATTCTTTTGGAAAGTTATTATAATAATTTTGACTTTTTTTAATTTTTTTTAAAATCATCCAAATTTTCCGCCATTCTCATTTTCACCTTACACTTTATTCTTTTATTCAAGAACCACCTTAATAGCAATTGACCTATTTTATTTTTTTATTACTTGCACGTTATCTTTATATTAATAAATTTTAAAAAAAAATCACTAAACTAATAAACTTTCCATTTAATTGTCATCCACGAAATAAAACCTTTATTTAAATCGAGCATTCTCATACAAAATAGTAAATATGACCCCTAACAAACACTTTATTTACAAAATTTCACTTCAGATACCAACACTAAATTCTAACACCAAATTCAAAGCCTAGACAAAGCTAAAGCTTGCGCATGAGGCTCTCGCTGCTGCTTCTTATTACTCTCTTTCACCACATAAGTTTTCGCCATCGCACGAAGCTGAAACTTCTGAATTTTCCCAGTAGCCGTTTTTGGCAATTCCGACAAAACCACCACCTTCTTAGGAACCATAAAATGAGCCATATTTCTCCGACAATACCCAATAACATCGTCTTCAATGTCATCAACCTTTCCACTCCCACTCTTTTTCACCGCAATGAAAGCACACGGACTCTCACCCCATCGTGGATGTGGCATGGCGACAACCGCAGCTTCTAAGACTATAGGATGTTTATATAACAAATTCTCAACTTCCATACTGCTGATATTCTCTCCACCGGAAATAATTACATCTTTGGACCGATCCTTGATTTCTATGTACCCGTCCGGGTGGATAACCCCGACGTCACCGGTCCAAAACCACCCGTCTTTGAACGCCTTAGCAGTGGCATTTTCGTCTTTTAAGTACCCTTTCATGAGACTACTCCCTTTCAAAACAATCTCACCGACGGATTTCCCATCTCTAGGGACACTTGTCATCGTCTCCGGATCCTTCACGTCCACATCAGCCAAAGTCAAGATACTAACACCCTGACGCGCTTTGATCCTGGAGTGATCCACGCGCGGAAGATCATTCCACTGCGACTGCCACTCGCAAACCAACGCGGGCCCCGTGGCCTCCGTCAGACCATAAGCGTGCGTGACATCGAATCCCAACGATTCGATCTGTTGGACGAGAGCAGCCGGAGGAGGTGCGCCGCCGGTGAGGATTTTAACAGGCTTGAAGGGCATTTGTGTCTTTTCATTTTGTTTGGCTTCTAAAAGGATGTTGAAAACGATTGGAGCGCAACACATGTGAGTGACCTGATGGAGAGAAATGTTCCGGTACATGTCATAAGCAGTTGTGGAGCGTAGACAAACATTGGTACCACCTCGGGCAGCAATCCCCCACGTGAAGGTCCACCCGTTACAGTGGAACATCGGTAGTGACCATAAATAAACAGGCTCGTTTTCCATCTCCCAGCCCAGAATCAAACTCAGCGTACTTAAATACGCCCCTCTATGACTATACACCACTCCCTTCGGGTCGGATGTTGTCCCGGATGTGTAATTCAATGCGATCGGATCCCATTCGTCGGTAACCGGTTCGGGTTCGAAATTTTCATCGCCGATTTGAATCATCTGCTCGTATTCCAACTCGCCTAGACGGACACCGGTCGGAGAGTCGATGTCGTCGATTACAATAACCAGAGGAATTAAAGATTCGATTAAATTTGACTCGGGTGTATTTTCCATTAGTATTTTTAAAGCCTCACGAGCTAACGGTACGAATTGATAGTCCACGAAAAACACTTTAGCCTCCGAGTGACGTAGAATAGTCGCGACTGTCTTGGCGTCCAATCGTGTGTTGATTGTGTTCAACACCGCTCCCGCCATCGCCACCGCGAAATGCATCTCGTATGTTGCCGGAATGTTTGGTGCCAATATCGATACCTGTTAATAAACATATATTAATAAAATATTCTTATATTATGTTTAAAATTTTACACGAGAAGTATAAAAGAATACTAAATTTGGTTTAAGGTAAGTGCATGGTGTAGTAGTAGTACTGACCACGGAGTTTTTGGGGATGTTGAGGGAGCGGAGGGAGGAGGCGAGACGGCGGCAACGGAGGTAGGTCTGTCGCCAAGTGAATCGGGTACCCTCATAGATTATGGAGGTCCGATTGGCGTAAACGGAGGCTGCTCTTTTCAAGAAGGTTAGAGGAGTTAGAGGAACATAATTTGCTTCACATTTTTGAAGCTTCTCCATATCGGTGGAGATGAGAGAGAGGAATGGGGATTTTGAGGGTTAGGAGGGGCTATATATAATATAATAAATAGTGTATAAGAGAGGGAGAGGAAATTGCAAAGACACTACTGCTATAAGAAAAAAAAAATGTAAATCATGTGTTGACCCCATTTATCTTTTTCTTATTCATACTTGGAACTTGCATGCTTCACATTATTTTTTGTCTTTATTTTATTTATTATCAGATCAAGATTAAATTGGATAGTTAATAAATTGTTGGCTTATGAGGTTTATTGTTTTTTTCTTTTTTAAATTTATGAATATTAATTTATTTATTTATTTTGGGGAAAGAATTATATTTTTGTTTGTTCATTGGGTGTTGGTTCTAAAATGCAATATTATGTTGAAAGACTATCGAAATTCAAATAATGGATGGCTGCTTGACCAGAGAAGATTCTGTGGAAGTGAGTGGTTACATAGTGCCTAATTAAATTAGCTTCTCAATTATGTGATCTCTAATTTGTGGTGTCTATCATATGATATGACTATATTTGTTTAACAGTGTGTACAAGGTTTTTCCACTCAACTACTATATATTTTAATCTGGGAAGTCACTAATGGGTTTACAGATATTATTAAGTGCAACTATGTTTTGAATATATTTGTCATAAGAGCAAATGGGTTTTCAAATATATATTAAAATTTAAAAAAGAAAAAAAAAAAAGAAGAAGGAGATAGTTTAGAAGGTGTTTAGATGATTTTTTTTTTTTTAAAGTGAAAAATAGAAAATTACTTTAAATGTATTTAATATTGGGTAAATTAAATCTATAGGCCACCAAAAGTTTAAAGTATAATTATAGGCCCATTTTAAAAATCATACAAATCTAAACTTTTTAAAACTTTGTTTTCATCATATAGGCCTAACTTCCCATACTACCCTTTTCAATTAAAAAAAAGTAAAAATATATTTTTAATTTACTTAAAAAAAAAATGTAACCTTCCAAAATTGCCCTTCAACCAGTTAGGACTAGTTCTGTTTTTGTTCATCAGATTCCATTCAGAAAAAAAAAACGATCTTCTTCTTTCTCCACCATCAACCTAATCAATCGTAAGTCTCCATCTTCTCCTTCACCATTCATAACAACGAAAGCCTCCATCTTCTCCTCCGAATTGAAATCTTCTATCTTCTCCTCTATTGACAGCTTTTGTGTCATCTTCTCCAATTACGACCTAATTGATCGAAGCCTCAACCTCTTCTTCACCTAATTCATCGAGAGCCTCCATCTTCTTCTCCACCGTATCGAAATCATCCAGATTTGTCAACGGGTATTGATTTCATTGAAAGCTTTTGTGTCGATCTTCATCCTGCTGCTCAAGTCGTCGACTGGTGTGGAGATAATTGGAGAATTGATGAATGTAAGGTTCTAGTCATGGTGGTCTGCCGCTAGATCGTGACACATCTGCCGCTAGGTCGTAGGGCTGCTTGGTCTTCTTTGATATAAAAGGTAAGTTGTTGATTTGAATTTGATGCATTTTGGTTTTGTTCTAGTAATAATTGTGGGATGCTGAAAGCTATTATATTGAAATATTTGGTCTTTGTTATTCATGTATTTCTTCGTTATTCACAGTCTGTGAATTGATAAATATGTCATTGGTAGTAGATAATTCATGGCTTAATACAGAGACTGTGAATTTTGATGTGTATTGTTGTTGAATGTTAGAGCAGTTCACAGTCATTGAATTGTACATAGTTTATAGCAATGATAATACCGTGAAAAAGAAACTATAAGGTGTGATGCAAGCTGCTATTAGATTGAAATTGGACCAAAACTGTTGTTGTAATAAAAATCATGAGTGTAGTGGACTAAAACTGCTATTAGATTGAGTTAACTAGTTAGGTAGATAGAGATATAGAAAGACTTGGAGGGCATCCCTACGTACTTCCTTAGCAAAAAAATTTTATGATAAATTTATCTCTATTTATGTTTTCTTGACCTGCTGCTATTGAAAATTTTGTTTCTGTCTATTCTATATGTTGATTGGAAATTGTAGTGTATTGTTGTTGAAAGTCTGTGATCCTTGTTCATAATCTATGAATTTTCTTAGTTCCATGATCATTATTCACTGTCTATGAGCAGATAACTCTATCTACTATAATACAGGTTGTGAACTGATGTGTTGTATTATTATTGACAGTGTTTTCTGTTCACAGACTGTGAACTGATAACGTAACATGTGTGAGTTTTATTCACAGTCTGTGAGCAGATAACACTGTCAACTATAATACAGGTTGTAATCTGATGGACTGTATTATTATTGACAGTGTTTTCTGTTCACAGACTTTGAACTGATAATGTAAACATGTGTGAGTTATATTCACAGTCTGTGAATAACATTCACAGTTTCTGAATAAAGATCATAAATTCATGAACTGATGATGGTACTTGTTATCTTACTGGCTGAATTAATTTTTTCAGATGAATTATGTAAGAGCTGTTCTATTCTACGACGCAAAGTGGAATGGTACTGAATATAGTGGTGGAGAACCCGGGGCTGAGGTTTTCGATTTAAACACGACGCTGCAGCAATTGATTGATAGGATTTCGTCCAAAAAGAGTAGACAAAGAGAGAAGGAACGTCTGCAGCTGCATTTCATGTGGAAGAATCCAGATGGCATAAAAATTAGGATGCCTATTAATGATGATGGTGACTTGAAGTTTGCTTTTGGAGAGAATCCTTTGGTTATTTACGTTGATAGTGATGGTCGTCCGAAGGCAAATACTACAGCTTTGTTGCAGATAAATCGATGTCAGTCTCAGCAGGTTCAACTACAACAATCTCTCACTTTTGGTGAATCTACAGGACAAGAGAGAGATGTTTTAAGAGAATGATTTGCTACCGAGGAATAATGTTGATTTTGATGATCCTGATTTGCGAGACCTACTTGATGGCAATTTTCATGGTGATGTTGATACACTTAATGACTTCATCACAACTGATGAATATGGTGGAATTGGCGAAAAAAGGCATGGGTTGGATGATATTATTGATGATATGAACGACGGAAGTGATAGGATAAATGAAGAGTGCAATGATTGCTTGAGTGATTGGGAAAAAGAAGACGACATAGAAATAATGCAGCAAGATAAGGAAACTGACACTTCAAGCGTGTACCACCTGCCTGGGTTGCCTAAACAGAAGTGGCCAGCATCTCAAGTCTATTGTCTTTCAGATTCCCAAAATCGTAATTCTCTTCGTGTTGGTGCTATATTCAACAGTAAGGATTCTATGAAACTTGCAATTTGCAAGTATGCTCTAGAGAAGAAGCTGTCTATTTGTATCCCAAACTCCAACAGCGTTCGCTTCGAGGTTGCATGCACGACAAAGGGATGCATGTTTGCTTTCAGGGCAAGAAGAGGTGTGAAGGGATTCCCAATATGGACTGTGACTGAGTTTATTACAGAATATAATTGCCTACACGATCCGGATAGAGCTGAGCATGGGCAGGCTAGCGCTAGAGTGATAGGGAATATGTTTGCTAGTCGTCTTGGTGAGTGTCAATTTACACCAGGTAATATTAGAAGTGAGATTAGAGATAGATATGCAGTTGTATTGTGGTTTAGCAAAGCTTGGCGGGCATTACAAATTGCGAGGGACATTACATATGGGACTCATGAAGAATCATGGAGTTTTCTTCCTTCATGGCTTAATGGACTACGGGAAACTAATGCTGGTACTGTTATTGCTATACAGACATCTTTGAGTGGGCACTTTATGTACTCATTTATGGCATTAGAAGCATGCATTGAAGGTTTTAAGTTCATTCATCCTGTAGTTGCGATAGATGCAACACATCTTAAGGGACAACTTAGGGGGTGATATTTGTTGCAACAGGTTTGGACGGGTCTAACTGTATATATCCAATAGCTTTTGGTTTTGCGCCTTGTGAGGATGAGAACTCCTGGTTTTGGTTTGTCAGTAAGCTTCAGGTAGCTATTGGGAACAGAGATGATCTTGTTCTTGTTACTGATCGTGGTACCAGCATACCAAAAGCTGTTCGTGAGGTGTATCCGAATGTGCCTCATGTTTCTTGCTACTATCATTTGAAGCAGAATTTGCTTAAATACTGCAGAAAAAAGAAAGATGTTCAAGAAGCCTTGTATGAAGCTGCCTACTCCCACTCTAAGGAGAGGTGCGATGAGTTGTTGCAAGGTATCGCAATTGCATCCCCTAATATGCATCAAGAACTCATTAAGTTAGGTGTAAAGAAGTGGGCAAAATCATACTGCCCAAAGAGAAGATATAATGTCATGACAACAAACACTGCAGAGTCTTTAAACAAAGTTCTACCAGCCCGTCGTCTTCCCGTAACTGCAGCTCATGAATATATAAGGCTTTTGTGCCAAAATTGGTTCTATTCACGTCATGAAGCGGCAAACAAGTTAACAACTTCCATCACAGCAGCAGCCTCTGCCAAAATCAACGACATGAATGAAATAGTAGATAAATGCAACGTCTACCCCATTCGTGAATATTTGAAGTACCAAGTAAAGCATTCAGAATTGGGAGAGGGCATAGTAAATGTAGAGGAGAGATCCTGCACGTGTGGTCGCTGGGGTTTAGACCAGTTTCCTTGTTTTCACGCCATAGCATATGCAAGGTAAAATTACCAGTTTTATTGCGCCCTGTCAGATCTAGTCTGTGATATATGTTCACAGTTTGTGAATGGTGTTCATAGTTTGTGAATACAATTCACAGAGGGCTGTTAATACGTTAGAACTTTGCAATATTCTTACTTTTCATTATATTTGGTTTTCTATGTTACAGATTTGCCCGAGTCAGAGTTAGTGAGTTATGCCATGAATATTATAGCAAAACATTCTTGCAAGGTGCGTATGGGAAGGCAATCAATCCTGCACCAGGTCCAGAAACATGGAGGCCATCAGACATGACAGTCCTTCCTATGATAGAGAAACCTCAGACTGGTCGACCTAAAGAAAAGAGATTTCGTTCAGCTGCTGAAGGTACTAGACAGAAAAAGTGTGGTAGGTGTCAAATGTTGGGTCATACAAGGAGAACATGTAGTAATCCTGTTTCGTCGTCCATCGGGAGTACCAGTGGGACAGCAAATGTGGATAGATCAGAAGAAAGGCGTCGTAGAGTTATGCATTGCAAGCGTTGTGGTGGCGCGGGTCATACAAGGAGAAAATGTTCTGTTTCCGCACCAGCTAGTGTCGACGAGACAAACGCAGACCAGTCATCTCACATAGATCCTACCGAAACTGAGTCCTTGGACAGCCCTGAGCCAATTATGTCATAGTATGACCAGTACCTGTGTACTTAGATAAGGATAATTATATGTGATTTGTATTCACAGAGTGTGATCCGTATTTTACAATGCTTTATATTAGCTGTGAATTACAATCACAGACTCTGTACTGTGTTTATTAATGTAATATGTATTATATGATATGTATTTATAATTCAAGTCATGTTTAATTACGTATTACAGTAGCTGTGAACTAGAATAATCATGAATTCACTATCTCCCCTACTCGTTGGACGAACTGTGATTATTGATCACAGCCGTGATCACGGTTCACAGTCTGTGAGAACAGTTCACAGTACAACAATATGAATGGCATGGCATCCCAATAGGTAAGAATGGTCATCCTTCAACTAAAAATAACATATTAAGGTGATCCACATCATCTCATAACATTTAGGCCACAATTGAATAAGCATGCTTACCACCCCTTCCTTGTTCTAGTGTACTTGCTCATATTTTGAGCAACTTAGACTTGGAGTCATTTTTGGTCTATCACCAAAGTGCAATTTCTCATCAAAAGAAGGTTAAGGGGCTTGAATAATCGTGAATTCACTATCTCCCCTACTCGTTGGACGAACTGTGATTATTGATCACAGCCGTGATCACGGTTCACAGTCTGTGAGAACCGTTCACAGTAGCTTCAATGTCAATTATGGCATCCCAATAGGTAAGAATGGTCATCCTTCAGCTAAAAATAACATATTAAGGTGATCCACATCATCTCATAACATTTAGGCCACAATTGAATAAGCATGCTTACCACCCCTTCCTTGTTCTAGTGTACTTGCTCATATTTTGAGCAACTTAGACTTGGAGTCATTTTTGGTCTATCACCAAAGTGCAATTTCTCATCAAAAGAAGGTTAAGGGGCTTGAATAATCGTGAATTCACTATCTCCCCTACTCGTTGGACGAACTGTGATTATTGATCACAGCCGTGATCACAGTTCACAGTCTGTGAGAACAGTTCACAGTAAAACAATATGAATGGCATGGCATCCCAAAAGGAAAGGATGGGCATCATTCTACTAATCATAACATATTACGGTTCCCTACATCATCTCATGACATTTGGGCCACAATTGGCTATGCATGCATACCACTCATTCCTTGTTCTAGTGGACTTAGTCAATTTTTGAGCAACTTAGACTTGGGGTCGTTTTTGGTCTATCACCAAAGTGTATTTTCTAATCAAAAAAAGGTTTAGGGGCTTAAATAATCGTGAATTCACTATCTCTCTTACTCGTTCGACGAACTGTGATTATTGATCACAGCTGTGATTACAGTTCACAGTCTGAGATTAGAGATCACAGTATTTATAGTGTTGTAAAAACCTATCAAATATGATCAGAAACTAAGATTCAATATCATAATATTGTCAGCCCAAAACATCTTCAAATTGTTCAAAACATAAATATCATCGTCAAATATTATAATCATAAAGAAAAAAAATAAACATAATCCCTAAATTAAAAACTGGCATAAAGTTCAATAAAGATAATCAAGCTACGAATTTTGGAGGTTCATCTGTAGAATACTTAAACACGAAACTTGCAATGTATTCCCGGATAATCTTGGACCATCTCTTATCTTTACCAATAGACCATGAAATGCGAGTAAGATAAACATCTTCCAACATCATACACACACAAGGTCCGCAAGATTGGCTGTAGAAGACAAATTAAGTAAAATTAAGTAAAATAAGTAAAATCGGTAAAACATGTACATATTAGAATACTTATTCTACAATAAGTAAAATCAGTAAAATTAACTTACTAATCACACTGTTGAGGAATATGACGACTATCTGCAACATGGACTAACCACGGTCTTATTGGTCGATCCCTGACATGGTCGTAATACTTTGCAGCTGATAGAATCACAGGAAGCATGAATGGCAAACATTTGAAGTGTGCAGCCAACGCACCACCATTGTCCACGCTATGTGTGCTTTCAGCAAGAGGATCCACCAATATAATCCTATGTGATTTCAGAATTAAAACACACATGACCCAGTGATTGCCATCAATATTACATGGGAAACATACCTGCAGGAAATTGTGATAGCTACAATTTAAGTTTTACTGAAATAATAGGTAAGTAAATGACATTTGATGCTAATACCATACTTACAGTATCGAGTTCCCACCATGGCGGGCATTTAAAATCCCCATAGTGGCGGCCATGCACAATCTCAATCCAATTAGGCTAACATTCCATGCTCATGATCCCTGCAGATGAATTTAGAGCCTCCTTCCATCTGTAGGTCAGCTGAGAAAAGATTAGGGTACACAGGATAGCAGATTTCATATTCTGATTACCATACACCTTTTTCAACGTGTAGGTAAAAGCATCAATGTCTGTCCCGGCATACCAATACTTTGTTTGCAGGCTGTCAGATAATATTTTGCTGTTAATGAAGTGATGATCCACATGCCGCCTGAAAATAACACGTAAAGATAAATGGATTAGTTGTAATACGACTAAGATTATAATTCACATTCTGTGAATATGAGTTCACAGAATGTGAACTGTAATCACAACATCTGAATATTAATATAGAATTCAAAAACTATGAACTACTCACACTACATTCTTCTCCTGTTTAATAAATTTCATAAACTCTTCATCTCGAGCCATTATTCTCTTTGGAAATTTTCTTTCTAGAATTGGGAGGAACCCCAAACAAGCATCAACGAAGACAGGCTCCGCACCTGTGGCCAATCTGGTTCATTCACATGGCGCTTAGGTGGACCAACACTGGAACTCAACAGAATGAGCTCTTCTTTAGACAACTGTTCTTCCTTGTCATCCTCACCCCCAACTTCTTCATCTGAAGGAACCTGCTCAATATCTTTTCCCTTATCACAGTCTCTAGCACCCTCACATCCTTCTTCTTTATCTTTTTCACCTTTATTATCCTGAACCTCATCTCCTTCTGCTCCTTCAAAACAATCACTGCCATCAGGTTCAACTTTGTCATCCTTTTTGCCCAAGTCTTCTTGCTCTACCTCCTTATCATTACTGTCTCCATTATTTTCTTCTTTTTCTTTCTCATGCTCTTTCTCCTCTTCAATCTTCTTCTGTCGGCGTGTCATCACACGCCCACTTTTCTGCTTCTTACTTGCACTTTTTGTCCCCCTTTTTTGGTTTCTTTTCCTCTTCCTTATAGATTGTGCAGCCTCTGCCAGAATCTTCTTTTTCTCTTCAGCTGATTTCATCAGCTTCTTCTTCTGCACTTTCTTTTTCTTTAGTACAACAGGTGTTGCAACCGAGTCAACCACCATATCATTGTTTGATTGAATTTCATCCTCTTTAATGTCCTGCAGAACATTCATGATCACATCAGCAGGTTCTGCATCTCCCACTTCACGCACCTTGGGAACTTTTCTTCTTCCCTTTCTTTTGGCTCAACGTTTAACACCGGCCTCACGTGCTTGAAGGCCTCCAGCATCCACCACTACAAACGATACAAAGAGAAATATGTTAATTCAACCTAATAATTCAACTGTTCTAATTGAATTTAACTTACTGTGCAAAAAATACTTACCGCAAAAGTGTATGAACAACAATACATGTTAACACCAAACACCTTATTCTGAAATAGCTTGTCAGACATCAGACTCTTCAGTGCAATAATAGTTCTGTTATAAACATCGGACCCCCAAGGAAACTCAAGAAAGGCATCTAGGTCTTCAACTCGATGCCAAAGGAAATTGTCTATCATTCTGGTCATGGGATAACCATAAAGAAAATTATTCACAACCAAAACACAAAAAAGCTTTTGACAATCAGGGAAGGAAAGCTTTTTTGACCCAAGTAGACTCGCCATCACTGTATTTCCACAAACTGCTCCTTTCTTCTTGCCAAAAAACCTTGAGAACAAGCTGTCCTTTGCATGAGGCTTCTCTTTCGGCTGCTGCATGTCATCAACATTCGCCTCCCCAAATTTCAATACTGTTATCACGGAAAACTCTTCTCTGCCAAATCTGTGCAGCACATCGTTGACCTCAAATCACATTTCATCAGATCTTTGGCCTTCAACAACTACTTCATGCGACAGTAATCTCAACAATAGATTACCTGGAATTCGCTGGCGCTTGTATCCAGCAACCCGGGCACACTCAAGGAACTGCCTAAATGGACTACTCATAAAAAAATCAACCAGTTTTTTGTGCTTCTTGGACAGTTTATCCATGCTATTGAAAATCTTGAATGAAGAAAAACAATTCACACGCTGTCTGTCTATCGCCCCTGTCCATCTCCTCTTGTACACACTTTCCTGAAAATTGTAAATGAATGAGTCACAAGTAATGAAAGGTATTATTTAAGAACTACACATTCATATTGAAGCTAATCAGAAGTAAGAACGAAAGTTGAAAGCAATAAACATGTCTACGAATTAAATACATTTCTTATGAAAAAAACTCACATACTATGAATATAGTTCACAGAGTATGAATATATATCACAAAACGTGAATATTATTGGCAGACTTGTGCATAAACTATGATCTTATATACAAGAGATGATCAGACACTTTAAAACAATCATTACTCACATTGAAAATAAAATCATAAGCATTTTACAAAAATGGAAGAAAAAAACGTATTTAAACAATTCATAGACAATTAACCATTCCTAACATTGAAAACAAAATAACACTAAACAATCACACCAAACAATAGTCACAAGATTTCACTCAAAATAATAGTATTTCACAATTAGTTAAGGTACACAATCAAAACTACAATTACTATTCCAGCAACAGTGAATACAAACTGTGAATATTATTCACACACTTCTCAAATTCGAAAACAGATGCCATTTGACATTAACCACCAAAATCCAAATAGTAGACAACACCAGAAAGTACAAAGCAACAACCTGAATTAAAAACCTAACCCTAAGTAGCACTTTTTGCTAATTGTACACAAGTACAAGAACAAATGCAATATAAACCAACAAACACGACACCAGAAGAACCAAAAAGCAACAAGCAACTCACCTGAGATGCCATGAACCCTTCTAGAACCCTCGATAGTGTTCAATCTGAAAACAAAATAATTACAAACCTGATTAGGATATGCGGTGGCGAACGGCGACCAAGGGCGAGCAACAAAAACTGGCGAGCAACAAAAACTCACCTTAGACAGTGATGCTACCTCTACGAAGCAACAATGAAATGTGACGGTGGATTGCGTCCAACGGCGAGAAAGCGTCGACGAACACAGATAAGATGATTGGCGGTTCTGCTTCGACGAACACAGAAAAGTGGAGATGGACGTTCAACGGGTTTGCTTCGACAAACGAGGAAATGGAGAAGAGAAGACAAATGTGGGTCGGTGGTGTGGGTCGGTGGTTTCAATCAAATGTCTGGTTTTGATTTTGAATTGAAGTTCAAGGGGTGAGATTGAAAGATGTGAGCACTGTCTGTGATTGGATGAATAATGTGATTGAGGAGAAATAGTTTCAAATACAATTTTAAACGTTGGTTTTGTAAGAGTGGTATTTGTGGAATTTCCTATTTTTATTATATTTGTTTTATATTTTAATATTATATAATGGCAATTTTGTTATTATAATTTATTTACAAGGGCAATATTGGATGTTAGGCCTATGGGATGAAAACAAAGTTTTATAAAGCTTAGTTTTGTATAAATTTCAAATTAGGCCTATTATTGTATTTTAAACTTTTGGTGGCTCATTTGGAGAAATTTTCACTTTAATATTTTATTTTTATTCTTCAATTATATTAGTGTATTTGAAAATTTTAGAAAAATATATTTTCAATTTGAACCTATATATCCTCGGTTAACGCCGAAAGAAAACCTGCATTAGGAGCCTACACGGTACAGTTCATATCGAAATCAAATCAAATGTTAAAATTTTGGTACTGACCGAACTAAAATTTTTTAATTCGATTCAAATATTCAGAAAAATTTGGTTTTCTATGGGATATTTAATTTTTGGTATCGTCCTAAATTAATAGTTCTATTAAGATATTTAGACAATTCAATTTAACTTATTCATAAATTAATTAAACAAATAAATAATTTTGTATGTGAAGTAAAATTGACTAAATATTAATTAAACATCTTTCCATAAAATTAGAGATTCACGTAATTGTGTTCAAATTAGTGAAGGATAAATATGAAATTAATCTCTATCTCTTAAGTTTGTTATTTTCTTGTTATGCTTATTGATAATTTAGTTTTATATTATTTTTAATTTTGTAATTATCAAGATTTATTTTAATTAGTTTGGTAATCGCCTATTTAAGGCATACTTCGTTATCAATAAATTATATCATTCACCTTTATACATATAAAGCATACTTCTTTATCAATAATATCATTTGTCATTCTATATATTTAGAACATTTAATATCATTCAACTTTCTACATATTTACAACATTTTTAGGATATCAGAGTCTATCCCGATCTTTATGGTATCATCTTTAGAATATCAGAGTCTCTTTAGGATATCAGAGTCTATCCCGATCTTTATGGTATCAGAGTCTCCCTCACTTTAACCATTTTTTTTTTCATAAATGGCTATCATTATCAAAACCAAACACATTAGTACAATTCAATCCAGTCTTACAACTCTCAAATTAAGTAGTACAATTCAATTTAAGTAGTACTATTTAGTCCAGTCCCACAACTCCCAATCAAATTAAGTGGCAGTACCAACTTTCTTATATGGAAATCTTAATTTTCTAGGTTAACATATGCTTATACATCTATGTTTACTTAGATGGTTGACATCCTACTCATGTGATTACTATCACGGAAAATGAGCAACAAGTGTCATCGATTACATAGCCGTATGAAGCATACTGCCATCTACTTTCACTTTGTTAGTGAGCTGGTTATCATTGTTAGGCATCTTCATTCTGCTGATTAAATTGTTGATCTACTTATAAAATCATTGTCGCGGTCTGCATTCATCAATTGTCTTCTCAAGTCACGACCTACGTTCATCAACTGTTTTCTTAAGTTGGTACTTATTGATAACTGTTTTCTCAAATTAGTACTTGTTAACACCACTGTGTTAGGAAATATTGTAGGCAAAATAGAAAGTTAAAATTCTGAAGAGTAAAGAACACATGGATTTTCTGTGATTTGGCCAAAACTGCCTACTTCATGTCGCACTAATATTAGGTTTCTACTCTCTTTTCTGAGTACATAGAGTTTACAATTACAAGGGATCTATTTATATTCTAACTAACCCGACACAATATGAGCTCAATATAAAAGAGAAAAATAAAATAATGAAAGACAAACTTCACATTTAACAATCTCCCACTTTGAGGCTGGCATCACTATTTTTCTCACTCTTGTAAATCTAATAGACCCTTCTTTTCCTTCACTAGTGCATAGTCTTCTCTGCAATCAACTCTGAAGGCCAGCTGAAGCTATGTAATGCTTCATCTTCTCTTTGGTAACCACCTTAGTAAACATATTCGCCGAGTTGTCATCACCTGCTATCTTTACCAAGGTTAACACCTCATTGACAATCAGCTCGCGAATAAAATGATATCTTAGTTGAATATGCTTCGTATTAGCATGAAATACTGGATTCTCTGCAAGATTGATGGCACTCTGATTATCACTATAGAGTACACTTTGAATCTGCTCCTTACCTAATTCTTCCATGAAGTTTTTCAACCAAATCATCACATTGTTAACTTCTGAAATAGCCATGTACTCAACATCTGTAGTGGAGAGCGCAACATTTTTCTGAAGTCGAGACATCCAACTAACATTTGTACCACCTAGAGTAAAAATATACCCTATAGTACTTTTCCCCCATCAAGTCGCCTCCTAAATCTGCATCAGTAAAGCCTTATATGATAGTATTTGTTCGTCTGAAACAAAGTCCTCTATTTGCAGTGCCTTTCAAGTAACGGAAAAGCCACTTTACTACTTACCAATGCTCTTTTCCTGGATTTGACATAAACCGACTCACAACTCCCACTACATGAGCAATGTATGGTCTAGTACATACCACGCATGCATCAAACTACCAACTGTTGATGCATGGGGAACTTTGCTCATGTAATCTCTATCTTCATCGGTTTTTGGTGATAGTTTCTTTGAAAGTTTAAAGTGACTTCCCAAAGGGGTGATCCGAACTGTAGCATCGTGAAGATTAAACCTATCAGGTATCTTCTGAACATACTTCGTTTGGGACAACTTCAGAGTACCTTCTAACTTATTTCTGGTAATCCTCATCCCAAGAATCTATTGTGTACGATCTAAATCTTTCATCTAAAAAACATTAGACAATTGGTACTTTAACTTGTTGATTTCTATCATGTCAAATCCTGAAACTAGCATGTCATCAATATAAAGTAACAAAATTATGTAGGAGTTTGCAAAAAACTTGATATAACAACAATGATCTATATCACATCTCTTGTAACCATTGTTAGTCATAAAGCCATCAAATTTCAAATACCACTGCATGGGAGCTTGTTTCAAACCATACAAGCTTTTCTACAACTTGCAAACCATGTCTTCTCTACTAGTAATCTGAAAACCCTCTGACCGCTTCATATTGATATCCTCGTAAAGATCTCCATGTAAGAATGCAGTCTTTACATCTAACTACTCTAGATGTAAATCCTTTGTAGAGTAGTCATTTTGACTACAGGAGAGAAAATCCCATTGTAGTCAATGCCCTTCTTTTGCTGAAAACCTTTTACCACTAATCTTACTTTGTATCGCTTGCTTCCATTAGGTTTTTCCTTGACTCTGTATACCCATTTATTCTCAAGTGCTTTCTTTCCTACTGGTAACTTAGTCAATGACCAAGTTTTATTCTTTTCAAGAGAAGACATCTCTACTTGCATTGCATCCTCCCACTGCTTAGAATCATTTATCTGTATCGCCTCTGAGTAACACTCTAGTTCACCATGTTCTGTCAAAAGAAAATAAAACTTAGATGAAGAATACTTATCCACTTGCTTTCGCTCTCTGCCAGAACTCCTCAATTCAGCTGTAAGTGTAGCCGGATTTATTGGTGTATCTTCATTTGCACCAATATTATCTTTAATAATATCTTCCAATACTGCTTCTTCTCTTTTCTCAGTCTGTTTCATTGTAACCTCAAAATCTGCCATAAACTTGTCTTTGTATAAGATGTCCTCATAAAAAATAATATCTCTACTTCTTAAACTCTTCCATTATCCTTATCCAAAAAACAATTACCCATTTCATTAGAACCATAGCCGATAAAATAACACTTTTTCGATTTTTAGTCAAGTTTATCTCTGTTAGAATCTGTATCTCGCACATATGAAACTCAGCCAAAAGTTCTCAAGTGTGAAAGATTTACCTCTTTTCCTGACCAAACCTCTTTAAGAATCTTGAACTCTAATGGAACTGAAGGTCCAAGATTTATGAAATATGCTGCTGTATTAACTACTTCTGCCCAAAATTTCTTTGGCATCCTTGCATGTAGTCTCATACTTCTCGCTCTTTCATTAAGAGTTCTGTTCATACGCTCTGCTACACCATTCTGTTGCGGTGTCTCCGGAATGGTTTTGATCATTCTAATACCATTCTCTGCACAATACTCTTTGAACTCACGACTATTATGCTCTCCACCATTATCAGATTTCAAACATTCGATTTTCAAATCAGTCTGATTCTCAATCTCAGTTTTTCATCTTTTGAAAGTAGAAAATACATCAGATTTATTTTTTCAGAAAATAAACTCATACCTTTCTTGTAGCACCATCGATAAATGTGACATAATAACAAGCTCCTCCAATTGACTCCACGGATGTAGGACCCTACACATCTGTATGTACTAGTTCCAGTTTTGTAGCCTTTGATGTCTTGGCAACCTTTGTGAAAGTCACTCTCTTTTACTTTCCCAATACACATGGTTCGCAAAAACTGAGATCAACTGTCTTCAACTTTGGAATCTTGCCATTTATTGCTAACTGCTTCATATACTTCTCGCTCATATGTCTAAGTCTATGGTGCCACAATTTTGAAGGACTAACACCATTGTTGACAGTATTTAAATAATCTGATTTTTCTGCAACATAAAAGGTTCCAACCTTCTGTCCTCCTGCTAACATTAGATTACCTCTTGAAACCTTTCATTACCCATTTTTAAAAGTTATATGATAACCATCTGCATCCAACTGACCTACTGAAATCAAATTTCTCTTAAGTCCAGGAACAAACCTAACATCTGTTAGTTTCCATATCATCCCTTTAGGAGTCTTCAAGCTCACATCACATTTCCCTTCAATGAATAATGGTTCACCATTAGCAAGATGAACCTTTCTAAGCCTTCCCGAAACAAAGTTGTGCAGTAATTCCTTGCACGGAGTTGAGTGAAACGACGCACCCGAATCTATAATTCAAAATTCCATTACACATTCTATATAACAAGCAAGTGCATCGGAATCTTCTATCGCTGCGTTCACACGGTCTATTTAATTTGTTTATTAAACAAAATCAACCAGTTATATATTATTATTAATATATATTATATTATATTTTAAAAAGTTATAATATTATTTATGAAACATATTTTTTAAAAATTTATAATATTAATATTATATTCATATTTTATTTAAATATAAATTATTAATATTTTTTAATTACTTAAAAATTAAATTTATCATTACTTTTATTGGTAAAATCTTAAATATTTAATTTAAATATAAATAAAAGTAATATATATTTTTAAAATAATTATTTAAAAAATCAAACCGACAGTCTGTTAGAAGTACGGAATTATGTTAAAATTCACACCATTGAATCCATTTGTTAAAGGCACTAAAACGATCCATTCCAATTAAATATGTGGTCTGACCCACCTGAGATTGGTTCGTCTAGATAAAGTGTGTATTAAATTTAACATGTATAAAATGCATAAAACTTGTACTTTACAAATACTACTTAAATGTGGATATTAAAATGTTTGGCATACTTCCTAAACATTAATTAAATGTTTTTTTTTAAATGTAATTTGAAAAACTTTTAAAAAAATAAATTTAAAAAATAATATTTAATATTTTTAAAAATTAAAATAATATTTTAAAATAAAATAAATATTTTTAATTAACTACTTATTAATATTCATTTTATGCTAAATATTTTATCATTTAATAATATTTACTATATTTTTATTTTTATATATTCAATAATATTAAATTCTATTATTATCTTTATGGAAAATGTATAAATTGTATGATTTTTATTTATTTATTTTTGTTTATAATATTTATGATATAGTTTATTTAATAAAATTTAATAGTATTATACCAATTCACCATCTCATTGATACAAGGACTTTTAATAATAGTATACTATTATTATAATTATTGTTATTATTATTATTATTATTATTATTATTATTATTATTATTATTATTTTTCTCTCTTAAAAAATTCTTTAAATTTCATACTAAAAATATAATTCAATAATAAATAATTATTCATTCCGTGCGAAGGGTAATTATTATATTAATTTTTTTATTATAATTATAAATTTTAAGATAAACATTTTAATTTTTAAATTAAAAAATGTATAAAATAATTACTCAATGAAAGTGAAATTTTAATTTTATAGTTTAAAGGTGAATTTTAATTTTATAGTGTAGAGGTGAGTAGAACTCTATCTTAGACTTTACCATTATTTCATATTATTAAAAATATTTTAAATTTTAATTAGTGTTAAATGCTGATATATTCAAATAAATTATATTCCAATATTTAAAATATAATTACTTTTATTTTTTAAAAAAAATAAATTATCAATAAAATATAAATAAATGATCATTTGAATCTAATAAACAGAAAGTCACAGTTATTAAACTAAATTATTATTATACTTGTCATTAATCAATAAGATATTATTTTAATAAATATTTTACAAAATTTACAGAAAATGTGCTATAATATTAAATTATGATTTTATAACTAAATATTATAAAAATAAATAAACATTTTTTAAAAAAAATTTCTTGTTATTTAATGAAAACGGTACTAATAATAAGAATATTTTAAATCATACCAACAATTTTAAAATATTAATTTTCAAGTATTTTCAAGTATATTATATACATAATGATTAATATTTTTAAGTTAATACCTAAATTACTTTGGATATTATGAATAAATTGGATTTGTTTTGAATTATTCTTTTAACATTTAGATTTAACTAATAAAAAATCATGAACTCACTTTAATAATTGGAAAAAATCTATTTAATTTTAATATAAATAAAAAATAAACTCAATATTAAATTTAAAATTCACTACCCAAAATTAATCTTTAAATATTAATTTTATTTTCAACAATTAGATTTTTTTAGTTATAAATTAAAAAAATCAATAGAAATTTATTTATTTGAAGGAATAAAAAGTAATATCCAAAATAATTTATTTTCTTTAGATAGTTGAAGAGGTATTTTAAGAAATAAAATTTTAATATTTGATAGCATTCAAAATTATATATATATATATATATATATATATATTGAGGTTATAGTGTTGATTTTTATAAGTCTTTTAAAATTTTATTTAGTTATTAAAATTAAAGGATTATATGTTATAAACAAAAATATTTCAAAAAACTGGAGTCTAGATTTATATTTTTTAATTATTTTAAATTAATATTTTTTATTTTTGTAAAAATAATAATGTACAATTTTAAACTATTTATTGACATAAAAATAGTATTTATAAAAATAAATTATGAAAATTCAAAATTTCAAGTTTAAATATAATTTTGGGTTTTAAGGAGTATCTTAAATTTTTTAATATAATATTTCAAAAACCAAAAATATTTTAATTAAAAATATATTAATTTGAGTTTTGAAATAAAAATGAAAATCGTTTACGTAAATTTAAACATTCACTCTAATAATAAAATTTTAATAATGTATATTTAAATTTATGCATTGCAAATGTTAAAAATAATAATTATAATAATAACAGCTTAGAGTGGAAGTAAATTATTAGTATTATATTCAAATTGAAATTGAATTATGATTTTAGGTTGGATTTAAATATATATGTTGACTTTGAATGGATTCAGAATCAGAAGAGATTGTAATAAGCTGGAAATGATATGATCAAATCGATGATTAGAATAAAAATCTTTTATTTTAAACGCAAATGAAAGTCAAAATGTATTAATGAGACTTGCAATTGACTTGAGATTTTGTTTTAACGTAACATGACATGGGGTTGTTGCCAACTAACATTTTTGTTTTCTTTTCAAAATAAACACATAATTAACATATAAATACAAATTCTTTCACACTTCCACCTCACACAGTATCTATATACTATATATTACTGGAAGAGTGTGAACCACACCAATAAAAGAAGAAAAAAAATGTTCATATTATTGGTGTTTTTGTTATTAATTTTTCAAGTAAGATCTATTATATGAAAAAATTATCATGGGGAGATTATAAACTAAATATTCATTGTGAAATTTTAATTTAATTATTAAAGTAAAGATTTTTTTTTTCTTATTAACTTATTAAAAAATTAAAATAAAATTTCATAATAAAATAAGTAATGATATAGATGTAAAAAGTATAGGATAAAATTATTTTTTTTTTTTTTAGTGAAAATTCTTTTAAATGGACTTTTTAAAAATTCAAAATACAATTATAGACCTGTTTTGAAAAATATACAAAAATAAACTTTTAAAAGTTTAGTTTTTATTTCATAGGCCAAATTTTCCAAAATACCTCTGAATCTTTACAATTCACAAATGTGACTGACCTATAGTGTGAATATCAAACTTTAGTTTTACAAACTTTTTTAAAATGCACTATAATTGTATTGTAAACTTTTTATGGCCTATAAAAAAATATAAAACTTTTAAAAGATTATTTTTATATTTTATTAGATGACAATCTCATTAATACTTTTCATTTTCTATATAGAAGTGGACTGATTGGATTTGGACATGGGGAATGCCATACTCACACAACCCTAAAAAAAATATATATATATATATATATTTAATATATATATATATATATATTCACACAAAATGGTAATCTAGATTTATGGATAATTATGAATCCAGATCTTTGTTAGTTCTGCGTAAGTAGCAGGTTCACAAAATATGGAGATAAACTGTGTAATGGACCGTTTTCAGGTTTAGTAGATTGTGTCGAAATATAGGGGTTTATTTGGAAATTTTCTAGAATTCTGATTAAATTTATAATTATTTCTGAGCCAGTGGGGTTAATTCACAATTTTCTGGTGTTAGAGGGGGTTAGTCGGTTATTCGACATGTTATAAATACGTGTCTAATGTTAGGGTTTCAATTAGGGTTTCAGTATTATTCTTTAAACACGTAAGTTGAGAGGCAGAGAGGTTTCTGTGAGGAGGCCGGTGAAGTGATTCCGCTTTAGAGTTTCGACGTTTCTTTGGTAAGTTTTCCGTCCTGTTTCTGATTCGGTTGGTCTGTCTTCTTGTGTATTTCCGGTTCTGATTTCGAGTTCATTCAGGTTCTGTTCTGTTCACGGTTCGGTTAGGGTTAGAGCTCTCTTTATTCGAAATAAGGCAATTTCTCGATAAGTTCCCTTCGTACCATTCTAGGTTCTGCTGATTGGAACTTGTTCTTTTTGGTTTTTAAGTGGGTTCTTTCTATCAGGTTTGACTGGTCGAGAGACTTTGAGCGTTTCGGATTCTGAGTTCGAGAGGGTAATCGTAATCGGTGGTGTGAATCAAGATAAGAGGTCTAAGGTTCGAATTTGGGTTATTATGGGGTTTTGATCGGGTTGGTTCTGGTCTGTCGAACCGGTGTCCGAATCAATTTTTGCTTCGCTACAGTAGTATTTATTTATTTGTGTAACGATCTGTAGGAGCATCGGACTAAGAGGCTGATCAAGCAGCGGTATAGGTCGGATTCTGCTCGGACTGTCGTGCTCTGTGAGTTAGGTTAGTAGTTCGTTTTTGGTTCGATACGATGTTTGTTGTTTGTTGATTGTTATA
Organism: Cardiospermum halicacabum; assembly: GCA_031304145.1. NCBI lineage: Eukaryota > Viridiplantae > Streptophyta > Magnoliopsida > Sapindales > Sapindaceae > Cardiospermum > Cardiospermum halicacabum. Next base: position 32,636,864 of record CM062393.1, read on the forward strand.
TGCATGTGTCGTGTATTGTTGAATTGTAAATAGCACTGTCAAACGAGCTGCCCAGCCCTGTCCGTGCCCATACTCGTGCGGGTACAGGCTTTATGCGGGCACGGGCCTCTAAAAGCCCACTTTCTAATGGGCATCATTTTCATGTCCGTGCCCGTCCATGCGGGCGGGTACGGGCATGCCCGTATTTTTTTCCGGTTGATGATTTTGGTAAGTTATGGAATTTACGTATGAACTTTTGCACAACACATTATGTTCATTTTTTTACAAGTTAGTACAAATTTGATATTTGTATTAGTAAAATGTCGTTGACATTAGTTGAATAAACTCTTTGCCTTTCCATTTCGCGGCTAAAATGATTTTATTAAATAGGATATCGGAAGCCGATTGTGTTGTGTCGAAAACACAGAAGGATATAGAAATAAAACATGAAGTAAAAGATCTTAAAAAGAACTTCAAAACTAACAACAACTCATTTTACAGAAAACAAGATCCAACTAAACAAATAATTAACTATACAAGCAGAGTAAACTCATTAAGTTGCACAAACATACTAATGTATTTCAAAATGCTCAAACAAACATAAACATAATATTATAATTTAAGATTCCATCTCCAAAATAAAATAAAAAATATTAAAAATTGAAGTAGCTATCAACACACAAACAAATATAAAAATAAGATCCAAAATAAATTTTAAAGCACGTATATTTTTATATTTAAATGCGAGCATGCCCGCGGGTAGCTCATGCCCATCCCGTGCGGGTACGGGCCTAAACGGGTCGAGCCTCAAAAGTCCGCACTTAAAACGGTCTTTTAAATTACATGCCCGTACCCACAAAAAATGCGGGCGGGCACGGGTACCCGCGGGCATCAAGCCCATTTTGACAGTGCTAATTGTAAAACTGTCACCTACACTGCACTGATTAACAATGATATTAATGTACAATAAACTGCCTGTTGAGTTAATAAATTAACAAAATAAGACTTTTTTGTACTCGAATATTGTAACATTCATACACTGAAATTGGTAACTAGTACTTAATAAATCTGGTTTAAACGGTAAACAAACGAAACTGTGAGTTTTGCCCTTAGTCAGTCTTATGGCATGTCTAGGGATAGAGGATCCTCGCTACTGAAATAATTGGTTTGAAGTGCCTATACTGATTGTAGTTGAAACTATTATACTGATACTGTTTACTGGGCTTCGGCCATACTGTTACTGCCACTGTAATCCCGTTTTCCACTGTTAGCTGCTTTGGGCATAATTCTGTTAAATAACTGGTTAAACTGTAAATTAAGAATCTGTTTCTAGTTGCTGGTTGTGTTAATGGACTGTTAATGGATGATAAATAATTGTGATTGATGCCTGAATTGGACTAAATTAAGTGATCACAAAGTGGTTGATAATTTCGGTCGATTGTAACTATAATCCTAAAGGTTAAATAACCGGACTTAATCTGTTAGATACGGAACTCTAATGACGAAACCTCCACAAAAAACTTTAACTAAAAATCTGGTTTCCTAGGGCTCTGCCCCTGGACCCCGCGAGGGAGGCCTCCCTCGACCCCGTCCGCTAACCGAAGACGTAATCCTAGCCCTATAAAAATGTTAGGATCCTAGACCGTGAACTTTAGGAGCCTATTTTAGGATGATAATAAATAGATAACGGATAACTTGGTTTCGACTAAAGAAATTGATAGGATGATTGGTGTGTTGACTGATATAGTGGACTCTAGGGAGTCTGTAGAGCCTTGCATTGTGTGCTTCCATATTTAGAGTCGAGTCTAGGTCACTTTGTGTGTGTGTTGGAACGTGAGCGCTAACTTAGACTAATGCATAGTCTAACGTCTCATTTCTTTCCTCCTATTCTGTAATCTGGGAATAAAATCCAGGTTGAGTGCAGGTACCCTGATTGTTTAGGCGCTGTCACATACTTGGATCACGACATACATCATCAACACGTTTACATATTTTTCGTTTATGTTATCACAAACATTTGTACTGGACTGTTTTGGGATTGTACTTTTGATTTTGGTTTTCTTTACACTTGCCGGACTTTGGATTTATTTTATTATTGGGATTTTGGACTGTATGATTGTTTTTACGGTTTATCGAAGGTTTTGGAATAAATGTTAGTATTATTATTTTTGGACCTTTCAACTGTTATATTTCTGTACTTGTTCTGCGGCGTCAGACTCTCAATTATGGTTCTACCAGGGTGGGGGTTTGCCGTTACAAACTGAATTAAAAATAATAATAATAAAAAATAAATAAAATGAATGAGTTCTCAAAAGAAGATAAAAAAATAATTTTTTATTTAGGTATAAGGGTTTCAGAAGCTCTTGAACTTGACTATATTTTTCAAGCTGACTCAAATTTTATAAAGGGTCAATTTAGCCCCTCAACTTCCAAATGATGGATCAATTAAGCCCTTTTGCTGATGTGGAGACTGATCTGGCAGTAAAAAAATGCTAAATTCAAAATGTCAATTAAACCCTCCGCATTAGCAAATAGGGTTTATTTGATACAAAATTTGAAAGTTAAAGGGTTAAATTGATCCTTCATAAAGTTGAAGGGTTAACTTGAAAAATATAGTCAAGTTTAGGGGTTTCTAAAAATCGAGCTAGTAGCTCCATTGGTAATCAGCAAGCTTTCACAATCCATATATCCCTGAGGTTGTGAGTTCGAGTGCTGGTGGAGGCGAAAGAAAGTGGTGGGATCCACGATATCCGATTGTGTAACGATTGTATCGGTGTTGATTGGTGTACTATTCGGGTTTAACCGGGTGTGTACAGTGTACGATTCGGGTTTATCCGGGTGTACACAGTAACCAACTGGGCCCCGGCCCAGGACGTTACACTTATGTCTCACAAGGTCCCACCAACAACTCAGCTCCTGAAACTACAAATGACTCAGCCTGGTGCATTGACAATGGAGCAACGAATCATGTAACTCCAGATCTGAACAACTTATCCATCAACAATGACTATCACGGAACTGATCAACTCACTGTTGGGAATGGTAATTCTCTTCCTATTTCTCACATTGGCTCTAGTGTTTTACATTCTACAGACACTAAACACACACCATTGACTCTCAAAAACATCCTTCATGTTCCTCTTATCACAAAAAACCTGTTAAGTATTTCACAAATAACTAAAGACAACAACATTAGTGTTGAATTTACTGACTCTTTTTGTGTGTTTAAGGACAAATTTTCAGGGAAACCTCTTCTCAAGGGAGCACTTCAGGGTGCCCTGTACAGTCTTCCTATCCAAACTAAACAGTCACAAGCCATTCTGCCTACAACTACCAAAGGTTCCTACTATACAGCATCTAAATCAAGTCATAATGATGTCACTCTTGATGTCAATTTATGGCATAGACGTCTTGGTCACCCAAATGATCATGTACTTCAGTCTATTTTAAAATCAATGAAAATTCCTGTTTCCAAAATCAATGTCCATTTCTGTGATGCTTGCAAAATGGGAAAAATGCACAAATTCCCATTTCAGTCTCACCCAATTTCAGCTACACAACCATTGGAAATCATTTATTCTGACCTATGGGGTCCTTCACCTCTTTTATCAACTGAAGGACATCGTTATTATGTCATATTCATTGATGCTTATACTAGGTACACTTGGTTCTACCCCTTAAAACAAAAATCTGAAACAAAATCTATGTTTGTAAAGTTCAAAACCCACATCGAGCTGCAGCTAAACCACAAAATCAAAGCTCTTCATAGTGATATGGGAGGGGAATATAAAGCTTTAATGCCCTTTTTCTCTGACCAAGGAATCCAAAAAAGGTTTAGCTGTCCCTATACACACCAACAAAATGGTGTGTCTGAGCGAAAACACAGACACATTACTGAACTTGGCCTTACACTGTTATCTCAAGCTAAAATGCCTCTTCAATTTTGGCTAGAAGCCTTTCTTACTGCAACACACCTGATTAACAATCTACCTACTCCCATTCTTGACAACATATCACCATTCCAGAAATTATATCATAAACCTCCTAATTATTCAGACCTAAAATCATTTGGCTGCAGTTGCTTTCCTTATCTCAGATTTTACAACAAACATAAGTTCGATTACCATACATCTAAATGTTTATTCTTAGGGTACAGTCCTATTCACAAGGGGTACAAGTGTCTTACATCTACTGGTAAAATATATGTGTCAAGACATGTGATATTCAATGAGCATGAATTTCCATATCCTATTTTGTTTCCTTCTACATCTCCTAAACAACCCACACAATCATCTAGTATGCCTATATCTTCCATATCATCTGCCCTAGACTATCAGCAAGCCACACCAAATGCACCTTTGATAAGTGAAGTCCATGAATCTGTTACCTCAACACCTCACAAACAGGTAAACTCTCCTACTCATATTTTATCTTTGCCTATTGTGAATAATGAACAGGAAACCTCAAACACAGACAGCACAGAAAACATTTTTATACAGCCTACACACACATTCAACCTCCTCAAACATTAATCCTACACCCATAGTTTCCTCACCACACCATCCCATTTTTATACAGCCCACGAACACACACTCAACCTCCTCAAACATTAATCCTATTTCCTCACCACACCATCCTACTAAAATAAATACACATCCAATGCAAACAAGAGCTAAAAGTGGAATTCATAAACCAAAAATCTACAGCATACACGCTCATATCTTTCCTATGGAACCAACTACAGTTGATCAGGCCTTACAAGATCCAAGTTGGAGACAGGCAATGTTAGAAGAATATAGAGCCTTAATGGCTAATAAGACATGGCATCTAGTCCCTTACAAGCCTAGTATGAATTTGTTGAGCACCAAATGTATATTCAGGAACAAATTTGACACTATTGGCAAGCTCACTAGGCATAAAGCTCGTTTTGTTGCTAAGGGATTCAATCAAATGCCTGGGAGGGATTTTACAGAGACTTTTAGTCCCTTTGTCAAATCATCTACCATAAAGGTTATCCTATCTCTAGCTATCTCATACAATTGGGATATTTAACAATTGGATATCAACAATGCTTTCCTACATGGGCATCTATCAGAAACAGTTTACATCAGTCAACCTAAGGGATTCGAAGATCCTAAATTTTCTACTCATGTTTGCAAATTGGATAAGGCTCTCTATGGCCTTAAACAAACTCCAAGGGCATGGTACTCAACACTGAAGAAATCTCTTATCAATTGGGGGTTCAACAATGCAGTCTCAGACACTTCCCTTTTCTACAAGGTAGATCACCACTCAATCACTATAATACTAGTGTACGTTGATGACATTTTGATAACAGGAAACTCAACAAACAACATACAAATAATCATTCAGCAATTACAGAAGGAATTCTCTCTTAAAACACTTGGAGCAGTTCATCAGTTTTTAGGATTCGAGGTTTACCGAAATAAAGATGGACTTCATCTCTCTCAAGGACACTATGCCATTGATTTGCTTGATCGAGCAAATATGTTTCATTGCAAGCCTTGCTCATCTCCACTTTCGATAAACAACAAGCTCTCCATGAATGATAGCGATCCCTATGAGCATCCCTCAATCTACCGCAGTATCGTTGGTGCTTTCCAATATCTATGTCACTCACGTCCAGACATAAATTTCGTAGTCAATAAACTAAGTCAATATCTATCAAATCCTAGCAAAAATCATTGGGTGGCTTGTAAATGAGTATTACGTTACCTGCGTGGAACAGTTGATGTTGGTCTCTTCTTTCGTCCGTCTTCAACTCCTCTTGATCTTCAAGCCTATAGTGACTCTGACTGGGTTGGATCGATAGATGACAGGAAGTCCACCACCGGTGGTGTCGTCCTTCTTGGGGGTAATCTCATCTTCTGGACGTCAAAGAAGCAAAAGACCGTTGCCAGATCCAGCACCGAGGCGGAATATCGTGCCCTAGCGCATGTATCTACAGAGCTGTTGTGGTTAAAGTCTCTTCTGATCGAAATTGGATTTAAACCTCTTCATTCGCCGATAATATGGTGCGACAATAATGGTGCTCGTCTCTTAGCACAGAACCCAGTGTTTCACTCCCGAACGAAGCATATTGAAGTGGATGTTCACTTCATTCGAGATAAGGTTGCTGCTGGTGAACTTGATGTTAGATATGTAAGCACAGAAGAGCAACTCGCCGATTTTCTCACTAAGCCGTTGACGGCGACTAGATCATCGTGTCTCCTAAACAAGCTTAACCTAATTCCTAAAACCCGGTTCAGCTTGATTGGGGGTATTGGTGAGACCCGATTCGAAAACAACAACATTGATCAATCAGCTGTAGATGGGTTCAAGCCTCCATCAAAGCCCAAAGGTCTATTATCATGGAAAACAAAAGCCCAACCTCACATATACATTCCGAAATACTCTTCTCCAGTTTACAATCTGTTGTATAGATAAGATCAAATTTGTACTATGTACTATTACAACTGGATAACAATTCTCTGTCACAATTGTATCCCTTTAATCAAAACAGAATTAATTTAAAGGTGATAAATCAATCTGTAAATCTGTATAAAAGATACATCACCATCAATACAGTGATATATAGAAAATTCCTTCTACAACTTTTCTATAAAATTCTCCTGTTAGTCTGTTAGGTTAATATGCGTAGTTAATTAATTAAATAGGTTAGTACCTCATTAATAATAAAATTAAATTTGTAATTATTTAATTAAATTAACTAAGTAGTAATCAGTTGCGAATAAATTAGGATCATAACTAAATCTAACGCATTAAATGTATTTGTTTATTGTAGACACGTCTCCTTTTAATTTGTAATGTAATTTATAATCATGAAAGTGTTAAATTTATTTGTTTATTATAAACACGTCTCTTTTTAATTTGTAATTTAAAATTAAGCCTTTGTTGGAATCGGTCATGGATTAAGAGTTGGTTAGTACATATCGCTAGTAATCAGGATTAAGGTTAGGAAACATTATGATCAGTTAATAGATTTAAAATTACATAATTTTAATTTTTTTGGGAAAAAATAATAAACATAATTTTCTTTGTCCAATACTGATATTAACCTGTAGAAAAAGACGTGACAGACTAAATACATTAATTATTATAAAAACAGATATTAATTATTCTAAGCAACCACTTGAAAGTGTTTAAAAAATGTTAAGTGAGGTTGGTTAAAGTTGTTCTCACTTGAAATTCAATTCAAAAGTAGTTTTACTTTGAAAAATAATTAATTTGTTGAAGTCAAATAGTCATTTCATATGCAATTTCTATTTGTTTGCTTATGAGGATTAGATAATGTAATCTATATTTCTTATAATGTTTGATAGTTGTCTTCTAAATGACTAATCAAAGTTGTGTGGAAAATCTTATTTTCTTTAGTAAAAGAGGGGACAAGAAGATTCAATTGATATAAATGAATTGAATTTGATGGAAAGTTTTTGTGATTTGGAAATTAAGTTCCACTTGCCAAGAAAATATTATATGTGGAAATTTTAACTAATTTTCTTTCCTTCTTTTCAATTTGGACTCGTTGATAAATCGAATATAGAATTGTAATAAACCGGAAAAATATATTTTAAAAAAAAAAAATCTTGCTTTTCATTGAAATTCTATAACACTGGTAGTATAATACAACATAAATTATGTAACAATTAAATAATTAATTCAATCCTAACTATGGATTCTATAAATTATTTATAGTTCATAAAATAATCTTTATATTAATTAAATAAATTTTATTTTTATATTTAAATATAAAATTAAAAATATTTTTGTCTTATATTTAATTACTTTCTTAAATATAAAATAATTAGATTTTAAAATAATTATAATAAAAGACTATTAATTTATACTATATTTAAATATTTATTAATTAAAATTACTTGTATTTGGTAGGGTGGTTAAAAGTTTGATGGCTTGTATTCAGAAAAGTCTTTGCAACCATCTCCCAATATTTCTCTTTCTTAAAAATTAAAATTTTAAATAAATTTAATTAAAAATATATTAATTAATTATAAAATGTAATTTAAAATGACATTATATTTATTTTAAAATATTTATATTTTTATATATAAAAATTATAATTTTTATGAAAAATATATTTGACAGCTTTTTTTTAAAATTTTTATATAATATCCATTTTATAATAATAGTTCCAATTTGATATATTTATATATATAATTATTAATATATATTTTTTACACATTTTATTTTTTAAAAATAGTTATTAATATTTGTATATATAGAATGTTTAGATATATATAAAAAATAAATAATATAAAAATAACATTGAAAAACAATGAAATGATAACTATTACTACTTGAAAAATAATTTTATAAAAAAAACATGTCCGTACAGTTAATCTTGTTGGAGTACCATATCGGGTGAAACTTTATATTAAATTAGGAATATATTAAGATCTTGTGGCCCACTTAACCCAATCATAAAATCTTTGGAATAAACAACTCCACAATTTGTTATAATGATAATTTTATAAGAAGGGGAGAGATTTATTATGGGAATATCCAAAATTCTGATGAGATGACAAACATAAGCAAGTGGTGGTGACCATCATCATAAGCATCACCATTAAATAACTTTTCATCCAAACATACTTGCCTACAATTTTGGGAAACCAAAATCATCAAAAACGTTTTCTTTCTTGTCTATATATGTGGATTCCACCACGATATGTACGAGGCAACATTAAAATAAGAATTTAATTTATATAAATTAATGCTGAAATAAAAATAAATCAAGAAAAATAGATTTGAAAAATTGTGGGAAGTTTGTGTAGAATAATATATACATATAATATCATCCTGGTTTAAAAAAAAGAATGGAAATGGATGATTGAGTCCTGTACTTTTCTATATATATCATTTAATTAATTTAATATGAATATATTTTCTGATTGAAATTTTGGTTTATTTATAATAATTCAAAATAATAATGATAGTAATTTGTTGGTATTGAGATCATTGGAGAAGTTTCATCTAGATTTTTTTTTTTTTATAATAAAAGATATTGATGGATGAATTATAAATCATCTAAACTAATATTTGGAAATAGTTAAAATGATGATGGAGATAATTGAGATTTTGAAAATATTGATTTTATTCACCAAAGTATTTGATGTTTATAAATATATATATATATATATATATATAAATTTAGGAGATAGAAATAGCCCAAAATTTATGAAAATTAAAATTGATATCTTATGAGAACTTAGTCTCTGTCAATCCAAAATATCCACAAAAGAAGCCGGTCAAGTTCATTGTATTTATGTTTGTTATTACTATTGTTCGTTGTGTTTATTATCTTAGTTTATGTTTTATTATTGATGTTATTATTTGTTAGGGAAAAATAGGTCATAGCTCCCTTAAGTTGTACTGTTTTCCTAGGTAGATACATAAACTCCGCGAATTCCCACATAGATACTCTAATTTGTAAAAAATACTAACACTAGGTACTTGAATGCGATTTCATATTTGATTGGTGGAGCGTGTAATACACGCGTTATGGTGATTTTGTGTTTTGGTGTCTTGTTGTATAAACAAAGAGTTAAAGCGAGAGGTGATTTTGTTGGGTATTGTAAACTTTCAATTTTATTTAATGGTGGTTGAATATAATCTCATTTCTCCAAAATTTGATTAGTCCAACAAGTAAGCAATACTTATTTGTTGTCAATGTCATACATACAATTGTCAACCCACTCATCTTCATAAATCACTAATCTGGGTTTTTGTTTTTGGTTCAATTAAAACCTTACACAAATTGAAGCAAACAAATGTCTGACAAACAAGCGGAGGAAGCAATAGTCTCAATCATCAATGAAACAGAGGAGAAAGAGAAAGAGGACAATAGTAACAAGATCACGTTTGGCTTTAAAAGTTTCCTCTGACATGGTGACTCTGTCTATGATGCTTGTTTCGGCTATGTTTCAAATCAGAAATGTATGTATGAATGTTCAATTCACAAACCCTAAACTTCTAATTCGATTTATTCAAGGTCGAATGAATTATTTTACTGATCTGGACCCAAAATATAGTCATTCACGCGCCTTCAATTGTTGTTAATCCATGACAAATGCCAACTCAGCTTCAAGTACCTAGTGTTAGCATTTTTTACAAATTGAGGTATCCAGTTGGAAATCCATATAGTTTAGGTATCTACCTAGGAAAACAGTACAACTTGAGGGAGCTCTCACCTATTTTTCCTATTTGTTATTAATCATTCTGACATATTGTTTATTATAGACATGTTATTGTATTCAGACATAAATATTGAAAAAAAATGCTAGAAGTTGAGAAAAATTGAAATTTTATGTCCTGGATCTAAAATTATACCACATGAGTAACATATATGAAAATACATATGCAAGTTAGAGATTTGCAAGATACTACCTCCGTTTTTTAATAGGTGAAATATTAGTATAGTATACAATATTTATCAATTAATTTATTTCACATATTGTTCATTATATATAAGGAATAATATAATCAAGTAAAGGGCCAACTTGATCCCCTTTTCCAAGGATCCCAATATCTTGTTTTATTTATTTTAATATCTATTTCTCAAATATTAAATTATTATAATTTGTTGTATATAATTAAAATATTTACCGTTAAAGATAAATATTAGATAGCGTGTAAGTAAAAAATGTTGTAGGTAATAAAAAACGGAGAAAGTACAATAAAAGAATAGAACGATACTTCTCTTAAGCAAAAATGTCAAACCTTGAAAATTATTCAAAATCACTTCTATAAAAGTTTGAAAATGAAATATTTATCCATGAAGGATCCTCCAATGAAATGCTCTTAAATAGAGGTACAAGCATAGAAGGGAAATTTGATCTACCTAAAGCTAGATATGACTGGATGCATTTGAGAATTCAAAATTTCATATCAATCAGTGATTATAATTCTAAACTCCACCGGATCTTTTCGATAATTGAATCTCATAGTGATCAAATGACTAATGTAGAGAAAATTAAGAGAACGTTATCAAATTTCTATGTTAAGAAATTGATGGTACAAACTGTTAAGATTGTGACGAGAATTTAGGTATACTCTAGTATTCATAATCTGTTTGTAATTAAGAAAAGACTTAAAGATTGTTTTGGAAATATTATATTTAATTAGGAATGATATTTCCTAAAGTGGATTCTAATTAAGAAAAAGAGATCCTTGAGAATCCTAAATAGGAAAAGGTTTTCTTAATGGTTTCAGGTTACTTTGTGATTAGGTAACCTAGGTAACCTAATGCTAAGAATATAGTGCTTGTATCTATTATTAGATATCCTGAGAGAAAAATATAGATCTAGTTGGTTAGGTTTGAGAGGTGCCCGATAGGGGTTTGGGAATCATGGAGACCATGGAGATCTTGAGTTCTCGAATCAAGTCCTATTATCCTGTGAGAGTCATATGAGAAGAGTTTGTATGTGAGACTATAACCAATGTAATCGGATTGGGGAGTGAAAGAGTGGTTCTGGTTGTAACTGTTACTTTACTGTTACATAGTGAATTAGTCTCTCATCTTCCTGACGGCCGTGGTTTTTTCTCATTTTGGGTTTCCATGTAAAACCTTGTATCTTATTTTCTATCTCTATTTTCTTACCTTGTGTATGTTTATTTTACTTTGTGGTTATCAATACTTATTTCCACTGCAATGGGTCACCGATTTGTTCAACAAATGGTATCAAAGCTAGCCGTGTTTTCTCAACATAAACACAAATGCGACTTTTAATTACCAAACCAATGCATCAAGAACACCACAACCAAATATTGATGATAATCATAAATATTGTTGAGATTCTTATATTGCATTAAACCAATTGGGCTATAACTAATTGAGATATAATCATAAATATTGCTGAGATTCTCATATTGCATTAAACCAATTGGGCTATAACTAATTGAGATATGTAGTCGAGCATATTTAGAGTTCTTATGATATTCCCAAGAAAAAGATGAGCCTATGATGATTTATTAGGATAATACCACATGCATCACTCAAGTTAGAGGATGATACATCAAAGGATATTGGACTAAGCATCTACCTCCCAAATTCTTTTATGCATATGAGCATCAAGAATTCAAGTGAATCGATTTGAAACATATTCGATTTTCGAAAAGTTTGTTGTTCACAAAACATTTGTTACTTATGACTTTTGAAAGATTATAGAATCGGAATGAGAAAACTCTCCAAGTTGAATCATTGATATATATGTACTAGTCAGAGGTATCTTAATTCCAATGGTACTCTTTTTTCTTTTCATCTAGGTTTTTCAATTAAATATTTTACTGGATAAAATTTTAACGAGGCATTTAGGTGGTGAAATCCAATGAGTAGTGTTGTATATATATATATAGGTGGATTCCACCTGATCATAATATTATATAAATGTTATACACGTGTACAAAAATTGGAATAAAATTAACCTTGTATTTTTTTTATTGCCTATATAAAAGTTGTTGCAGTAAATGAAAAATTTGCTCTTTTTACTTCCAAAAAGCGAATCACTTCTGTCCACCATCTATTTACTATTTATTTATTTTATAATATTCTTTATAAACTTATTTTATTTGAAATAATTTCTATATATTTACTGCACCTTTTGTTTAGTTGTGTAAAAATAGAACTCTTCATGATTTTATTATTAGAATTCTTTTTATTATATTGAATTAAAAATAAAATAATTAAATAATTATTTATAAATTTATATAAATTAATTATTTTAAAACTTGTCATAGATTAAATCCAATGAAATGTACCTAGATAAAAAAAAAAATAACAGAATTGAGGTAGTTTCGAAGAGTAATTGGGAGAGCATGTCGCTCAACGCTCTAAAAGTTTTATGATTCAGCATTCTGACTCCCATGGATCCAAAGTCTAGTCTCATAAAAAAAATCAACGGGTTATTAAAAAACTCATCAAGTGGTGGTCCAATAATCGAATATCTAGTTAGCCAATAAGATTTCAATTCAAATTGAAGCGGAAAAAAATATCTTTATTATTGAAGAACAACCTGCAAATAAGACTTCATCCAGCGATAATCCAAAGTTGCAATAAAAGTGTTCGGAAGAGTTTTTATTTACCTTAAAAATTGACATATAAACTCTAATAAAAAAACTTTAAAAAATATAACCACAATCTGAAATTAATATATCTATTGATTAAATAATAAATAATAAAATCCGCATTTAAAAAATAAATTATAATTTTGCAAAATAATATTTTTAAATCGAAATAAACATCCTAAATAAATGCTCAAAACCATTTTTGAAATGAATTCTTAAACATAATATTAACAAAATAATTGGAATTTATTATAAATGATTAAAATAAAATAAAATGAATAGTTTTATATCTTCTACAAATTTAGCAGCACGTGAATCTTTCGAGACTCCTACTGTCTCTAGAATTTATAGTCAGAATTTGATATATATATATATATATATATATATATATATATATATATATATATTCTCCTAGTAGTTTTATCATGTGGTTTTTTGGTAGGCCAATTTCACCACTAAAAGACCCTATTTTCTATTGAAAGGTATTTTGGTGTACCATAAACTCTCAGTATGCTTAGGTTGCATATGTAAGTAGCTCATACTTTCTACCGTGATATATTTAGGAGTCTAATTCACCCAAATATCTCAAATATTCTAAATTATTTTATAGTTGTCCCATAACTCGCTTTCTAATGGATATCAACCACCTGACTGACTCAAAAGATTTAGTGTAAATCCTTATCAAATCTTAGTTTGTAACTGACCCATAATTATCCAAATCTTAGTTTGTAACTGACCCATGATTGCTATTAAATTGCTTCCTATTAATAAGATGCAGCTCTTACATCTAATTCATGCACAAATTCTCTCTTTAATTTCTCGCCCCAAATAACCATAATCATGTCTCAAGTGTTAGAGAGCTAATTAGTTAACACCACATCAATGATCTTCCAATCTTAAACTTTTTGACCTTACAGTAGTTTGAAACCTAAGTAAAGGATGGTGGAAGGGCAACCCCATTTATTTGGTAAACACTGCATTAAATTATTTGTTTCAGGTTAAATTTGGAAGATGGACACTACATCACTATTTGACTTTTACAATATTTTGTACTTTTATTTTTATTTTTAATTAGAAATTAGAATTTATTAGTTTTTTTTTTAATAAAAACTCTAATGACTTTTGAAATTCGTAATTGAGTGACCATTTATAATTTAAAATTTGTAATACCATTCTACAGATAAATAATATTTATAAAATTATTCTTGTATTATTCTATCGAAATTCAATTTATCAATAAAATTTATTATAAATTATTACTATAAAAATGATAACTATTAAATATCTCTTTTATTGTTATTTTTAATTAAAATTTTTAAGATAATTAATTTTTAATAAAATGAACATTTAATTAATTAATTACTACATAATGAATATATATATGTTCAGATCATTTGAATTGTATGAATTATTTAATAGTCTTATTTTACTAAATACTTCCTCCGTTTCCTTTTACTTGTAATATTTTAGCTGGGCACGCTGTCCAATGTTTAATTTTAAACGTAAATATTTTTAATAATATATAACTAAAAATTATATAAATTTAATTTTTGAAAAATAGACGTCAAGACGAATAAGACGTCATGACTATATTTTTCTTTATACATAAGGAATAACATATTAAAAAAGATTTGCAATGTTGCAAGTAAATGGAAACTGAAAAAGTATAATTTATTAAAAATATAATAATTAAATCGCTAAAATTTATAAAAATACGTTATATGCGGCAAATATTGTTCCTGACATTCATAGCCTACTACTACTTTTATTATTATTTAATTTTTTTCTAGATCCTGTTATAATTATTATGCACTATAAGTGAAATATAAATATTTATTTGTAAAATTTCAATTTTGTAAAATAAATTGATAGTTCAAATATGGAAAAGTACAACCACATGAATCAAGATATTTTTTTTTTCTTCATCAACCATCATTAGATTATTATTCATCACATAATTATTTTATTGTAATATATGAAAAAAAATAAATTTTAATAAGGTGTGCTATAATATAAATATACAGCGTATCATATCAAAATCTTTAAACTTTTATGACTTTTTTCTTTTAATATAATATTTGAAATGGGTTATTATATTTTAATATTCATCTTTAAACTTATCCGATGTTAACCAAAGTTTACTATATTAAATAGCACAACGTGTTAATAAAATGAGGCACACCATTAAATTGTATTTTTATAAGATTTTAGATTTTAAAATTTTATTACAAGTGTTTGAAACATGACTAAACTGTATTAAAATATGGACAGGGTAATTTTAATAATTATT
Organism: Cardiospermum halicacabum; assembly: GCA_031304145.1. Classification (NCBI taxonomy): domain Eukaryota; kingdom Viridiplantae; phylum Streptophyta; class Magnoliopsida; order Sapindales; family Sapindaceae; genus Cardiospermum; species Cardiospermum halicacabum. Next base: position 32,652,234 of record CM062393.1, read on the forward strand.
GTAAAAATGAAAATAACATTTAGTAGTTATAATAAGGTATTTTATTGCTTTATTTAGTAAAATAATATGGGTATTATACAAGTATAGAATACACGTAAAACATGTGTATAATGGTGAGCGTGATTCATGTTTAATGAGTTTGGTTTCATTTATTAAATTTATTGAAAAGCTCATTCAGATACGTGAAACAGATGTTCATTATTTTTAAAACTAATATTCCTTCATTTTAAATCCAACTTAATAATTAAACTTAAAATATTTTATACACTTACATTACGCAATTATCAACAATTAATTCATTGTTTATCAACTTGATATATTATAGTTTAATTAAAAATAATAAATATTTGTTATATTAAATGGATGGCAAGGGAATAGTAGATGTGTGAGTTATTTAAATTAAAAAAAAAAAAAAAAAAAAAAAAAAAAAAAAACTTATTTTTTGAAACGTTCGATTTCAACGTATCTTTCGGCCGAATTTCTCTAGTAGCGTCTCCTTTGCTTAGCTGAACTCAAAAATTCTTCCACCTTGTCAATTTCGACCGAAATGAGTTTAACCTTGTGGGCTTGTCTTTCCAGATTTCATTGGAGGATGCGTTTCGGCCGCAATCTATGAGGCCTTATGGTTACTGATGGATACCGCGACACTCTTGGGGGTTGCAGCCGCAGCATGGAAGGTAATTGCTTTCATATTACCTCCTTATTTTCGGCCGAAAGTATTTCCCCTATAGTTTCGGCCGAAACTATCCATCTTATAAGTCAGGGCCCATAAGGCCTCATAGATTGCGGCCGAAACGCATCCTCCAATGAAATCTGGAAAGACAAGCCCACAAGGTTAAACTCATTTCGGCCGAAATTGACAAGGTGGAAGAATTTTTGAGTTCAGCTAAGCAGAGGAGACGCTACTAGAGAAATTCGGCCGAAAGATACGTTTTAGATTTGCGGCCGAATTAAAAGAAACCTTCTAGAAGGCTAAGCTGGAGTAGTTATTTGATATCTGCGAATCTCGGTGTTCCAGCTGGAAAGTTAGTTAGGATTTTCAGGAGCGTATAGGAATCCTATATAAGTAAGGAAAACATCCAAAGAAGGGGATTACGAAATTATCGGAGACGACAGTTAGAGATCATAGCCCCAACCCTGAGGGGTTCGAAGTCCCGGAGGAATTCGGGTCCATCAGGTAGTACAAAATGATTTTATGTAATTATTTAATTTCGGGAAGATAACAAACTACAATTTAAAAATCATTAAATCTACCTCATTTCTATTATAAGTGATTAAATTAAAATTATAATAACAAAAAAAAATTTAAAATCATCAAACAATTTTTTTTAAAAAAATTATTAAATCTAAATAATTTTTTTTTTCATTTTATTAAATTTAAAACTTAAAAGTTAAAAATTATTAAACTATAATGATTACAAAAACAAATTATTTTAAGAATTTTTAAAACTATTAAAACTTTTTTTTCCAAAAACTATAAATACAACTCAACATTATTAAAAATTATTAAAAAAAATTATGAAATATTTCTCAAAATACATACTTATTAAAAATTATTTAAATTATGTAATTTTTGGTTGTATTTGAATAACATTAAAATATTAATTAAATTAAAAAATATTAAATCAAAAGAATTTTTCAAAACCATTCTCAAAACTGCAAAACCACTCCAAAAATTAAAACCTTAGTTGTTTTTTAAATTTGCGGTTATTTTTCAAAAATTTTCAAAACTAGGTGTTTAAAATCAAACGTTTTAAAATTTTTGGAAATAACTCAAACCGGGCTGGTTTTTAATTTTCAATTTGTTTTATAATTTTAATCATTTAAAAAACAATAAAAGCATCAACCAAATTACAAAAAATCTTCTTATTTTAGAAATTTTCACAAAATTATAATAAAAATGATATAAAATAATAAATAATTGAAATTTAAAGTTTAAAGATAAGTGATCACTTACCATTCCTAGATGTGCAATCGAATTTTTAATGTTAAAAATTTGAATCCAAATAAAACAGATATTAGTATTGGACATAATAAAAAATTAGAGATTTTGTAGGAAAAGTTTTAAAATAAATAGTAAAAATTATCTCCTAATTAAAATAGGAGTAGCTATATAAAAATAACTATTCCATTTTATTAAATAAATATTCAATATATTACATCTTAAATTTAAAACATAATTTATTTAAAAGATAATAAAATTTAATTTTATTAAATTTATAACGAATCAATATCTTCAAAATTTTAAAAAAATAATTTTATCATTACAAAATATCTTATCAGATTAGTTTTAACTGCAGAGATAATCAACTTAAAAATTAAAATTATAATTTTAAAAAAAAAAACAACAACAATTAAATAAAATTTTAACAAAAAACAATTGGACAGGTGCATTTAGTCTAAAACATTAAATGATGGAAAATAAAAATTTAACTTACAATTTCATTACGATTATATTTTTATTTTTATAGTAATTAATATGTTTTTAAGGGAACAATATTAGTGATATTTTTAATTATGTAAATTAATATACATTACTCAGTGTTTACAATTTTTTATAAATTTATTTTTATTATTATTAATTTATGACAATTTTTAATTTAGAAATAAATATAAAATTTTATTTACACAAATTGATTTTTTTTTTAACATCATTATCAAATTACTACATAGAATTAATACACATAATATAATTTTTTTCCTATAAACTATAGAATGAATTTGATTATTATTATTATTTTAATTTTTATTATTAAAAATAAAAATTCTTTTTAAAGAGTTAATATTTTAATTTTTTTTAATCCAAATATAATTAAAAAAAAAATAAAAAAAAAAAAAGGGGGAGAAAAATGGCGTAGATATTTGAAATGATTCCATGTGGTTTGAGAGGTGTGTAGGTCCATCCTTGATCATATAACACCCATATGGAGAAGATATGATACTATCTTTTGAAAATAATTAAACTGACCATTAAAAAAAGTAGCTTTTGAATAAAATCAATTCCTTTTAGACTGTAGAAAAGAAGGTTCAATTCAAATCCAGTGGTGGCTATCTCTAAGAAAATTGACTCCACTCACCATTCATGTCCTATTTCTGAAACAAAAACAGTGAACTTTGTGAAACATGGAATGGTGACGATGGCTTTTGTTTTAGAGCAGCCCTGTTTATACCTCTCTTTTGACTAGGTCACATCATAAAAATTGTTTGGACAAGTGGGTTGTTAAAAGTAAGTATGTGTGTATGTGGCTGAAATTCTCAGAAGCTTCCCTGCAATCTACTCATAAATATATATAAATATATATATATATATATATATATATATATATTTTTTTTCCATTTGGTGTGGATTTGACTTTGAAGTTTGATGAAGTAAAGCAATTTCCATAATAAACAGATGAGAGACCGACAGCAACATTAACGTGAAAAACATAAGCACTTGTGTTTTAATAGAACTCTGATATCGTCTGAAACCGACCACAACCAACAAACAACTACTTGGACCATTTCTAGTTCTTTGAACTTATTATTTCATTACATTTTATTGAGAAGGATTGCATCATCCATCCTTTTCTTTATTAAAAGTAGTAGCAAGTGATCAAGACTCTTGCTGAATGTCTGGTCCTTGTTTTCTCATTCAACCTGAATAATCAAATCAAGCTGATAATTTGGTTCTTGAAATTGAAATGTTTCAACAAATTCAATAGCACAGCACAGCAATTTGTACAATCGATTAATATTGATAATAAAACCTCTTAATAAGAACAAAGCAAGTGTAAGAGGTAACAAGACGGGTACAACTAATTCCACAGTTCAAAGTTTTCTACTTTCTACACCTAATCAAGCTTAACTTCTTCAACAAGATGGTGTAAAATATACAACCTTTCTATGACATTTCCCTGAACCTGGCGAGCGCCTTTTTCTGAATAAGAGTTTTGTAGCTGTCGCCTGCCTGTACTTCAAGGCTTGGATCCAATTTTTTCTGTTGACTACCGAGTCCTGCTCTGTTATCCACAGCTTGCGCTTGGACTGGTTCGATCATTCCGCTCCCATCCTTCCCCAACCCCTGCCCCATCATATCAAGTAACAAAAAACACAGGCAAATAATTGGTGTGTGATGTTAGAATTTTGTAGTTTTTGATAAATAAAGGTGATTCAACACTGCATTATCCCACAGCTACCACCACTACCAAAGCATCCAAGTGCAGTATTCTAGAGGATAATGTGTTAATAGCATGACTGTTTGTCTAAAGACTTCATGTTTCAATTCGTAATATTTAAACACAGAGGAGAGAAATGGTACCAAGCCTTCTTGCCAGCCCATGTTGCGAAGCATTCGGTTCCCGACATTGTTTTCATCTATTGCTTTGTCTGCTGTGATCACCTCATAATTGTTAAGGTTGTCTGCTGGAATGCCACGTCCTCCAACACCAGGGGGGAAGGGCATGGGATCTGAGGAACCCTTTCTTAATGCAAAATCTCGATCTTGGGACAAAAGTTCTCAGAAGTCAGTACCGATACCAAGAAAAATACACATACTGGACCATGAACTCGGATAACTCAAAGACACATCAATCCACTCTCGACTTCATGACTTTTCATTTCTTTATTTTTTCTTTTTCTTTAATTGAAACTACTATTATTAACACCAAGTAATATAACTTCTAGCAAAATTTGAGCTCTTAATACAAAAACAAGGTGCACGCCACTCAAAGAAGATTGTAAAGCAGCTTACTTGAATCTATATCAGGAAAATCATCAGTCCCAGCAGATGAACCATACAAACTCCTCCTTTCAGCTGCTCGATCCCTATACACAATTTGAGGTTGCTCTTTCTGAGCAGAAGCAGTAGGTTGTGGCATTTCGGAGAATCTTCTCTTGCCACTACCAGAAGCTGCTGCTGGTGCATAAGAACCTAATGCAGATACGTCAGTCCTGAAGGGAGTTGCGCCTACAGCTGAATCTGTAAATGTTGCTGATGATCCTCCATCAGACGCAGCGGCAATTGATCCTGAATGAAACCCCCTTCCAGAATTCCTGATAACCCCCATTAATGTTCCACCAGAGCTGTTGCTCACAGGCTTTGCATCCTGAGTAACTGCCACACCAGTAGCAACTCCTGATGTAGCTATACTGTTATCCTTCGCAGGCACAGGATCTGATTTGAACTTCTTGGCAGATTGCCCACCAGGAAAAAACTTATCATCAGCTGTAGCAGATTGCTGATTCTCATGACTCCACTGCTTCCACATTGTATTTATTTTCTTCTTGCTGGCTGCAATACTACTCTTTAAAGCAAGCTTTATCTCTTTTGACTTCTCCTTTCCTTTCTTTTCTGCAGCTATTGCTGCATTTGCAGCAGCCTGGACCGCATCTGGCAAGGAAGCAGGCTTTTCAACTGGTGTAATAGTTGCAGCTGGTGCAGATATAACTACTTTCCTACTATTAGAACCATCTAATGTCTTAGAAGGTTCAGATTCCGTTCCAGATGTTTTGTTGTCATTCTGATCAGCACAGGGTACATACTGCTGCGCTTGGTGGTCGTAAGTATACCATACTCCATTATTACCATCGTAATATAAACCTGCATATAATGCAATGTAAAAGAAAGGGTGATTAATGGGCCCTACTGAACTTGTTATCCAAGTACATGAAGAGCATACAGGACAGCATAATTATCAATCAATTATATAAGCTTTTAATCACAGCTTTATATACAAAATTGTTCTTGTTTGCAATCAGATGGTGCCAAAAATGCAGAACAGCAGTTAACAAACCTGTTTTCCCATCATAGTAGAATCCAGAAGCAGCATCATAGTAATAACCAGATGCTTCATCCCAAACAAAACCAGACTGCGGAGCTGTACCATGGTTTTGAACTGAAGCCCCACCACCTTGTTCAGGGGCGACACTGGATTGTTTATCATCAGGATTATATTCTTTTGGCGCCCATCCAACAGAATCATACTACAAAACAAATGTTCAAAAGGAATATAAGAATTTAATCAACATTAAAGGTCAGCAGGCACTACTAACTGTATTGAGCAATTGCTCCCTGTCTACTTCTCTATTTAATTTCATATAAGCCCAATGCCTACCAACAGCATTGATCCTTAAAGAAAAGCAAGAGCATAATAATAATGTCTGAAGCCACAGATAAGTAACTAGAGTTAAAGGAAGACAGTTATAAAAAAATAATAAAAATAAAAATAACAAAGAAAAATGAAAAAATATGAAGTGGTAAATGCATCCCTGCTTTTTATTTATATTCAGAAAGGGAAAAAAATAATAAAGAAATAAAAAGAAGATAGCATAATAACGTCTGAAGCTACAGGTTCTGTAACTAGGCTTAAAAGAAGAGTTGCAAAACAACATTAACTGGCCAAATGCATAATTTCTTTTTATTTATATTCAGAAAAGAGCAAAAAGGGGACACACACAAACATAAATCTATCTTTTAAAATCCATGCAGAGTTGGAGAGGAAAATTGTTCTCCAATTCTTAACTTTAAAAGAAAAAATATATATATAAAAAATAATAATAATAAATAAATAAATAAATAATAAATCCTGAATAATAAATCTGAAGTACCTGTTGTGCAAACGCTGCTGCCTCAATTGCAGCTGCTGCAAGGCTACTTGACTGCGAAGGCCCTGACATCCCAGTTCCAGGACCAAGAATGCTTTTGGCATATGCTACTCTTAGTATCTGCCCATTCCTCTCAAGAGCTGTTCCATTTGTAGCTTCAAGAGCTTTAGTGGCATCCTCAACCTACAGAATACCAAAATTATACCTCTAGGGCTCGTATCCAATAGTTATTGGGGAAAGTTATAGCTACCAAACAACACACTAACATTCTACCCGATACTCAAACGTAAATGACAAATAGATGGACTAGAAAAATGAAGAAAACAATTACATTCAGTAGGGAAAAGTCAGTGCTAGTAAAGGAACATACCGAATGAAAATGTACAAATGCAAATCCCCTTGAAACATGAGTGAACTTGTCTCTAACAAGACGGAGATCCTACATATTGAATCACCAAAACTTATTAACATATTCTAGAAGGATCAAGAAAGCTTGTATAATTCATCATCGTTCAACATTACCTTGATGGGAGCATGTTTAGAGAATTCATATCGAAGCATTTCCTCATCCGCATTTTCATCCAATCCACGAACAACAAGCACATGCGTGGGACCTGCCAAACATCATCTGAGCATCTGTTGCCTGGTAGATGGCAAATAAAAGTAAAAAGAATAAACAAACCTGTATCTGATCCTTTTCTTCCCAAAGCTGTTGAATTTGATAATGCCATGTCAGCTGAAGGAGCATCTTCACTTCTTGCCTCATTACACTACATTCAGTGACGGGAAAAACAAATCAACTAAGTCCAAATCATGTGTTACATTTATATACTTCAAAAGCTTTGCATACAGAAATTAAACCAGATTGTATGTTGCCGTACAACTCCAAGCCTCACCAGAGGGGATGGATATTTAAAGTCCAATATGCAGCCTTAACAAATATCATTAGATACAACAAAGCATCAAAGTTATGAAAGAAATGAACCTGAAAGCAAGACGTCCGACGAGCGAAATTCACACAGCCACAGATGGTGCACATCCAATCAGACGGAATAGTGATGCTTTTATGGCCAGTATGGCCAGGTCTTGTAGCATTCTCAAAAGGACCACCTGGGCCCCCTGTTGGCTTACTACTGCAACAAAACAAAATACAATAGAAATTTGAAATGAGTATGCTAATTGCCACTTCCTTTATAGAACAGCATAATACAGGGAACTAATCGACAAAAGATACAACTTATGCATATCTGCCGCCACAGAAATGTTTTCTTTCTTTCTTTTTTCCCTTTGAAATTTAAACATAAAATTGCCTTATTAGCATATTTTTGAGAGTACAAGCTTTTACGTAATTTTAAAGTAAATTGGGTTAGCTAGAAAAATAGGAAGACAAAGAACATGAATTGAATGATACCTGTACTCAAAGAAAAGCTTCCTCCCATCCACAACAAGACCGCTGTCTCCAATCCTGTCCATCATTGCTCTCGCTGCTCCCTGTCTCAGAAGAATTATCTCTCTGTCAGCTTGTTGATGCTATAAGTCCATGTATAACAACTTAGAGAATAACAGGTACCACAGAGGGAAAATCAATAAATGCAAAGCCACGTGAAATGCCAGAATTCCGCTCTTTGATCACACGAACATGGCGAAGTGGTCCCCACTCAGCCTGATAAATTCCAGCAAAATGAAATACTATAAGTGCACAAATACGTACAGAAAAAAGTAAGAAAAAAATGCGAAAACTAAAATACAATTACAAGTATCTGGTATAAATCTTCCTCAGTAGTCTTCTGAGAGAGACCCTTCACAACAACCGTGGGAGATGGAGCCTGTATGAATTACATAAAATATAAGCCAGTTGGCAAGCAACCAAGTACTAGCAATAAAGGGGGAAAATTTGTAGTGAAGGATCTACCGCAGAGTATTGTTCACGTTGATATCTCTCCTCACGATCTCTGCGTTTATCATTTCTCTCATACCGACCATCATCAAAGCTATCCTCCCTATGACTTCGACCATGATTTCTACTCCGAGGAGACCTAGATCTTGGACGCTCATCACGTCCATGAGATCTGGACTCAGATCGAGACCGGGATCTGGATCGAGATTGCTCATGCCTTCTGTGTGGACTTTGATCTCTTTCCCCACTCAAACCTCTCTTATCACGTTCTCGATCACGAGAACCATGCCGCCTCCAACTACTGTCTCTACTGTCTCTTCTTGTTCCTCTGTCATAATCAGAATCATAGCTGTGACGACCATAATCATAATCCCTTTCCCGGCTATCCTCCCTGCTTTGATGGGAGAAACGGGACCTATGGTCATAATCATCATAATCATCATGATCACGTCCTCCAAACCTTGGAGGTCTGTCAAACCCATGATCACGATAGCCCTCTATACTGCGATAGTCATCCCGGAACTTTTCCATTTCTCTAAGTGAATCAATATCATGTTCATGAAACATATCCATCTCATGATACGAAGCAATGTATGGTTTCTCATGTCGTCTAGATTCCCTATACTCATCTTCATAACCTCTCCTTCTTGATTCAGGCCAAGGATTAGCAGCAGGTGCGAGAGGATAGTTCTCCCTATGGAAGGCATTTCTAGGGTAGATGTTGTCCCTTGAGTATCTATCATCTAAAAATCGTCTTTCATCATATGAATTACTGGCCCTGCCAAAGCAACATTTATACAATGGAAGAGAAGGTAAAACATGATATGATGAAGTAAAATGCACAAAATAAAAATGAGAACAAAAGAGAACTACCAGCATCAGACCACATCTTGTTGCAAAAGTACACATCACTAATCATAATCATAAGCAATAAAAACTGAAAAATCAAGTTTGAATAAATACTCAACAGCTAAAAGCATTTTAAGGTAAACATAGTTTAGCACTCACCGGAAATTAGGTTCATGGACCGCACCATAACCCCCCTCCAGCGCCTGTGGATTCAAGAGAATAAGCAATGTCAGCAACACATACAATCATGATAGGAGGTTTAGCAAATCCAGTCCATATCCTCACTGTCCCACGGTCTCCCATTTTTCTTTAGGATGAGATGCCAAAAAAAAAGGAACAATCGCATGATTCCTACTAATTTCGGATTATATCATCCCATATATGTGATTATTAAGGAGGAAACCACAATTACGCTGTTATTATCCCATCCTTGCTGAAGGCCATAACGACCAGGGTCCATTCTTCCAAGCAGAAACCGTCAGTAGTAACCCCTGTAAGGCTCTTTCTGATTCTCACGGGTACTTTTAGAAGGCTGAATGATTTAAATGACTTCCTGTAATTAATGCAGAAACAGACACGGTTATCCCATGATGAACTAATTACCAACAATTCCCATTACTTGACCGTGACATTCTGATTTAGAACTGGAATCTTCAAAAGTTCAATTCCTTTCCACAAAGCCACAAATACTCTCACATCGCTTCAATTCTCTTAAAACACTAGAGAAGAATATCTTGACAGTAGTAACCATCAACAAATACATAAATGATCAAATAACATTGACTTAGAGATGATCATCATCCATCGCACTCACAAGACTTACAGCTCGACAAACATCAATGCACACACATTGATAACAATCTACCCTGCTTGAACTCTACACAAGCATTAATTCATGTAGGACAAAAGCCACTCACAAGAAATTCGTATACAAAACTACAAACACTTCTAATCAAACACAATGCCAATCAACAGCCATCAACCACGGCAAATTTCTTAACCACCAATTATTAAAAAATTAAAAAATTTTAAATAAAAAAAAAGGCAGACCAGAGAAATAGCCCAAAGTTACAAATTTTATTCTTATATTCTCGATCAAAAACGCATTTGCTCACCTCAACAAAATAAAAACAACAATTTGCAAACAAAGGCACCGGCAGTATCGATTAACAAAGAAACGGATTACGGAATGTAAAATTAGAGAATTGAGTAATCAATTGATGATCGGTAACGGAGAAACCCTAGCTAAGAGATTGTAACAGAAACGTACCAGGAAGCTGCGGGTCGGATGCGATACACGAACTGGGACTCTTCTCTTCTGGTGTTTTTCGCGTTTGCTTTGGTCTTGATGTTCTTCGTATCATACAAGAAGACAAATATATCTTACTTAATGTTGGACTTGGGCCCAGTTGTACGAGGCCCGATATGACCCAGCCCACGGTGATTCGGGCAGTGAAGTCTAGAACTAGTTTTATATATCGTCATAATTTTCATCTACCGGTGGTTAATGGAGTCGTGCATGCATGTGACAACCACCGGGTGTTACAACTTACAAGTATCAATGAAACAGCCTCCAATTGTTATATATGCATATGCATGTCTCTTATTACTCCACAACCACAATCTACAAAAATGGTGGTTAAAGTTTATGGACCAATTACGGCAGGTTGTCCTCAGAGAGTTCTTGCTTGTCTTCTTGAAAAAGAAGTTGAGTTTGAAATTATCCATGTTGATATTGCTAAGGGTGAGCAGAAACATCCTGAATTTCTCCTTCGACAGGTATGAAACTATCTAATTCAAGTGTTTGCTATCCATTCATTGTTAACATTCATATGTACAAACTAACCAAACAAATAGTTTTACACTTGTGTTAGGTTTTATACATTTGGCCTCTCATGTTATTGTTGTTGATGTTGTTGTAGCCCTTTGGACAAGTTCCTGTCGTTGAAGATGGCGATTTTAGGCTTTTTGGTAAGTTTATATTTTAAACTAAAGTAGAGTTCGTTTGGATTCTTTAACTTTTAAATTTTGAATTTGTTGGTGTTTGTTTGGATTCATTAACTTCTAACTTTTGGATTTCTGAAAGCTATTTCGTTGGTACTGTATATATAATGGCTAGAAGAGTTTCTGAGAGGAAAAAAATTCTTTAAAGGTCCTCTGATGCTACTTTCAAAAGTTAAAAATATAAGTAATCCAAATAATTTTATCATAAAAATCTATGAAAATAGCTTGTGCTTTTAATTTCTACTATAAAACTACCACATCAAATATTTTCGCTAAAAACACTTTTCCAACATATAAATACTTCTGAATTTCTATCAGAACACTATTGAAAAGTACTTTTAAATTTAAAAGCCAGTAAAAGTGTCCATATAAACCATTTTAAATGAGACTTAAGCCAATTCATTCTATTAATGAAAGGAGTAATAACATCAAGCATTTTGTATGACAAAGAATCTAGGGCAATACTCCGATACTACGCAGCCAAGTACGCAGATCGCGGCCCTAACCTACTAGGAACAACCCTAGAGGAGCGAGCAACTGTAGACCAATGGCTAGAAGTAGAGGCACACAACTTCAATGACTTGGTATTCACAGTAATACTTCAACTCTTTGTTCTTCCAAGCATGGGACAGATTGGAGACCTCGGCCTGGTCTACTCTTGTGAAAAGAAGCTAGAAAACGTACTTGATGTCTATGAAAAACAGCTTTCAAAGAGCAAGTACTTAGCCGGAGACTGGTTCTCGTTGGCTGATTTGAGTCATCTGCCTGCGCTTCGGTTCTTGATGGAGGATAGTAAGTTAGAGCATTTGGTCACGGAAAGGGAGCATGTTAATTTATGGTGGCAAGAGATCTCTGGTCGTGCTTCTTGGAAGAAGTTGATGAAGCTTGCTTCTGAATTCTAGGTTATATGGGTCGTGTGATGGAATTGTTGTGTGTTTGGTTGGTTAAGCTTTCACCTTGAATCAATAAAACAGAGGGTTTATGTGTGTATACACATATGTATAAGTATTGTATTACCATGATGTAATGATAGAAATGGAGAAAAATCACTTGTACAAAATACACAATTATTACATAAATTGTGTGATGGAAAAGATTTTAGATTAACATATACAGATTTTAGATTAACGAAAAAGTTCAATAGTGTTTAGTGTTTCACTTGATTTTAAAGTAATATTTGAGAACGTTCTTTCAAAATATATATATATATATATATATATATATTTAACCATAGTATTTAGCATTTAGGTTTCAATATTTAAAATGTAGTATTTGTCCAAACTAAAAAAAAATAGTTTTTAATTAAAATTTTAATAATTTTTTTTATAATTAATTACATCATTATTTTATAAATTATATTTATATTTATAATAAAATTTAATAATTTTATATCAAACCGCTAATTTAAAAATTAAAATTAATATCAATCGTTCAATCCAACAGTTAACTTAACAGTTAATTTATAATTTAATCTAAGTGTTAACTACTAACGCTAAAAACTAAAATTAATAATAATAATTGTTCAATAACATCTAATTTAACAGCTAATTTAATCGAATAGTTAACTGATAACGCTATTTGAAACGCGGATCGAACCGCTAATTAAAAATCTAGTGTCACACGTACTCTAAAATTTATTGGAAATAACTATCAACTCAAACGTTAAGAATGGTTCACTTGATTAACTTTTATTTTATAATTAATTATATTATTATTTTTAATCATATTTACATAAATAAATGTGAGAATTCTAAGAAATGGGCTTTTTAAATTTCAAAATACAATTATAGGTCTGTTTTGAAAAACATACAAAAACAGACTTTTAAAAGTTTAGTTTTCACTCCATATGCCAAGTTTCCCAAAATACCCCTGAAAACTTTACAATTCACAGTCTGTGAATTACGATCACAGTCTGTGAATTACGGTCACAGTCTGTGAATGACCTATGGCGTGAAAATCAAACTTTAGTTTTGCAAACTTTTCAAAAGTGGCCTATAATTGTATAGTAAACTTTTTATGGTCTATAAAAAAATTTCCCTAAATAAATTTTTATAATTTTACATCCAATAGTTAATTTAAAAATTAAAAAAACTAGGGAAACTTTCATAAATAGCATAAAAGAAGTTAATAGGTCCATGAAAGTTTGTTTTGCACTTATAAATTTTGCAAAAGTTTCTTGTCATCAAATGATATGATCCTTTTAGACATGTTTACCCTTTTCAATTAAAAAAATTGATATAATAAAATGAAAATTAAAAACTAATTGAAAGCCCAACATTGCCCTCACTTAAAATAAATAAAAAAAGAGATAGAAAATTACTAATATGCCCATATAAATACAAATTCATTTAAAATGCCCCACTCATCCCACCACCATTCATTTACATAAATTGCTTCTTCACTCTCAAGCTCCAACTTCCAACTTCCAGTGGTAGTGAGCTATTTCAATTAATTGGCGTAGAGTTCATAAAAGGGAGGTAAGAAGAAACTTCCACTATCAACCTTCTTCAATTATCAAGTATTTGTATTTCGGGTTATGTTATTTTATTTTTAGGGTTTATAGTTAATTTAGGGGATGGTGATTTTGGGTGAAGTGGATGTTTGAAGTATCAAAATAGGTTGGAAGTGAAGTGTATGTGGTGACATTTATTGGGTGTAGCTGATTTTTTTTTTATTTTATTTTTTTTTTGGATATTTTGGTATTTGGTTTAAATTGTTTGGTATTCTATTTGGTGGCAATAGTTTGTTTGTGGTTTTAATTGAAATTGGAGAAATTGAAGTTCATTGCGAGTATTGGTACTGATCTTAAGAGATTTGCATTTGGTGGATATTGTTGGGCGTAGGTTGGTTTTTATTAGGTTTATCGAGTGGTTAGAAGTAATGAATTTAATTGATTTGTGTTTATTTATAATGTATTTTTTTATGGGGTTAATTATAAGGGTGGGTCAAGGAATTGTTGCCATACTTCCCAAGGATGTTATATTTAATCAATTAGTAGATAAGGCTCATGTGAAGAGGTCTATTAATAGGGATAAGTTTAAGTTGAGGTTGTTTTATTTTCTTAATACTCCGAATGGTATGAAGATAAAGATTGAAATTATAGATAAAGATGATGTAGGTTATGTGATGTGTCAAGAATATAAGTTTGTCTATGTGGAAGAAGTGGAGATCAACGTGGATGTACTGGCAACAAATACAAACAGTAGAATACCCGCTGATGTTGATTTTTACGATGAGGATTTACATGCATTATTTGAAACCGGTATTTTAGATACGTTTGATTATGTTGCAATGAATTTTGATGATGATGACTGCGACGAAGATGATGTTGATGATGATATTGACACCAATTGTGGTAATGGAAATGAAAATAGCTCATATGTCGAAAATATGGCATGTCTGGCCATTCGATTGAAACATGTGAAATTTAATCGGTACTATCTTCCTTAGGCAGCACCGGTGCAGTACAAAGCGTGGCTACAGAATCATCAAAGAGACGCTGAGTCATGCATTGTCGATGCTGCAGTGGGGCTGATCATAATAACCGAACATGTCCGCAGCTACATCAAACTCCCGTAAAGTCTCAAGCAATTCCGAATCCAAATGAATGCTCACAGAATATGTTGATAGATTATGAACTGAATGTTATTTGAACTTTTGTGGGTTCTTTAATTTTTTTCATATGAACTATTTTCCTTGATATTTATAATTTAGTATGGATTGGTGAATATTTGGATCTTCCAAAAACATATTGATGTAATTTTCGTTAAATATTAAGGTTATATCAGTTAGATAGTGTTAATTTTAAGTGAACTGTATTAAATATGCATCTCAGATGGCCAGTGCTTTCTGAAGGCCACTTGAGACGTATTTGGCATCTGCCAATTTTTGTTCAAGGGTAGTAGAAATGCGTATCAGGTGGCCATTGTTTTTGGTGGCCACTTAAGAGGCATTTGACTACTGCCAAAATTAGTATTAAAGGTAGTAAAAATGTGTCTCAAGTGGCCACTGGTTTTGAGTGATCACTTGAAAGACATTTGACTACTGCCAAAATTTACGAACGTTATAATAGAAATTTATCTCAGATGGTCACTATTATTGGTTGACGGATGCCGATTCCGTCAATATTAAATTAACCTGTAAACACAATAAATTGTAGCAAACAGGGTCAATCCACAAAGAACGGAAATCAATAAATGTAATCGTATTGACCAGATCAAAGTAAATGGGGGATTTCGAGAATATGCGATTAATTAAACTAGAATTAAATTGAAGATTAAAAATCAATTATAATTAAGTACCCAGCTAAGTTGATTTATTTGAAAATGTTGAGCATCGAAACTAAAAATATCTACACCGTTTAATAGTCACAATTATAGCTATTCACAACGTGCCTAACAACCAATCTTTTCCTAAATAGATTGACCGGGTACGACCCTTCGAATCAATCACTGATCTAACATAGATCGCATTAAAAACTAGAAAAGACTCGTGACCATAACCAATTTAATTGGTACGACCGTTCTTGAATTACGATTATGCACTCTCAACATTACCTAGGTCAAATTAACTACGAGCTATTTGACATGCAATGTGTTAAGCCTAATTAATCAATTAATTGTGCACTTAATTAACTAATCAGAATCAACATGTGCATTTGGTCATGCCCATAGAGAATACATAAATATCAAACAATATAGCAAAATAAAACACTTCTCACAACACGGTAATTAGAATCGACTTAACTGGATGAGGTTCGTTTAGCTCCTCATGGGCGTGGCGAACTTCATTGGCTTAAAATAATTGATCGTACAGGAGAAAATAAAAATTCAAAGTACTTTTTTAATTCTCCTGATAAAATTCAGAATGAGCAGCCCCTTACAATCGTTTTTTTTTCTAAATAAATACTCCCAGAAAAATCTCAAATGATTCCTAAAAATTTCTACTAAAAATCCAAATCATTAAGATTACAAATCAGATTTGAGAGTTAAAAATATAACAACTCTGATAAAACCCAATTGACTTGGTCTTGTTTGACTAGTCTTTGGCAAATCCAGCTTTAAGTCCTAAAAAACCTTCAATTTCCCACAATTGCCTCCAAACTGTCAACAAATACAAAAATAAAGCAATTAGATAGTATATATTCAATAAAGTCCCAGAATTGTAAATAAAATAAGGTAGAAATAATGTGCATTTCATGTCCAATCATTCGTGGCCACCTAAGAGGCATTTAGCCACCGTCAAATTATTATCAAGTGTGGTAGAAATACTTCCCAGGTGGCCACTTTTTTTAGTGGCCACCCGAGAAGCATTTGCTTACTGCTGCCAAACTTTATTTATGTGTTAATAGAAATGTTTCTCAGGTGGCCACTATTTTTTGTGGCCACCTAAGAGGCATTTGGTTACTGTCAAACTTTATTTAAGTGTTAATGGAAATGCTTCTCAGGTGGCGCGCTGTTTTCGGTGGTCATCTGAGAGGCATTTGGCTACTGCCAAATTATTATCAACCGATTTGTAGCTTCACATTAAAAGTTACATTCGTCACAGGAGTCTTTGTATTACATCACATACATTCTCGTGTTGTTGACAAAAAGGACCATAGAATTCAACACTTTATAATTTTATGATATGGAAGGCTTTAATCTATATTTTATTAAAATTTAGTATAGATTAGTTGATAAAAATTGATGAGACAATAATTTTATTGAAGTATTTAATGCATCATAGATGATTTAAATCTGTATCACATATTATATTTATAACCTTCACACGAGTTCGTTTAAACTCATAATTGGTTAGTTCTTCCTTCTTTATGGATTATTTGTTGTATTGTACTTATTTCACTGAGCTATATAAGAGTGCTCCACTAAATTAATTTGAGTCCAATTAGAGATATGAAACAAGGGTATAAATTATTACAATGAGAAATACTTAACATGAGATTTTATTCTATATACGTATATACTTATTTTTTTAAGGTTGAAGTGGTTAAAATAACTTACGAGAGATTATCCCTTTGTCATATTGAAGTTTTTATTAATGAGAAAATAATTTGATTGAAGTTCATAATTCGTTATAGATGGTTTAAATTTGTATCACATAGTAAATTTATAACCTTCACACGGGTTTATTTAAAATCGGAAATGGTTAGTTCTTCCTTCTTTGTGGATTATTAGTTGTATTGAACTTATTTAACTAATTTATATGAGAGTATTCCACTAAATTAGTTTGGGTCTAGTTAGAAATTTAAAACTAGAGTATAAAATCTAACAATGACAAGTAATTGGCATGAGATTTCATTCACTATACATATGTATTTAATGGGTTAAAATAAATTCAAATTTAGATTGGTTACTTATTCCTTCATGTGAAAGAATTGGATAAACAATTTATTTTATTTTATTTTTTATTTTTATTCCCACATCAATAAATAAAGACAAAATAATAATAAACTAAAGAAGAATAAAACAATGATGAGTAAAATTTAAAATAAGTGAAAAATAATTTTTAATTATAATCAAATAAAAGAAAATTAATATAATAAAAATTACAAATAATAAATGTTATTTTCAATTCACATAAATAAAATTAAAATAATTTTATCACTATTTTGATTGTAAAAAAATGTGATTTAAATTAAAATTTGTGTTATTTTCTTTAAAATAATATATTTACTAAAATTAATAATAAATCAATGTGTGATTTCATTGATTGGTTCTTTAAAATAATATATTTATTAAAATTTAAAATATTAGTTTTTATTTACAAAATTAAACTACAAATGAAGTAAAAATGATTTATTTATAAGTAAAAAAAATAAAAAAAATTGAGTTATAATAGAAATGCGTCTCAAGTGGCCAAGTGGCCACTTGAGAGGCATTTGACCACTGCTAAATTATTATTAATTGTAGTAGAAATGCTTCTCAGGTGGTCACTGTTTTAGGTGGTCACCTAAGTGACATTTGGCTATTACTAAATTATTATCAAGTGTATTAAAAATGTGTCTCAGGTGGCCACTGGTTTTTTATGGTCACCTGAGAGACATTTGACTACTGTCAAATTATTATCAAGTGTAGTTGAATAATCTATATGAACGCCTTCCATGAATTACTAACCAATTTTGTGACCGGATAACAGTTTATTCATATGGGTTTTATGTGACCTTACCCCTGAATGACATCTTATAGAAAAAACAACTGAGGGCTTCAAATGCCCATACGTGGAGACCATATTAACGACATTTAATGCATATCAACTACCGAATTTCCTCAGTCCATATCTAGATATGTATTGCATGCATGCCATTTCAAGTGACCTTACCTAAATGGTGTTCACCTGAAAAATTTTAAGATAAGACACAGATTAGCAACCTATTCCTTTATCAATTTCAGGCAACCTTACACTACCCCTACAACAACCTTAAGCCATTAAATTATAATCACTATATCAAAATACACATTTCATATGTCCTAAGTAATTTAGGGGTCACATGAGACGTATAATACCAAGCACCTACTTCCCTATAGAGTAAACAATATTAACATCAGACAAAAATATTAAACTCATACAACACACTACACAACACAGGTTCGATTTTCAACCGCAGAAAACAACAATGTAATTAGTACACAACATTAAAAGACAAAAAAAAAATGCCAAAACAAGAAAACAAGCCAACTCATTCTTACTATTTCTCCAGAACCGACTGCAAAGAACAAAACTAAGGACAAGACTGCCTGTTCCAACCAAATAAAGAAGCTAAATAGAAACTCAGAAACAAACCTCTTACAAGTTGATGTCAAAGTCAACATAAACATTCTAACCCATAAACCCCTAAACTAAACTTCAAACTAAACTAATCTATAAGAATGGATTAGTACTTTTTGACAGCAAAGTCCGTCGTCGGTTTCAATGAAACCAAACATCGATTTCCACTTTCATAAACAAATATGCCCTAAATCAATCAAATTGAAAGCAAACACCACAAGTCCTACCTGGTTACACACGGTCCTTGCTCTAAATCTGGTCGACGAATTAACTTTAACGATGACTGGAAAATGTATTACACGTCTATGAAGGGTGAAAGGGTGGATATGAAGCTTCGATGATATTTTGTGAACTGAATGAAACGTTGAAACCTCTAATAAGCAAGCAGAGGGTTATTTGTATCATTTCTCAAAATAATTAATATAATTTGAATTTACTCAATATTATGGTAAATAAATTTTATAAACAAGGGCATTTTGGGAATGTAAGCTCATTCCATGCAACCAAACTTTCCATTGGATCATAAACTTAATTGTAGTTTTTCAAGCCCATAAACTTAAAGTGAACTTTCATGGTTCACATTCTACAATTTTCCCTTGATTTAATCACTAAATACACACTTTAAGTGCAATTAACTTAAATAGTTTAAGTTTTGAATTCAACCTTGACTTCCATTTACTTTTTCAAATTTCAACTTCTAACTAGATGAGATTGACTTTGAAGTTTAATATAAAATTTCATAAAATGACTTGCACATTTAATATAAAATTTCATAAACAGACTTGAACATCTTTATTCACATTTTCAAATTTCAACTTCAACCAGTGGGATTGACATTGAAGTTTAATATAAAATTTCATAAAAAGACTTGCACATTTAATATACAACTTCATAAACAGACTCAAACATCTCTATTCAAAAATATTGTTTGAGAGATAAAATCATTCTAAAATGATATAACTATCATTTCAAGCTTTTGAAACCTAAAATTATGAAAATAACAGTATTTTATGCAAATAAGTTTAGATTTAGAAAAAAAAATTATTAAACTCTTCGACTTATCAAAATACTCTCAATTCAAAATTTCACTCATCCTTACACAATATGACTAAAATAAAAATAATCAAACAAATAAGAACATAAGTATAATGGAAATGTCGGCATATATGGTGAAAATAAAGTTTCAAATACAGTAAATTTTAACTTAAATTTTTTAGATTGAGAATAAACGAAGGTTTAAAACACACCACAATTCCAAATTTAAAAATCTAGCTAATTTAGCATTAAATGAAGAGTAAAATAGTAATTATGTATCTTAGGATTACTAAGAATAAAATACAAGAGAGGAGAATAAAATCTGACTTAACTAAATAGAGAAATCAAGAATAAAAAAATCTAAAAAAAAAAAATTATTCATTCTCAGTTTGTTTTCTTTTATCTTTTTTTTTTATATAATCGTTCCTAGAAGATTAAGAGAAGTACGAGAGAAGTGCTATTAAGATATGAAGCATAATAATAGATTTTGGGTATACATAAAGTTCATATAATTGAAACACTTTACTGGACAGTTTTTATTAGACAGTTTTTTTAAGTAGAATTACCGGGTGGCCAGAAAAGCTTTAATTGGATAAAAAATCAGGGGTCATACCACTTTTAAATGGGCTTCTTTTAAAAACATGGGCTATGAGCCTTTTTATAAAACAATTATAAAATACTTTTAAAATTAATTTAACGGTTTCTAAAATATTTTCCGTTCATGTAAAATTTGATTTTCATTTTAAATTCCTAAATTCTTAAAATGATTTTAAAGACGATCAATTTGATATATTTGACTTTATACTTCCGATTTACTTTCTAATTTACCATTTTACCCTTTAACCCGAATTTTGACCGAAAAGTCAAAATTCACCGAAAAACACAAAAATTTCTAGACTTTAATTACGGACGTTACAAATCATATGGACCATGAGGATGATTATTCTGACGGACATTTTCGAGCATGGGAAGGTAAGAAAGAATGTGCTTGTGTTTAAATTTTGTTTTTGATACAAGTTTGCTGTTCTCTGTGAACAGAACTGTCTTCTTCTACTTACAGGAACGTTTAATTGAGATGCTGATGACATGGGCGTGTATAAACATTCATTGGATTTTTTTGTTGGCTACAAGTATAGGCTATGGTGGTTTGATTGTTTTATGTGTTGTTGTGGCATAATTAGTGTTTAGTGATTTTTGTTTCTTTTTGGCGGGATTACAAAATGAGTAATATTTGATTGAATCTTGGACTTTGATCAAGATTTGTGAGTTAGATTCTCTTCTTTTGATCTTCCGTTAAATATAATTGTTCAACCATTTTATTATTTCCGCTCTGATTGATTCAGGAAATAAATTCATCAGTGTTTTCTCAAATGTCTAAGATTACAGTTAGTGTTAAAGGTGTTGTACACAAAATTCAGAATTATTTAATATAGTATTCTTGGTGGTGAACATAATTTATAAATATTCTTTCATTCGTTCATTTGTTTGCATTATAATAAAACGGGCCCTTTACACAAGTCCATTCATGTAAATTGGCTCATCGTTGTTAATGCATTTAGATGGCCTTTCACTGCTTTAAAAAAAAATACAAGGGACTCGACTGCATGTTTATTTTTTATTGGTGTATTAGGAGGTGTATTAGGAAATGTATTAGGTGATCCAAATGTATTAGGATCCAAATCGCTCTGCTGGACAGTATAGATCACATGGATTATCTAATTACCTAACAAGGTCAGAAAGGGATCTTCCTCCAGTATTTCAAAGTTAGCCGTTTGCAATGTTCCTAAATCTATTAGGACTTGGTGCTTTCCTTTAGTGTGGGCTAGAGAAAGATTCTCTGTTTAGGGAAAAAGAGTTTAATTTTGATGAAAGAAGGTTTTGATTTTTCAAGCACATTTGTAAAATTTTTACCGATAAGTTGAGATCGTTTAGAACTACAGATATTAGTTGGGGAGGGAGAAGTTTGCTTGCTGAGTTAGAAAACAAAAAAATTGTTGTTTTTTTTTGGTTAATTGGGAGGCTCCTGTAGCTTTATGGAAATGTTTCTTTTCAATTAAGTCTAGAGTTTCAGATATGAATTGATGATTATTTCCATCTACTAAAAAAAAAATACACCAGTTGAATAACAATAACTCCTAATTTATAAACAATGGTTGACATTTAACATTAAGACGATCAGCTTATATCTTAATAGTCAATGGAGGTTTATTATTATTATTATTATTATTATTATTATTATTATTATTATTATTATTATTATGATTATGGAGGTATGAGCGATCTTGCATAAGCAATTGGCAAAGCAACTATCTTCTTAGCTTTAGCCATATATGCATATATGCCCTCTTTGTGAAGTTGTTGGAGGTATGAGTAATTTTTCTAATAATATATTTTAATAATATTTTAAAAATAAAATATTCATTTTAATATTTTTATTGCTAGATAAAAGAATAAATATTTTAAATCCTACACTTTATTATGTTAAACGCAACCTTTTTTTAATTATGTCCTTAGCAAATATATTAATTACATCTTTTATTTTTATATTCAATTTTTTTTTAATTATTTTAAATTTATATACTGAGATTCTACTTTTTTTATTTATACCGCTTCATGGTGTTATTAATTTAAAAAGAAAAAATATTAAATTTTATTTTTTTAAAATATTATAATTATTTAAATATGAATATAAAATAAATAACTATAAAATTACTAATTTAAAACGATAAGAAAATTTTAAGTGGACTAATGTTTCAATTAAAGAAAGAATATTCAAACCAGTAAATAATTTTTTAAATTTTATTTTAGAATTTATTTTTTAATTTGTGTAATGTAATAACATAGTGCTGAAACTATAAAATTTTATTTTATTGGTGTATTAAGAAGAATTTTCAAAATAAAATAAAAAATGCATATTATTTTAAATGGTAGAATTGATATTTCCATCGCGGTATATAATATTTTTGTTGTGAAATTTAATAATGTCCTAAAAAAATAAAAAAAATAGTTATATTTTATTAAAATAAAAATAATATAATTTATATAAATAATTTAAAAAAATAATATTTTGTAAAATGTATAAACTCAAAATTCATCAATAACCTTAAAGATTAAAGTAACAAGCTTTTAAACACCAATCCATCTGAATTTTCTTAAATATAAGGATAGAACTTCTTTGAGGTAACATATCTACTATCTACAATCTTGTTAAATAAGTAAAGTCAATTTGTTAAGAAAATATGTTTTAAAAAGATTTTAAACATGTTTCCAATTCTATAAAAAAAATGATGTCATATTTGGTCGAAAATCAAGCACAATTATGATCGGCATACATCACCATTTATTATATATATTTTTGAGCAAGTTGTTTGTCTATTAGCTGGAAACATGACTTCTAAATTCAATTTTACATTATCCCATCCCTCCATGTATCAACTTAGGCTATATCATCTCCAGGTTATTTCATTAACTATATTAAGATTTTTGCAGTCATTGTATTTTTGTTTAGGAATAATACTTCTCTTTACTTGATGACTCCTCATTGATGTCACCATAAACAAAATCCAACTTTCAATGGAGAATGATGCACATGTCTCTTTTTTGGAGCTTCAATTGATGACTAAAAACACAGCAGCTGAATAACAATAGCTTCTAATTTATAAACAATGATTCTCTATCCTTTTTTTTCCTTTTCATTCTATTTCAACTAGATATATCTCATCCACGAGATTTAACATTTAACATTCAATGACCGTCAGCTTATATCTTAATAGTCAGGGGAGGTTTTTTTGTTGGAGGTATGAGCGATCTTGCATAAGCAATTGGCAAAGCAACTATCTTCTTAGCTTTATTCACATATGCCCTCTTTGTGAAGTTGTTGTAGTCATTTGCTTCAATTTCGTCTAGGATTTGGCGATACAACAGCAATGACGCCCACACCTGCACAATCAAACCCAAACCAACAAGTTTAACAAATGATTTGAAAAGATTCAGATATGGTGTTTCCAAATCTCTATATAATTGCCAACAGCAAAGAGTTTTTAAGCATTTACCGGCCATCTACTGGCTGCATTCAACTCAGTCACGCCACTCTCTGCCTTGTCGAAGAACATCCTCGCTCTCTTTATCTGACTCTTCATGAAACGCCTCCATTTGTCTGTCACCTTCCCAGCAAATATGTCTTCATCCGAAAGCCCTGCTTGTGCTAACTCATCTTGGGGTAGATAAACTCTTCCTCTCCGGGCACTGAAGAGTTAAAACATTGTGAGTGGAAAGAAAGCAATATAGATTTAATTAAATGTACATTTCGTTATCAAAAGAACAATTAAGTATTTGACTGTACTTACTCTTCACCGACATCCCTAAGTATGTTTGTGAGCTGATTGGAGATTCCAAGAGCAAGTGCAGCATCAAAAACACTCACAGGGGATGCCTTAGAATCAGGAGCAATGCCCATGACTGGCACGCTCATAAGGCCAACAGTCCCAGCAACATTGTAACAATAGAGGTATAGTTCATCGAAGTTTTTATATCTTGACTTCCTAAGGTCCATCCTCATTCCTTCAATCATATCTCTGAATGGCTGCAAAGTTTTTCAACATTTTTAGTTCAAAGTTTGACTAAATTTTCAAGCACTAAAGCAATATTTTGAAACCACTCATTTCTGGACAATATCAAAAATTGTCACTAAAAGCCAATATGACTAGCATGAGACAATGAGATGTGAAAGACAACAAACTGATTCAGTTTAAATGAAAAACTCTCACTTGAATGTCAACACGATACTTGGCTACTGTGTCTGCTAAGGCAGCATCAAGCATATCAAATGGACAACCCCGGAAAAGATCTTCCAACCTAGACTCCCACCGATCTAAAGCCATCGGTGTTATGTGGGAAGCATTAGGTCCGTCAACAAGCTCATCTGTTCTCCTACACCACACTGCAAATTGAAGAGAGTGTAAGATAAATTTCCAATGGTTCATGCTTCTCACCAACACATAGCATCAGTTACAATAACACAACAATCGACAAACAAAAACAGGAAAAACAAAGGTAACTCTTTGGTGCAATCATTAGAGGTATAAATTATCCTCCTTTTTTACGACTACAAAAATATCTATTTGGAAGCTACTGTTAATAAGATAACTTGAAATTTAAGAATTTAAGATTCATAGTTAGTCTAATCCAAGCTCAAAAACCCCCACAACTTATGTTGATTCTTATATTCGAACATTTAATTTTGAAGTCAACTGTGACCAAGAAATTTATAGGGATGTGCAGAGAGCACAAGAAGTCTGCACAGATGTTCACTGTAACAAAGACATAGGATTGAATTTAGCCATATCAGGGATCATAGTTAGTTCTTTGTCTAGGACAGCTTAGCAAAATATTGCTTCATTTTTGCAAAAACGTGGAGATCAAAAAACAAATGTGAACTATGATTTTAAAAAAAAATGCAGGTGTTTGTTTTCTAACCAATATTCAAATGAGCAATAAGTCACCATCAGTATCTAAGTCAATACTTTAAAATCTAATATTCATAAATAAAAATAAAGGATTCAAGTATGAAACCGCAATACATAATGGAATTATTAGTCAAAATAGTTAAACTTAACAATGATATGGACATCATGCAACACCAGGACAAAACAAAATGTAAGAAATATTCTTACATCAGCATACAAGGACACTTATGAAAAAAACATGGAGATTTAGTACACAATCAACCTTACTTGCAAAATATAAAATACAATATTATATGGTTCTGTATTGTGAACAAGCAAGCATGCACAATCAGCAATGAAAAAGAAAGTAACAATCGGTTTTGAGTTCAAGTGACGAACCATAAATTGCCCAAATGGCCTTTCGCCGTTCAGGAGTCATTAGCATAGTTCCTACAAAAAGCAAAAACAATTAGATCATACAGCAAATCGAACCTTACACATCTCTACTTGGAAATCATTTAAATCAATGATCAAACAGATATTTAAATAGGACAAACCCAAGTAAAATGTCTTGGCATATTCAGCGCACACTTCTCCACAACGATCATAAGCCTCACTTAACAAGCCCAAATTTCCAGGCAAAACAGCATCTGGATTCACATCAATATCTGGATTAGACCTCAACTTCTCAGTAATCAAAGCTGCCTGCTTCAGCACCACATTGTAAACCTTTTCTTCTGAAGATAGAGTGGCTAGCTCATCAGCAGTGCTCACCACCATACTAGTTATTTCAGGGACATTTACTGAGTAGGAAAACCGTTTCTGCTTCCTATCCTTGATTCTTCTGCGAGCAAACACTGAACATCTATCCCGAATCATCAATCTTGAATCTATCAACCGATTTCCCTCCCTAATTGAATCAATGAACCCGAAGCCATTTGCCAATCTTGAGCTAGGTGACATAACCCATAGTAACGCCACAGACATGATGGAAACTTGAAATTCTACTCACCTACTTTCTCTATCTCCAAACTCAACACTGAATAAAACAACCAATATAAGTCTTCTCTTCTAAACTCTTATCAATCAATTGCAAACCACATCACCAGACAAACACAGATCAATCAATCAAGCAAGCAGCTAAACTCAAGGTGAAGCTCAAGTGAAATCCAGAACCAGCTCAGAACCTCTCCAACTTCAATCAAAGTCAGCTTCTCAACTCACTGTGATCAGATACACCCAAAAATTCAACATGCATCAAATATACACCAAAGAATCGAACATGCAATCAAACATGCATCAAAAGGAACCACAAGGGGACTCATAAAACTCTCTAAAAAACCATAAAAATCAAAACTTCACCACAACCCCACTTCAAGTTCATCAAAACCCATCAGATTTTCCACAAAAACAAAAACCAAATTGCAGACAGTGGAATAACAATCAAATATAAAAAAACAAAAAAAAAAAAAAAAAAAAAAACAAAACCAGAAATGAAGCCTACCTTTCAGTTGGTAAGAACCACTAAGAAGAGCAAATCCAATTAGAATAAACAAAAACCACAAAGTCGCACAAAAAGTATCAACATCACCACATCAAACCAACAAAATTAAATAAAGAAACAAACCACAACTTACCTAACAAAAAACTCTCTCCACTACTTCTTCTTCTGGAGAGATCAATACCTCTCTCATTCACAGCCTCACACTCTCTCTCTTTATGACTTTGTTTTTTTATACAGAGACCACCACCATTGTCTGTTGAGAGAGTAGAGTAGTGTTTCGTTTGCTGTCCTCTTGTTTGTTCACACTTGGTGGTCTTATTTATGACCTTCCACACATTCATCTTGGTTAATGCACGTAAAACCAATTTAGTTAAATTAGTGTATTTTATTTATTTATTTATACCCCTAGCTTATTCAAATTTCACATATATGTCCATATAATTACAATCCTCATTCATAATTTTGAAAATAAATATAATATAGCTAACTATATATTTAAATCAAACAATATCAAAACCAGATCTCCATTGTCAGAAATATATTAATTTGAAATATAATAAATGAATTGAGTAAAAAGATGAGAAATAGAGGAGGGTAGAAGAGAATGGCCAATGAGGGGAAGATAAGGTTATCAAAATACAGAGAAGGTGGACATGGGTGGAAGGTGG
Organism: Cardiospermum halicacabum; assembly: GCA_031304145.1. Classification (NCBI taxonomy): domain Eukaryota; kingdom Viridiplantae; phylum Streptophyta; class Magnoliopsida; order Sapindales; family Sapindaceae; genus Cardiospermum; species Cardiospermum halicacabum. Next base: position 32,679,987 of record CM062393.1, read on the forward strand.
ACACGTGGCGTGATGTGAGTGAATAAGTGTTATGATGTTGGATCCTGGGGAGGATTAGTGTGGGGTCCATGAGTGGAGGAAAAAGGTGAAACAGTTACAAATATTGTGCGAAAAAGTGCGAATTGACAAAGATTATTGTCCTTTTCTGCAAATATTTAAAAATAAATTAAATTGGTGAGTTTGTTTTGTTTTGTTTTCGATGGTCCACTAAATTGACACGTTTGCTTGATTTGGTTTCATGGGCATTAACGACCCACATCAGTTTTTGTTATTTTACTTTCCTAAGCATGTTCATCAAAATTAACCAATTTCAATTGTGATGTGAGTTTTGTCTTTATCTTTTTTTCTTATTATTTTGGATACATGAAACTTGGTTCGATTAAGCATTCCATGGTTAGTCAATGACAATGTTTGCATATATAAGATTGATAGGTATTTGAGGTGAGTGTGTTATTTAAAAGCATTTAAATGTGTATGGTTATGATGTGATTGGTGGTGGATGATGAGTCGACATTTTTGGTTTTTTTTTTTTTATTTTTGGGGTGGTATAAATGTTTTATTTTATTTTTTTTAAAAAATTATTTTTATGTTAAATGATGATTTAAAATTGGTTTTAAAAATTATAATACATGGACACTGAGATATATTTATTTCACTTGGAGAGCATTCGTGGCGATCCGAATTTTTGATACATGTTTAGAATTGATTCGATTACTATAAATTCACAATCGATCAAAATTTGAAATTTATATATACATAATGTAAATTCAAATTTGATTTACGAGTTGGACGTGAGAGTTCAAACATAATAAAATTTAAATGGTTTAAATATTTTAAATAAAAAAAATTTGATAATATATTATTTTAATATATATATAATGCTAAATTGATTTAAATTCAAATATTTGATAATAAGATTCGAAACTCGAACTCATTCGAACTCACATGCCAAAAATTTATTTAAATTTAAATTCAAATTCAACCGTAACTCACCCATTTCCTATTTTAATCCTCGTAGGGTTGATGAGGAACTACCAATGGTGGTTTTTATTTATAAAAGACCCTTGTTTTGATGTGAAGTGTATGTGTTTTTTCTTAATAGATTTAGTTGAAATATTGGTGATGCATTTATTTAATTTAGAAAGAATTATTGAAAATGATAAGATAGATAGGCCTAGTTGGTCATAATAAAGAAATATTAGAAATCAAGGCGATAGGAATCCATTTACCTTCAAAATAACGAAATAAACAAATAGAAGAATAATTGGAATTGTTATGTTGGTGGAAGAGGTATCCATACATTTTGTTTGCATTTGAAGTTTGAGAATCTATTATGTAAATAACAAGGTCCAAATCGTTGCTACCAACTAATGAATTTTGGGTTAAATATTTGGATTACAAAGATATTGTTTGGATATCAACTATGCTTCAATTATTTTTTATTATTATATCAGTTATGCCGTTTCAAGAATAATATTCTTGAGATTATAATGTCCAAATAGGTGAATATATTATAGTAAAGCAACTAAACTTAACTACCATTTTTAAACCATAATATCTTACATTAGAAGAAAATTAATTTAACATATTATAATTTTAAAAAAGAATTTTGACTTTATATATTTTTATAAATTTTAAAATTAAAATTAAAAAAATTATAAATTAAAAAAAATTGATATATATTTATCTATTTTAATTTTTTTTTAAAATATATTAAATAAAAAATTTAAATATAATTGATCATATTTTAATTTAATATTACATTTTATATGATTTTATTATTAAAATTTTGTATTTTATTTAGATTTAAGTATTAAAATTGTTGAAATTTTGAAAAAAAAAATTAAAAACTTAAATAACATATGTTTGACATATTTAAATATTAATTTATTATATTGGTATATATTTATTAGAACCGCAAGGTGGTAGAGAAAAATAAAAGTAAAAAAGATAATTATTAAGAATTATAAAATAAAACTATTGTTATCTTTTTTGAATTTAATAGTTATATTTAAATATTTTATTTAATAAAATATATAAGAATTGGATTAAAGATGTACACATAAGTAGGTTTTATGTAAAACCACACAAAATGTACACTAATCTGATCATCATTAACGTGCCGTTCTCTTTTCTCAAAATAAAGTGCTCTTCATTTCTATGTTTATCTTTCCATTTTCAGCAACTTTTTGGGAAAAAGTTGTGTGAAAAGTGTTGCGGACTCGTGTCCCGGTTGATATCGTTCAAATCCTATCATGTCAAATTGCAATTACAATTCAACCATTTTAATAATCATTGTCTTCTTCACTATATTCCTGTTGTGTCGTGTTTTGTGTGCTTCGAATATTCCACACAAACACATTTGGTGGTCAGTCACGTCGGCTGGGTCTACTTCTGTCGAGGTTTAACTATATGATTTCAAGCCCAATTTGGGCCCAATAAGCATTTTATTAAACGTCGTCGTTTGAAATGTTTAACAAACGAAGACACACGTCATGTCTCCAGTTTCCACTTCAATGGAAAAAGAAGAATCATCGGTACTGAACGAGTTGCTGCAGTGGGCGGCCAAATTGGGAGTCTCCGACTCGTCTTCTTCGCTTACAAATAAAAACCCATCTCTCTCTTCATCTTCTTGTCTATCTAAAACTCTTAAAGTATTCAATTTCCCTCTAAATGGTGGCAGAGGTCTCTCTGCTCTCCATGATCTCAATAGAGGAGACTTGCTTCTTAAAGTCCCCAAAGTTGCTCTCTTCACCGCCCAACGATTGATGGAAGACGACCAGCACCTCTCTTTCGCTCTTGCCAATTACCCTGCCCTCTCCTCCTCCCAGGTTCTCCTTTTCCAACTCCAGTTTTGATTTATTTGTTATAATTTGTTTGAAAAGTGTTTATGCTGAAGCTTTGTTCTGTTTAATGTGCAGAGATTGAGTGTTTGTTTGTTATACGAAGTGGGTAAAGCGAAGAGTTCATGGTGGTATGTATATTTGATGAACTTGCCTAGAAGCTATAATGTGTTGGCTGGTTTTGGTGAATTTGAAAGGCGAGCTCTTCAAGTCAGGTTTTCCACCGTTGAATTTGATTTGCTTTGGTTTATAAGGGACTAGTTTTTGATAGTTTTTTTTTTAGGTGGATGATGCTGTTTGGGCTGCAGAGAAGGCGGTGGACAAAGCACAAATGGACTGGAATGATGCTAAGAAAGTGATGGAAGAGCTTAGGTTTAAACCTCAACTTATGTCTTTCAAGGCTTGGATTTGGGCTTCTGCAACTGTGAGCACCCTTTGTTGTTTGATTGGTATTAGTGCATAATGTTGTTACCCTTTGTTGTTATATGGGTTTGAAGGTTTAGTATATGTTTCATGGAATGAATCATGTGGTAGAGACTCGATTCGGTATTTTATTCTTGCAAATTGTAAACTTTAATTAGGGAATGGTTCTAACTTGAAGATAGATCATGATAGACTGGTGTTTGAGATATTAAGCAATTTTATTCTTAGGGGCCGAAGCTCATTATACTTGGCATTTTCTGATCCTTATAGGTGTCATCTCGAACAATGCATATATCATGGGATGATGCTGGCTGTTTATGTCCAGTGGGAGACTTGTTTAATTATGCTGCACCTGGTGAAGAATCAGACTGTGTTGAAGATGTAGAGGATAGGAGCAATGCTGAGCTGCAGAGGTTAACCGATGGGTGTTTTGAGGAAGATGTTGATTCATACTGTTTTTATGCAAGGGAAAACTATAAAGAAGGGGAACAGGTACCATCCTTGTTACTTTATGAACACTGTTCAATTTGCTTAATCATTTTTAAGCTTTGAGGCAACTCTAATTTGTGGATTATGTATGTATATGCTAACTGTGCCAAAAACATTGCCTGAATATTGAGATTCTCAAATGAATAGTTGTATAACTTCACTATTGCAGGTATTCATTCCTATGGCTTGTTAAATGATATCTTGTTCTACTCTTCATAACTTGGTAGTCTAGAAACATAACATTTTCATAATATATTTTTAGCTGAGAAGAATTACTACTTGCTGGTTATAGGTCAGTTGTGGTTTATCATGTTTGTCTTCTCTTTAATGTTTTCACCATTTCCCATTTTCCAATATCTTCTTGTATTGTTCATTGGCCAAAGTGTTTGATCTTTTTAGAACCTAGGTACTTGGTAAGGACATTGGTATTGTGCATCATAGTTGCTTAATGAATATGTTCAATGTGTGTGATTTCTTGATTAGACAAATAGTGTTAAACAAATATCATGTTACATTTAGAGACAATGATTAATTCATGCTGAAACTACATAAGATGAATGTTGTTATGCTCTGAATCCAATTGTGGTTTTGTATTTATTTTCAGGTTCTACTAAGTTACGGTACATACACAAACTTAGAGCTCCTTGAACACTACGGCTTTATTCTAGACGAAAATCCAAATGATAAGGTCTTCATTTCCTTAGAACCCAGCATGTATTCAATCAATTCATGGCCCCAAGAATCACTGTTTATCCAGCAGAATGGAAAGCCATCCTTTACTCTATTATCTACTCTGCGCTTATGGGCAACACCGCAAAACCAACGCAAGTCTGTCAGCTACCTAGCATATTCTGGATATCAACTCTCAGAAGAAAATGAGATATCCATCATGAAATGGATATCAAATAAATGTCAAACTATGCTGAAGAAGTTGCCAACCTCAATCAACGAAGACACTTCTTTACTGACCATTATGAACAAGATCGAAACTTGTGATGTGCATGAGCTAGAAAAGGTATTAACTCCAATGGAAAGTGAAGGTCTGACATTCTTAGAAGCTGGTGGGTGTAAGGTGCTGGCTTATGGGAAGATCAAAGTGTCTATAGAGAGATGGAGATTGGCAGTACAATGGAGACTCAGGTACAAGAGAACCCTTGCTGATTGCATATCTTATTGTGATGGGATAATAAGTTCATTGCTTAGTAGAGAGTCTCATGTTCTAGAAGTAATAGACAATTAAGGTGGTTTATGGGCAACTGAATTGCCTCAGTCTGTAGGATTTATTTGTCACGACAAGCAGCTATGTCCTAATTGATTATTTTTTTTAAGCGAGAAAGTTCTCTGGTCTGTTAAATTCCTCGGACCAGCTTCTCCTATCTGTCCTCATTGATACAGATTCTGATCGGGGTGTATAATCTTTGGTCTGAGAAGGACTGCTGATATCAATAATAAAGATTGACTCAACCCCTAATTTTGGATAAAAGAATTTGCTGTTGGCTTATTTTGTGGAAAAATCAAATATAGAGAAGCAAAGCTGAGTCATATAGCTCGTAACTCAGGTGTGCAATTGATTTTCATGATCAAGATACCTCTGATGTCGTTCGCACTGATCATGGGCATGAAGTAATTGAGAGTCCTAAACAGTATTCTGTCTTTTCTGATGTAAAGTAATGTCCTGTTAAAATCTTTAACTGGTTTGATTCGGTTCGGTTCATGTTCAATATTGTTCTTTGAGAAATTTTCTATTACATGTATAACTGAACGGATTCGTGTGTATGGGTTAAATAGCACCAACAAATTTGTTAAAGTATATGAAAGTCCAGCAAAATTACTGATTTTGACAAAATTTGATCTTCAGAACAAAAATTGAAGCAAAGAATTAGAAAATTGATGGATCAGATTTCTGGCTTGATCTCTCGTAGGAGAGATATAATCGCTCAGTATAATCAACTTCGATCATCTGGGGAAATAATCATCACCTCCATCTATCTATCAGTTATCAAATAGATTTTTTTTTTTTTCAAAATCGCAGAGAACATTTAAAAATAAAATTGCTATTCGACCCGTAATCAAACAATAAAAAACTTTTGTTAGTGAATCGGCATTTAAATAGAAGACGGATCAGAAATCTGGCTTGGATTCTCTGCAAAGAGAGAAAAAATCGCTCAGTATAATCAGCGTCGATCATCTGGGGAAATAATCATCACACCCATCTTCCCTTTTTAGCCAATTCATTCAAAATCAGAACTTCACAAATCAGACGCTTCTAAATACCTATTTTTTCAATAGACGAATAAAAAAAATTCAAACAAATAGGAATTTATCCGGATCTGCTTGAAGAAAGTGACCTTAAAAAAGGAAAACTGAATTCTTCATTGAGTTGCAGAAAAGGAGCAGGTATGGCGTCGTCTCATACTCAACGCACATTATTGAATCGAGCGCCGGTAATCAGTATTTCGACGCTTTTGAAGATTCATTAAAAAAAATCGAAAGCTTTTGAAATTGAACAGGCTATTGTGCATTGAGGAGGATACGAAATAAAAACCGATTGAAAAAGAGGATGAATTGGGAGAGAATAGAGACCTTGCATTGAGGAGAATATTGATAGGAATTTATAGGAGAACTATTAGGGTTAGGGTTTATCGAAACCCTGCAAAACCCTAATTTTGCAAGTGGGTGGATGGAGGCCGGTTAAAGACAATCGTATGGGCCGTAATTAAATTCGGCCCAGTCAATGATTGGGCCCACCAACCAATTTTCATTTTGGTTTTGTTTAGAACCACTTGACAAGAAGCAACTCTGTGTAACAGTTAAAAGTTCACAATTCAGCTCATTCCTATTTTAGGACACTGTAGCTTTTGAGCTAACACTTTTTCATCATATAAACCATTTTCCTCACACGAAAAGCAACGAATACCTTTTACTTATTTATTTAAGTTCTAGTTTATATATTTATATATATATAGAGCAGAGACAACCAACAATGTTACAAATTCTTTGCTTTCTTACATATCTTATGCAAACCAAACACTTCAGCGAATGTTCTTTGTCCAAAATCAGACTAAAAGTTTCCTCATACAACACGTAACAACTTCACACTCCATGCATCACCTATATATACAAACAATCAAACCATGAACCAATCAGTACATACACTGATCAATCAATTAATCACACTACAATTAATCAATCAATGGCAAGCCTCAAGCGATCCGATTCTATAGCAGATTCAATGCCTGATGCGTTGAGGAGGAGTAGGTATCATATGAAGAGGTGTTTTGCTAAGTATTTGGAGAAGGGTAGAAGAACAATGAAGCTTCATCAATTGATGGAAGAGACTACTGAAGCTATTGATGATGAATTTGAGAGAAACCAAGTCTTAGAGGGCTTGCTTGGCTACATTTTGTGTTCTACTCAGGTTCAGCTTTAGCATTTAGAAACACCCTTTTGATTTCTGGAATTGTTTTTAATGTTTTTGATTCGATTGTGTGTTTGTAGGAAGCTGTTGTTGTTCCTCCATTGATAGCATTTGCTGTGAGGCCCAATCCTGGATCTTGGGAATTTGTTAAAGTGAGCACTGAAACTCTCTCTGTTGATCCTATTACCGCTGTTGATTACCTCAAGTTCAAAGAAATGGTTTATGATGAGGCCTGGTATGTTAATGTTGTCCTCTCCTCTGTATTTAGTTTTTTGGATTTGTATGTATATGTTTGACTTATATTCACGTTATTGCAGGTCTAAAGATGAAAATGCATTGGAGATAGATTTTGGAGCTTATGAGTTCAATTCACCACACTTGACTCTGTCTTCATCAATTGGAAATGGACTCAATTTCGTGTCGAAGTTCCTCAGTGCGAAGTTAAGTGGGCGAAGAGAGAAAGCGCAGCCTCTAGTGGACTATTTACTCTCACTGGAGCTTCATGGAGAAGTATGTGCAGATGCATACACATGTTTACTCTCTAGTAATTTGTATGGTAGATTTTAATGAAGCTTGAATGTTATGGTTATGGATTGTGTGTTTTGACTGCAGAAACTGATGATAAATGAAAACCTCAACACAGCTGAAAAGCTTCAAATGGCATTAATCATTGCTGAAGTTTACCTCTCTGGCCTACCTAGAGACACCCCTTTTCATAATTTTGAGTTAAGGTGAGTTTGATTCAATTCAATTCAGTCTTATTAGCTTCTTTGAGTTTAGGTTAGTTAACTAATTTCAAATAGTGTACCTATTGAGTTTGTGACATTTGAATTAATGGGCAAATTGTGTTTGATAGGTTTAAGGAGTGGGGCTTTGAGAAGGGATGGGGTGACACAGCACAGAGAGTGAAGGAGACTATTAGATCACTCTCCGAAGTCCTTCAAGCACCGGATCCAAACAACCTGGAGAGATTTATTACTAGGCTTCCAAGAATATTCAATGTTGTGATATTCTCTATACATGGATACTTTGGCCAAGCTGATGTTCTTGGTTTGCCTGACACTGGAGGGCAGGTATGCTTATAGATATGCAATTGTATTTAGTATCTGCAGAGTTGTGAATATTGATAGTTGTGTTGGTGTTGCTTCAGATTGTTTACATTCTTGATCAAGTGAAAGCTTTGGAAGAGGAATTGCTCCTCAGAATCAAGCATCAAGGACTCAATGTCAAGCCTCAGATTCTAGTGGTATGTTAGGTTTCAGTATTTCAAGGAACATGTTTCAGGATTTTCTGATACTAATAATCTATGTTCAAAACTTTAATTACAGGTTACTAGATTGATACCGGATGCCAAAGGAACTAAGTGCAACCAGGAGTTGGAACCTATAGATGGTACCAAGTATTCCAACATCCTTCGAGTACCATTCAGGACAGAGAAAGGGGTGCTTCGTAAATGGGTTTCGCGTTTTGATGTTTATCCCTATCTAGAGACATTTACTCAGGTACTACTTACTTTCCCTATCAACCTTTTTGTTGTTAAGACTGATTTGGTTCATGATACTAAATTGTTATGTTGTGCTACATTAAGGATGCTACGGTGAAAATCCTAGATGTGCTGGACGGAAAACCAGATCTTATCATTGGAAACTATACTGATGGGAATCTAGCAGCAAGTTTGATGGCTAGTAAACTAGGCGTCACTCAGGTTTCGTTTTAGTTCACATAATATTTATTTTGTTCCGTGATGCTTAGCTCTTTATAAACGTGAAAGATCTGTTATTACAATTAGGCCACAATTGCACATGCTTTAGAAAAAACCAAGTATGAAGATTCAGATGTCAAGTGGAGAGAATTAGAACAGAAGTATCACTTCTCTTGCCAATTCATTGCTGATATAATTGCTATGAATCAAGCCGATTTTGTTATCACAAGCACGTATCAGGAGATTGCAGGAAGGTAAGAAGAGCCTAAACAGAAATAGAAATGTATGCTTACATGTTGTGAAATGTTAAAAGAATCATTTAAATGTTCAAAGTTTTTGCTAATTGCAGCAAAGACAGACCGGGCCAATACGAGAGTCATGCTGCATTTACACTTCCTGGCCTATGCAGAGTTGTTAGAGGCATCAATGTGTTTGATCCGAAGTTCAACATAGCTTCTCCTGGAGCAGATCAATCAATCTATTTTCCTTACTCGGAGAATAACAGACGGTTCACACAATTCCATCCTCAGATTGAGGAATTGTTGTACAACATAGAGGACAATAATGAACATATGTAAGTGCTTATCAATGACATACTTTTCATTCATTTTATAAGTTATCTAATGAATTTTCTTTTGTGGGGGAGAACAGTGGTTACCTGGCGGACAGAACCAAACCGATTATCTTCTCAATGGCAAGGCTTGATATTGTGAAAAATCTTACAGGATTGACTGAGTGGTATGGTAAAAACATGAGATTGAGAGAGCTGGTGAATCTAGTCATTGTTGGGGCATTTTTCGATCCATCAAAGTCGAAAGACAGAGAAGAAACAGCTGAGATTAAAAAGATGCATGCCCTGATTGAAAAATACCAACTCAAAGGACAAATGAGATGGATTGCAGCTCAAGCTGATCGCATTCGCAATGGAGAACTCTACAGATGCATTGCAGACACAAAGGGTGCCTTCGTGCAGCCTGCATTGTATGAAGCATTCGGCCTCACTGTCATTGAGGCAATGAACTGTGGACTGCCTACATTTGCAACCAACCAAGGCGGTCCTGCTGAGATCATTGTTGATGGTGTATCGGGTTTCCATATTGATCCAAACAATGGCACTGAATCAAGTGAAAAGATAGCTGATTTCTTCGAAAAATGCAAGGTTGATCCAGGATATTGGCACCAGCTCTCTGAGGATGGATTGAAGCGCATAGAAGAATGGTAACACATATTAGTACTTTCATCAATTAGTACTCCGTTTTCACATATTTGATGTATTGATGTTGCTTTGTTTTGCAGCTATACGTGGAAGATATACGCGAACCGCGCATTGAATATGGGAAATATCTACAGCTTCTGGAAGCAAATACACAAAGATCAGAAACTTGCCAAGCAGAGATACATTGAAATGTTTTACAATCTCCAATACAAAAACTTGGTACTTACACCATGATTTCAACATCTTACAGTGTCACACACATATCAAACAATTCAAAGGGCTTTTTCATAATGTGATTCTACACACATTTACAGGTGAAAAATGTACCAATTCCAGATGAAGATGCTCAGCAACAAGTAATAAAACCAGCTCTCAAAAAACCACAGCCCACTTCAAGGCATGACTTTTAACCCTCAACTTAAACAACTATTGTTCCTTTTTTATTACAGAACATTTAACATTGTTTGCTTTACATGTAGCAGCAAGCGTACACAGTCAAGATTGTCAAGGTAAAGATTCATACATGACTGAACTTACTGCTAAAGTTTTTAATACATATAAATTTGAACTTTAACAAAACGTAGATTGACATCCAGGTTGTTTGGAGCATAAATTGAGAAGATAATTGATGACATACATGAGCAAGTTCTTCTCCAAATCACGTAGCTAATAAGTGGAGGGATTTAAAGTGCTCATTTACAAGTTGTATCTATAATAAATCTATAGTTAACCTAAAGTAAATGACATGCTTTTTTTATTTTATTAACTTGTACATGACTCTCATCATGATCATGATAATGATGTTAGAATTTAATACACATCAAATACAACTTGGACTCATGTCTCACGTGTTAGCTAATATATATAAGAATGTGACAGTCCCAACAGAGCAGAGTTAGATTTTTCATCACCTAACACACAGAGAGTGTTGAGGTTGACAGTTGGGTGAGACACATGTCGCAGAAGGACCGGTTGTTGCGGTTTTTAGTTACGGTTAAACATATTCATATAATATGGATATAACTTATGATAGTGAACCCTTTCTGTTTTCTTAAATTACTTGTTTTCAAATATAGCAAATACCCACTAGAACAGAACCAAGAGAGAAGCAGATATCGAGCAAACCAAACAAAAGAAAAGAAAAAAGTGGAAATTTTTAAAAACCCAAGATTGTAATATTTATTTATTTATTTATTTGGTTGGTATTGTAATATTGGGTTGTGGTGGAGATGAGTGGCGGAGGTGGAGGAGAAACCAGCTCTGCAGCCGATAATGCGTCTTCGGATTCATCTTCTAGACCCCGCAAATCCAAGAGACCCAAATGTAATTTTCTTATCCAATTCATGATCTGGGTATTCTTGTTTGTGTTTTGTTTTTAAGAATGTGTCGCAATTGGGGTTTATTTATAGATTCTTGATGTTACATTGTGGATTTTGTTGTTTCCATTGAACATTTCGTGGGTTCTGATGGTGTTGATGTTTTGTTTTGCGTATATATGCATTTTGTGGGAAATGTGTTTGGTGGTTTTTGTAATTGATGATGAATTTTCATATATGAATAGGTTTTGTCCCGTTTGACGATTTGTTGTGATGTTTCTGCAGATTCTAGGTTTACACAACAAGAGCTTCCTGCTTGCAAACCGGTTCTCACTCCTGGATATGTAAGGATCAAGATAATTCGATTTCAATTCATTGTTTACGTTGTGGTGGTGATTTGTTGTTCTTAATTGATGTTTTCAGGTCATTGCAATATTCACCGTCATTGGCATTGTCTTCATCCCAGTAGGACTTATCTCATTGTTTGCATCTGAGAATGTAATGCATCTTTTGATATGTATTTTGAGTTTTTGTTGGTTTGTTTGCTTCTTACAGGAAGCTATGTGCTTGTTTGATGTTTAGGTTGTAGAAATTGTAGACCGCTATGATGAAGATTGCATTCCTAGTGGCAAGAATATGGTTGATTACATACAAAGCTCTAGCACAAACAAAACATGTACTCGAAGTCTCAAAGTTAGTTTTGTTACACGTTCTCATATCTGCCTGATTTGATCTTTACTTCTACATGTATTTTCTTCTTGTGTTGTATCCTTACAGCTATTTCGGATGTTGATATTTCCAGGTGCCAAAACAAATGAAAAGTCCTGTTTATGTCTATTATCAGCTTGATAACTTCTACCAGAATCATCGTCGGTATGTTTGATCAATGTATAATCTATCTGTTTGATCAATGTATAATCTATCTGTTCGTTTGTTGAATAAGTATGTCTGGTTGTTTCATTTTGTGCAAGTTTGTGCATTTAACCTTTTTATGCCTGGCTTAGCTGGATACTGCATAGTAATTTATTGTTAACATTATTGTCTGAGTTAGAGTCTGTGCATTCATAAGCATATCTTTTTATCAGTTAGCAGTTTGAATTTTCATCTGCAAACATTACCTTGTAGTGTTCATCTTCGCCATCTTTTCACTTGGAGTTAAAAGTTTCTGTTAGGTATGTCAAGAGCCGAAGTGACAAGCAGTTAAGGAGCAAGGCTAACGAGCGTATTACAACGAATTGTGATCCTGAAGCCACGATGAATGGAGCTCCAATTGTTCCTTGTGGTCTTATTGCCTGGAGTTTGTTCAATGACACCTATGGGATATCTGTACAAGATAAGAAGTTAGAGATAAACAAGAAGGATATAGCGTGGGAAAGCGACAGAAGGCGTAAATTCGGTTCAGATGTATATCCTAAAAATTTCCAGTCTGGCGGTTTGATTGGAGGTGCCAAACTCAATTCTAGCATACCAGTAAGCATTAGTATACTTTTTATTGCTCGCAACCATATCAACATTTCTTGTTACCTTAATTAAGTCAATTAACTGGTTTACGTTCTGACAGCTGAGTGAACAAGAGGATCTCATTGTTTGGATGCGAACCGCAGCCCTTCCAACATTCCGAAAACTATATGGAAAAATAGAAACAGATCTTAACGCCAACGATGAAGTGAAAATCACAATCCAGAACAATTACAACACTTACAGTTTTGGTGGTAAAAAGAAGCTGGTTCTGTCCACAACAAGCTGGATGGGTGGAAAGAACGACTTTCTGGGCATTGCATACATAACAGTTGGTGGCATTTGTCTGTTCCTAGCAATGACATTCATCCTTTTGTACGTCATAAAGCCAAGGTATGTGAAACATCAATCTCCATAGTTTGATTTGCCTACATATTGTAGTTCAGCTCTGTGAATGTATATATAAACTGGGGTGAAATTGGGTTGAATTTGTTTTGTTGCAGGCCTTTGGGGGATCCATCATATCTGTCTTGGAATAGAAATCCAGCAGGACATTTGAATTAGGAGGATTTGTTCTTTGATAATGGTTTTGTTGGAGAAATACTAAGGTGATATACATATCTCCTATTGTTATGTTAATTGGCAGAGTTACTTGTTCATTAAGAGTGTTATCAGATGATGTTATAACTAACTATAGAAATCATTAAATCAATCACATACATGCTCTAAAGTAAATTTAACACAGTGAAAAAGAATGTTAAAAAAGAAGTGTAACATATAAAGAAAACAAAACTATTGGCAAGAAATGATTGTTGGATCCATTGGAGTAGTGCTGTTTCTGTCACACATATCAGCTTCAACGTTCACAACACCATCTCCCTGCAAGTTTTACACATTAACATCCCTCAATAAATAAAACAAGTATTGTGTGTGTTTGTATATATAAACTCTTTTGTACCTTTGCAATGTTTCTAAAGAAGGTAGTGTTGTAATTTCCAGAGGGAAAAATAGCTTCAATGAGATCTGCTAAAACCAGTTGAGGTTGTGATACAGCTCTATCAAACCAATCTACACAGATCCCAACCAAACAAGTAAAAAAACATTTTTGTAAATTCAAAAGCTAAAGCATACAGTACAGGTATATATACCTTGAGTGGAAGTTTGGATTCTTTTGTCAAATCTCCATAAGCTTTGATTTGTGAGAAAAGCAAAACAAGAGTGATCATCAACATTAATATTTTCCAGAAATGTAGTTTGAGTGTAGTTTCCAGGTTCTGAAGTATATGTTCCATCAATAACTACATCTACAGTCTAACATACAAATATGAAAACAATCATTAGTTTATAAATGAGTTAGTTTGTATAGGATATCATATGTGAATAAGACTTACACAGAGTATGGCATGCAATTGATCCAAATCATCAGAATTGGAAGTGTTATAGGTCATTTTGTTGATAGATTTGTCTATATTTTCACCACCTGCATCTTCCACATACTTGTATATGCAAACAGATTCAATTACTTGATACATTTATATCAATTTGCAGAGCTCTCTAACTCTAATAGGGTATTATTAGTACCTTCAACTTGATTGGCTCTTGAGTAAAGGACCACACATCCTGAAAAGAAGAAGAATAAGAGAAATTCAATTGACAAGAGGGTGGTAATATGAGAATACAAAAAGAGTGATTTAAGTAAACAAACATCATAAAACTCCATCCAAGCAACAATTGGTTTGAATGACTTGGTCTTGTTTGCTGCTACTCCCTTTAAGCATATATAGTTTTGTTTTACTGCATTGTAGACTTGGTTGGCTCTGCTTTCAACATTTGAAAAAGCACCAAGGAACTTTATCCACTCTGCTCTCTGCTTGCCACATTACACAAATTCATCAATCACTTTATATGACTTTTTAAAAATTGGAATATTGAAGTACCTGAAGAGGGTCTTGTTCTGAAGAAGGGAAAAATTGAGCAAAATTGCAAGCTTGTTGTAGCTGATCAGATTGAGGGGTGAAAAAATGAGCAGAAAATGGTTGGTCTTCAGTTTTATTAATAATATCAATTTCTCCTCCTTTGTATAGTTTCAATACACATTCAGATGATACAGATTCTGAAGTCATGCCCTTCATGTTGCCTAATAATCCCAATAACTGTGTAGTATAATATAATAATTCAAAATTATGTCAAATTAATTTATGTTATGGAGAAAAAAATAAATAATTGAAATTGAAATTGATGTTGATGTTGAATTCTCACCTCAAAGAAGGACACTGAGTTTCAAAATAAAAATACAGTTAGAACTAATTATTAAGATCTGTTTCTTAATTATAATAAAAGATAGTTTCAGATAAAAATGAAGTACCTGGAAATAGACTAACATCAACAGAATAATTAGAGAGAGGGATGACAAAGGATTTGATTCTTCTAGTGCAATATTTAGTCCTTGTAGCCATTCTTGAATTACTCTGCATTCATATCATGACATTAATAATAACTCACTTAAGCTATTAAATAAAAAATAAAAAATAAAAAAATGTGAAGAAGAAACCTGGATAAGAAGGTAGCTGTTTCCATCAATGGAGTTTTTGATGACTTTGAAGGTCTGTCCATAGTATATATGGAAGTTTTGAGCTTCATCAACCTTTGAAATCTCAGCTCCATTGCAGCTCCATGCCAAAAAACTCAGTAAAACCACCACTGCCTTCAAAGTAGAAAAAGAAGAAGAAGACATTATTAGAATACAACAGAGACAGAACCCTATGTATGTATATAGACATTGACATGTTTGTCTTTATG
The DNA here is from genome assembly GCA_031304145.1 of Cardiospermum halicacabum. NCBI lineage: Eukaryota > Viridiplantae > Streptophyta > Magnoliopsida > Sapindales > Sapindaceae > Cardiospermum > Cardiospermum halicacabum. The sequence goes on from CM062393.1 coordinate 32,695,651, forward strand.
TGCATGTGATTTCATGACTTTTTGTGAATAGTAAGAAAGACATGTGAGTGAGAGAGTGTGAGTTAGACACTATTTTCTTAATTAAAATCTCTGTTGGTGGTGCTGATGTCCAATATGGGTCTAATCTACTAATTTATGCATTGTATGATATCTCACTTAATTCACATGTCTTTATGTCTCTCCATATTTTGCTCCATTGGATTTTGTTTTAATTTATAAATTGGTTTGGAATATTTATTTATTTATTTATTTTGAAAATATAATAGATTTGAGAGAGAGGAGACCCGTGAAGTGAAGGCAAATGTTATGTTGGTTGGTTTGAGTAAATTTGTCATCTTCTTATCAACTAATTCTGATTTGTTTGTTTTCACTTTGTTACCTAAACCATATATATGTCCATGTCCATGTGCTGTGCACCACTCACTCCCTCACTGTCAAACTGAATGATTGTTTCCACTTCACTTTATACTACATATGGGGTTCGTATATTGGTTTTATTCCTTTAGTTTTGAGTTTCACTAGTGTGAGGGGTATATATGAAAAAAAAAAAAAAAAAATTCTTTTAAATTTATGAATTATTTTGAAAACTGCTAATAGAATTAAGACACATTTTATATATAGCTCTTAAATTAATTGTTATTAAGTATTCATTAAAAAATAAATGGGGTTAAGAGTTAAATCTTTTTATTTTATTTACTCTTTAAAGTTTTATTAAGACACTTTGAAAATAATAATTTCTATTTTGTTAATCAATTTTTCCATCTAATATTGAAGATTATTATTATTAATTTTTTTTACGGTTTACCAATTGGGTTAAGGATTTTATCGTCTTTGCCAATTCTTGTGGTATTTAAATAACCTTCGATTTTGTGTGCATCATTTCGAAATTTGTTGATCGTATTATATTTGGAATTTGTTATAAAACGTGAAGAGTTATATTTACTTTACATTTAAAAAAATATTAAATTGTTATAATACGATATATTGATAAATAAATATATTTATGTATAAAAATAATTTTTTTTCATACTAAAAATAATTGTTGCAATCATTTCTAAATTTATTATTGTAAATTGTGATGATAACTAAGAATAATTCTTTTTAGATGTAAATTAAGTTTATTTAATATTTTTTATTTATACAGAGATCTCTTTATAAATTTTATGGGACAACAATTGGCCTGAAACTTTATATTATTTTATAATTACGAATTCCTTTTAAAATTATTTCTACAATAGTTTTTGTACTATCATACAACCAATATTTCGGTATTTCCCTTGTTCTCTTATCAATTCAATTCTCAAGAGCTGTGTTGAGTTCTCCAGTTAAAAAGTCTGTAACTGATTTACTTATAAGGTTATGTCTTTGTTGCTAATTGTTGAAAAATCGTTGGATGCTGTTAATGACAATATTGAATGGATATGTGAATTCTCATATGACATGTGAGGATTACTATCGCGCAGGCCCAAATCCTCAATGATGTTCATTTTTAATAGACGGTTGGTAATGCCACCCACATTTTCACAATTCACACCCTCTTTGTTTATGTACTTTATTATTTATGTATTTATTTATTTATTTATTATAATTTTAATTTTTTAGTAATTTTTTTAATTTTTTTCAAAGAAAAAGATATCAATACAAATTTTTTTTTAGCCTTTTACTTTAAAAATAAATTATATCACAAATAATGAAATTATTAATAATATTATATTAAAAAATTGTAAAATTAATTAGATTTTAAATATAAAATAAAAGAAAGTTAATTCTAATATTCAATAATATTAGAGGATAAAAAAAAAGAATTAAAAAAAACAAACAAAAATAAAATAAAATAAGGAGCAACTCATTGAGTGCAATCACATAGGGGTGTGAAAGCATTCAATCTCTTTTTAATATTGGCGAGAGAGATTAGTGCTGTTATGGACCCTAAAAGAAAAACAAAACCAAGGCCAAAGCCCAAAAAGTCTCTTATAGGACTTTATAATTTCTTTTGCATTTTTCTTTTTTTAAGATTTGGTTTTCCTACTATCACATGCATGATTTCATTGGACTTCTATATGTTAAATTATTCAATTCTTCACTAATATTATAATCCAGCTTGATAACACTCCACGTCAATTTTGTATCATAATGAAGTTTAATTTTGGTATTATCTAATCCAACTTGATCGATATAAATTAATTAAATTAGGCTTGGCAAACAGAAGTTGGAAAAAAAAAAAAAGTTAGGATTATGATAGAATATATTTTTTAATTAATTGTATCATCGTCCACTAGGTACTTACAAATAAAAAAAGAAAAAAAAATTTATAGTAGTTATTGTAAATTTGAAATATAAAATGACAGTATTTTATAAAATGACAGTATTTTATATTTTAAATAATTAGATTAATTTGTTCAAATTTCGTTTTATTCTAATTGATTTGAATTAGTCAAAATTTAAATATTTTTTAACCAAATTATTCGAATAATATTTTCTGATCAAATTGAATTATCCGAATTATCCAAATTATCCGATTAGCCGAATAATTTTGTTCACCCCTATTCAGAGTAACCCAGGTCTCAGCTAAGTCCCAGTTAGTTTTCAAGCAAACGGATTGACCAACCCAAAACTGACAGTTCTCAAGCAAACGGATTGACCAACCCAGAATTTAGGTGTCAATTCCAAGCTCACTAAATACCCAAGCATGACATCATGTCTAAAACTCAATTCGAAATCTAGTAATTCTGCTCTCTCCAGATGATTTTTCAGCATTAATAAATGTCCTCCTAAGGACTTCAAAATCTAGATTAACCTTTTCAAATTCCATCCGCAAATCGTTCCGTCGATTCAGTTGCAACAAATAGGTGTCTCTATCCACGGATGCTAGGAAAAGATTTGGTGGGAACATACCCTTAAAAAAAAAGTAAACATATAATGGCCTCCATTTTCAAAAACCAATAAGGAAAACTTATAAAAAAACAACAATTCACTTGTGTTTTATCACTAAACAAATTCAAAGTATATCAAAACGTAATCAAACATCAGTAAACATATAATGGCCTCCATTTTGAAACACCAACAAGGAAAGCTTAGTCAAAAACAAGAATTCAATTGTAATTGTGTTTTATCACTAAACAAATTCAAAGTTACAGATAATGCAATGAGCAGTTACTTTGATAGGAAGCTTTACAAGATTAAATTACAAAGGCTAAAAGTTGTCTTGGGTTTTCAAATCTGCCAAATACAAAGAATAGAGAACTAAATTTCCATTCTTTAATTATATCAAAACGTAATTAAAATCAGTAAACATATAATGACTTTCATTTTCAAACACCAACAAGGAAAACTTAGCCAGAAACAACAATTCACTTGTGTTTTATCACTAAACAAATTCAAAGTTATAGATAATGCAAGGAGCTATTACCTTGATGGGAAGCTTCACAAGATCAAATTAGAGAGACTAAAAGCGTTGTCGATCAGTTTTTCAATTCTACCAAATACAAAGAATAGAAAACTAAATTCACATTCTTTAATTATATCAAAACGTAGTAAAAAACAAAGAATAAAAACTGAATTCACTCTCAAAGTGCAAACCATAATTATTGTACTAGTAGAAAGTCATCGATAGTTTATGAAATCTTAAAAAAAATAATCAAGAATAGGCAACTGAATTCAAACAAGTATTCTCAGTTAAGTTACAACCACTTAACTTTCAAATTAAAAATAGAAAGTCATCGAAGCAAGAAGAGAAATATAGAAGGTTATTACCAGTCCAATCAACTCTGTTGTGGCTTTCTATCAAATAAAGAATCCTAATTATTTGACTAAATGCGAGCGAAAGAAAACTCGAGTTCGACGTAAAGAGAAGATTGTTGCGGTTCTTGTTTAGTGATCTATTCTTTATCTGATCGTCGTTGGTTTCAAGTGACCAGCTGACCTAACGGATAGTTTATATAGTTTTAAGGCAAATTTGTATTTTTCGTTTGTTACCCTATTAATTAACATCTATCAAATTTAATATTTTTATATTATTTAAGTAAAATTGGTTATTATATATATATAAATTAGAGAATTTGTATATTTTCCTAACTAGTTTATAATCTAGTGCACATAATTATTTATTTATATATTTACAAATTATATATTTTAGTAGAATTGGAGAAATAGTTTATGATTGATCAATGTAGTTATAACTAGGAAAAATGAGTTTCCATGATGTGATATATTCCATCCATCAAATTACATTAATTTCAACCTAAGTAATTAATAACTCGATATAGAATATATTTTATACCGAGGATGCAATGTCCAAAAATAGGGTTTATAATTCAAGGAAATTTTAAAAATAAAAGTGATTTTGTCTAGTTAGTTCAATTTAAATATTTCTTCAACCTGAGTAGCTGCACGCCATACTAATATTGATTTCAACTGGTTTGCTAACAAGTTTGGTCTACCACATCTCTTCAACATGAGTAGGAATAGGTGTGTCCTCCAATTCTTCAATTGCAATCGGCTCTTCTTTAATAATCCTCAATGTCTGTAGGAATATCATCTTCACATCATTTGGTGGACCAGATTATTGCCCATCACCTCCATTACTCCCTTTACCTCCTCATCATTTTCTCTTCCTATCCTCATTCTTGACTCCTGACGGTCCAGCTTCATTCTTGTTTTCAAAACCTTTTTACGGTTGACAGGTGTCTAAACCAGTGGACTTTTCTATTTTTTTTATCTAAACTTGTATTTTGCAAACAGTGAGAATAAACATATAAATTAATACCAAGTTCATGTTGTACAACAAAGAAGATGAACATCCAAAATTTTAAAGTAAAAACTTACTTAATTAGTTTCATATAGTATCTTATCTAATGACTAACCTTATTTCAGACCTAGAAATTGAGTGGCAAATAATAACCTAGACGAAAAATCCAAATTTGTAATGTATACATACTTACATTTGCGGACCTTAACCCCTCCATACGGTGCAGTTGGCTGAAATTGGAGACTTAGGGTTTCTCTTCTGTTCTTAAACCTCTATTGTCTTCTTCAACCCTAAGACTATTTTCTTATCTAGTAGACGAAGTGACAAGCGGTCACTGATAATGTAATGGGTCTGATTAGAATTGAACTAATTAGAATAACACTTGAGGAAAAAAAATTGAATTTCGAAAACCAAAACGTTGTCTTTTTATGCATACGAAATAAAGTAACTAAAGTGGAAATGATGTGGCATGTATAATCTATAGTAAAGTCGCCTTATATCCTGGGGTAGTGTTACTGCCAGTGCCCATAATTTAGACAACATATTGTGCTTAGAATCAACATCTAATGTTTGACATGACACTATTTATGCATCCATTTAACATTTGATAACACAAAGAATATGTTATAGTGTCAAATAATCAAATGTTATAGATTTATCTCAGTTGAAAGGAATCTCAGTTACTTCTTACACGTTAGATTGAAATTACTACACTAGCTTGTACTGTTCGAGATATTAATATGTTAATGAGTATTTTTAAATAAATCCGATCTTCATATTTAATTACAATAAGAATATGTTATAGCGTCCGAGATATTTGTAAAGATTTGTTGCCATGAATTGCTTTTTGCCGAAGTGCATAACATTTTTACCATATATAAAACACATCAACATAGTTTGGAAAATATTGTTTATCATTTTTTTACGACCCATTTTTTTTATGGAATACAGTTTTTCATATGTTATTAATACCAGCTCAACAATATCTTGCTCAATTTGGACCTATCTTGTCCATGGTGAGGAAGGGTCTTTTTTTTTTTTTTTTTTTGTGAATGAGGCTATCCTGATTGTGAAGGTTGTGAAGGATCTCAGTGAAGGATGTGAAGGACTTTTGTGAAGGACATTACTTCTTTTATGAAGGAGTTCAAATTTTTTATGTAGGACACAGATTCCAAGAATAGGTTTCAGAAATAACTGACTTCCCGCTGTATATGGACCCCACTGTGTGAAGAAAACTTATTTTTTTATGGAGGCAATTTTTTTTATGAAGGCAAAAGTTCCCTGATTAAGTGGCAAAGGCATAGAACCCACTTTCCCACATTTGTAGACTCTGCTGTGTGAAGGAGGTTTTTTTTTTATGAAAGAGATATTTTTTTTTATGAAGGCATAAGTTCCCACATTAAGGACTCGTTTGGTTCATTATATAAGATACAGGATAGTATAATGTTATACTATCCTCTCTCATATCTAGCATTTGGCTAGTTAATGGAACATGATAAAGTTATACGATTCTCTTTCTTATACGGTTGACACATGATAAAATAATCCTCAAGAAAAGTTATGATAACTTTATCCTACAATGGCCGTATTAGAATTTTTACCATTTTAACCTTATATTTATATTTATAATGGGGTTGGTAATTGGTTAGGTTTGAGCTTATTATCCCAAACCCGAATACTTAACGGGTTTGGGTCGACCCATGAGTTTACCTGAATATAAAATAATTATGTATTTATTTAAAAAAAAATTATATTATTATATTATTAATTTTTTAAACTTTAATCACTATTAAATATAACTGTTAGGTAAAATATTCTTTCTAATTTTATTTATTTTAAAAATAAATTTTAATTATTTTTTAATTTCTAGATAGATTTAATTATTTATTTATTTTATTGTAGCAGATTCGGGTCAATCCACGGCTAATCAATACGATTGACACATAAATTCTTTAGGGATATTTTGGTATTTTACATTATTATCCTATCGCTTAATCAGTGTAACCAAATACAAGTTTAGTATTATTTTATCCTATCATGTTGCTTATACGATTACCAACCAAACATAATTTTGTATAATATTATCCTTATACAAAACTACTTATCCTTATTCAGTTCTTTATACTATAATGTTCCTATCCAATACGGTGAGCTAAATGAGCCCGAAGTGGCAAAGGCATAATACCCACTTTCTTACATATGTGGACCCACCCGTGTGAAGGAGGTTATTATTATTTTTTTTATAAAGAAGCCATATTTTTTTTATGAAGGCATAAGTTTTCAAATTAAGTGGCAAAGGCAAAGTACCCACTTTCCTATATATGTGGACCCCACCGTGTGAAGGAGGCTTATTTTTTTATGAAGGATGCATAGTTTTTTATGAAGGCATTAGTGTGAAAATAGAAACGCTATGGATCTGAAAGTCAATGATCAGGTATATTTTCTAGGCATAATTGTAATTACCAAAAAATCTTAAGTGCAATCGGGTAATCTTGTTAGTCAAGAGACCCTATTTGAATCCCAATCGTTTCACTCCTTCTCTTATTTGACTTAACCTAGATTCTTATCTATCGAACCAGAAACCCAAACAGATTATGAGCTTATTAGAAACTTCTAGTGGAGAAATTGAAGACATAAGGTTCTACGAATGGTGTCAAGATTATGAGCTGTTCAGTTATGGTGAATAATTCAGCAGCGGACATCACTGTAATTGCGGTGAGAAACCCACATTATGTATAAAAGATTCAATCACTTTCGAAGGACAGTACTATTGGGTTTGTGGGAATGAGGTAACAACAGTTGAACCCTATTTACACATTGATAATATTCGTCAAAGTCATGATTTTAACACCTTCTCTGGTAATCTCAAGACTACCATTGCGATTACAATATCTGGTAAGATGAGTGGATGAGCAAGCGTATGGTCCAGATAGTGTGAGAGATCCATGGGATTAAGAAGTCAGTGGCGAAGATAAAGAAGGCTGTTGTTGATAATGAGCTGTCTGAAATTGGTTTTGCATGGGTTTGTATGCCTTCTATTGTTGGTTCTGTTGTTCGTGGGTTTGGTGAAGTAAAATGCCTCCTGGTGGTTTGGTCTTTTTTATTTTGTTATTTTATTGTTTTCTTCTGGTCCTATGATGCTGCTGTTTTGTTTGCCAGTTTTTTAGGGTGTTAGCAATATATCAAAGTCTAACTTATTGTGAAGTTGTAAATACCCTTTGGGTGATATTTTTCTTCTGTAATACAAGTGAAATTAGTTAGCTCGAATCTATACTAGCAACATACAAAATTCCAACCAAACCTTATAAGTGGATTGCTGAGTTCTACTAATTTTAATTAATTTGGTAATATTTAGACAGATTTGAAAAGATGTACTGAAGATGATATTTTCTAATTTGGAAAAATTTTGCATAGAGTCTGATGTTGTGGCTTCTGTTTCGTTGACACTATTTGAACAAGATTTAAACCTTAAAGTTTTAATTTCATCAAATGATCAATAGATGACATTTTTGCCCTCATCACATATTATTAAAGGTTCGTCATAGGTCTATGAGGACCTTCACAAGTCTATGACACACCTTTACTTATCTGTAACGAGGGCGAAAAATGTCATGGTGGATCATTTGGTGAAATTTAAACTTTCAAAAGATTAATTTTAAAATAAACTAGTACATGCCAATAGTATTGTCAAATAAACTATTGGTTCCGGTTCGGTCCAGTTCGCACGGGCTTTCCTACAAAACGGATTAGAGTGGACCGGTCCTTTTTTTTTACACACTCGAAAATTAAAGTCCGGGTTCATCCATGTGGACCTGCAGATGAACCCGGGTCAGTCCGTTTAATCTTTTAATTATTATATTTTATTTTTTTTAATTTTTTAAATAAATTTAATAATAAATTATATAAAATTATTAAATTAAAGAAATCACATAATATAAATTAATTAATATTTTATTATAATATTATATTAATAATATTTAAATGTTAAAATTAATAAAATATAAGGTTAATATAAATAAATAAAAATAAAATTTAATTTTTTATATAATATATAAGAAAACGGAACAGTTCGGTCCAATACGCGTGGACCCGAACTCTCCACGGACTGGACTTTACAGTCTGCTGTCAAATTGGACTTTGAATTTCATAGTCCAAATCCACGCGGACCGGGACAGATCTGGACTGCCCTTGGACTCAGAGTCTATTTTCATAGCATTACATGCCAATTACATTTAATTGACTTCGTGATATTTTTAAACCTTATGCCAAACAAACACAATATACATGCATGTATTTCTTAGTATGGAAAAAAAATATTATTTACTAATATAGTTATTTATTAAATCTTCTATATAATATTATTTTGTTATAAAAAATGGACAGGAAAAATTCAACTTTCACCCTACATTCCTTTTGTAAATAAGAGATGTTTGTGTGACTAATAAATAATAAACAAAGTTTACGGCACTCGCAATTTAAAATTTTACATAAAAGTATTCAAACAAAATTAAGTTATGTTTATTAGATCTTTTTATTTTTAAACCACTTAGATTTTATTTATAAGTGCATTCCAAAATTCTTACCAAATTAATCTTTTGCACACTTTGTTGGACTCCATGGGCTTTACAAACTATTATATTGTTCTATTTTAAAATTAAATTAAAATAAGAAAAAGAATACAGTACCCTAAAATACCCATTTGGAAACCAAAACTGGTTTGATGACTCTAAACTAGTTACGACGATTTTTCTTTTCCACGATTTTTTTCTTCTTCCACATTCAACAAAATTTTTTCTTTTTCTTCCTTTAACGGTTTGTAACTTTGACTCTAACACAGCCATTGTTTAACTCTATCTATTTTCATCATCAACTTATTCTTACCTAATGTTCATCGATTCAACGTCGCAACCTACTAATGCTTGACCACATTCAACATAGATCGATTTGATGACAAATTTGTGGAGGTCGCCATTGCCCGATCCAGGTCGACAGGTTCTTCTTTTCGCCAAGGTCTTCAACATCTATTGAAATGTCAGTGTTTGATTTGATTTCCTATTTCAATTTGTATATTCTAGGTCAAAATGAGTTACTTGCTGCTGGATGAATGTTGAATGCTACTAAATATTTTAGAATGAATTGGTTTTTGTTCATCGATATTTTCTTAACAAGATAATTAATAGACTTTCATTAGGTTGTTCTTTATTGTTGAACTAATAAATTTTATGGAATGTTATACCTGAAATAAGTTATGCTATGCTACGTTGAATGTTAAGTTTGAAACTAGTTTTAATATGATTTTGAATTAATATTGCCTTTTTTAAACTAGAGATCTTACTTTTGATAGTAATGCATTTTGTTATTTAATTCTTATTCTTATTTTAGACTATTGTTATTTAAATGATAGATTAATTGAACTATTTTGTTTAACAATAGTCATATATGTTTACAGTTTAGACATGTGATAATTATTTTTACAAGTTTGTGAACACAATTCACACGTATGATTACGGTAAACTATTAAATTGTAATAAAAAAGATGCGCACACATGTGTTCTATATTCTCACACGTGTGAATAATGATCACATGTGAACTGCACCATTGGGAAAATGTCAAATTGTAGTTGTTAGTATGAGTGTACAATGAATTTAGTTTAACAAATTTATTACTTGATTGGATCTTAATTTGTTAGATTTTTTTTAATATTTAATTAAATTAATTATATTTTATCATATGAGTTGTTTCCTTAATTCGTTAGATTGTTTTGATCTTAATTAATTAGATTATTTTCTTTTGATTTTGTTTGATTTGATTATATGATATGAGTTGTTTCTTTAATTTGTTAGATTGATTTTATTTTAATTAGTTAAATTATATCTTTTCTTTTCCTTTTTTTAATAGTTTAATTGAGATTTAATTTGTAATTTGAGTTGTTTCTTTGTTCCTATTAAATTGTCTTGATCATAATTGGTTAGCTTACTTTCTTTTTTTAAAAAAAAAAAATTGATTTGATTATATTTTCTAATATGAGCTAATCTTTTTGCAAGTTTGTTATGTTTAAGAAGGCTCTTGACCGCTCTAATTTTTATAGGTTATGTTTTATATTGGGTTTTATCATCTTAGGATGGTGAATGGGATGAAATTTCGTTTATGGTAAGTGTAACATGCTCTATTTGGATCTAAACGTGAATTGCTTCGTATGCTATCTAGTGTATGATAGTAGTAATTTAGTACATGGACATACATTTTCTGAGTAATATTTTCCTTAATAGGATTTTTATACATAGATTTGAAATTAGAATGGAAAAATAGGCTTAGGGTTTTCATTATACTTCTCAAAGAAACTCCGATCAAGTCAAGTATAAAGTTCCTGTTCTTTAGTTTTAACATGAAGCATGTAGAACACTATAGGACAATTGAAAATGAGTAATTTGTATCTAACCAGATAACAAATTGATTAATACCAAAATTTACCTGACAAATGAATCGTACTCTGACTGTTACAATGGACTGCCATCACCTTCAAATCTTCGCTGAGTTCACCAACCAATCCTCTCAACCAAATTGCTTCCTTTACAGCCTCAACCATGGCCACATACTCGGCCTCTGTTGTTGACAAAGCAACAGTCACTTGTAAGGTAACCTTCCAACTAATTGCACAACCTCCAAGAGTAAAAACATATCCAGTAATCGATCTTCTTTTGTCAAGATCACCGGCATAGTCCGAATCAACGTAACTAAACGTGCCTTGTATCTTGCTTTCTCGACCTCAGGTATGCCTTCCTTTTTCTTGTTGACCCATCTACATCCAACGATCTTTTTTTCAATAGGAGGCTTTTTTAGTTCCCAAGTTTTATTTTTATGAAGAGACTCCACCTCTTCTTACATAGCCACCAACCACTTACCAGAATCATCACTTGAGACGGCTTCACTATATGTGACTGGATCATCAGATCCTTCGATTTCTTGTGCAGCGACACAAGCTATAGTAACATAATCATGAAATCTCTAAGGCACTCGTCTCTCTCTTATGGGCCTTCCTCCGGCAATGGTTTCAATCTCTATCTCATTTGGCTTTTCATGATTTTCGGATGAAGACTCCACCCTAATACCTTGCATCTCTTTGTTCTCCTTCTCATAACTCTCCACCTTAGTGTCAAAACTAACACTTTCCTTATTTGGATGGAGCATGGTATTCTCATCAAAGATGCAATTTCTGCTAATTATGGATTTTGGTGTCTTTGGATCAGTAAGCCAAACTCTGTATCCCTTCACACCATTCAGATAACCCAAAAATATGCCCTTCTTTGACCTAGGTTCTAACTTTCCATTGTTCGAATGAACATAGACAGGACATCCAAATATCCGCAATTTAGAATAATTAGCAGGTTTACCAAACCATACCTCTTCAGGAGTCTTACACTCAATTGACGCGGATGGAGAACGATTCACCAAGTAACAAGCTATCGCAGCAACCTCTGCCCATAAATCTTGCGTCAATCCAGAATTACTCAGCAGACAACGAACCTTTTCCAAAAGGGTTCTATTCATGCGTTCGGCTACGCCATTCTGTTGGGGTGTCCCACTAACTGCGAGATGTCTCACTATACCCTCTTTCTTGCAGAATGAATTAAATTTCCCACTACAGAACTCCAACTTATTATCAGTTCTCAAGCGCTTAACTTTCTTTCCAGTCTGCTTTTCAACCAATGCCTTCCAATCTCTGTAGGTCTCAAAAGCTTCAGACTTATTCTTCAAGAAATAAACCCAGGCTTTTTTTGAAAAATCATCAATCAATGTCATCATGTAACTAGAACCACCTTTTGATGCAACATGTGATGGTCCCCAAAGATCAGAGTGAATATAATCCAACGTACCTTTAGTTTTGTGTATTCCAGTGCTAAAGCTGACTCGTTTGTGTTTGCCGAAGACATAATGCTCACAAAACTCCAAATTGGATATATTCCGATCACCCAAAAGACCCCTCTTACTCAGCATTGCCATGCCTTTCTGACTCATATGTCCAAGTCTCATATGCCACAACTTCGTAGTATCTGTTTCGCTTGTAGAAGAAATAAAGGTGGAACCCATAACACTAGACCCCATCAGATAATACAGCCTACCAAATTTCTTCGCCTTCATAACTACCAGCACACCTTTATTAACCTTGAGAACTCCACCTTCACCAGTGAATTTTCAACTAGTATCATCTAAAGCAGATAATGAGATAAGGTTTTTCTTAATATCAGGAACATACCGAATGTCTACCAATGTTCGAGTCACGCCGTCATACATCCTTATCTTCACAGAACCAATACCAACAACTTTATAAGGTTGGTCGTTGCCCATTAACATAACACCTCTTTCGGATTCCTCGAAAGAGGTGAACCATTCTCTATGCCGCCAGATATGGAATGAGCACGAAGAATCAAGAATCCACCCTTGATCAGATTTAGTATTATCATCAATGACTGTGTAGACATCACAGTCTTCATCTTTATCTTGCACAACACTGGCTTCTGGAGGTTTCTCTGATTGTTGAATATTCTCTTTATTCTTTTTCTGAAGAGTCCAACAATCATTTTTGATGTGCCCTTTCTTCTTACAATAATGACAAACCACATACTTGGACTTTGATTTTAATCTAGAGCGATTTTTACCAAATTCTCTAGATTCGGGTCTTCCTCTAACCACTAAACCTTCAGCAGGATTATCTGCTCGGTTTTTGGACATCTGATTATTAAATAACTCTTTCGAATAAAGCGTCGATTTGACGTTTTCCAACTTTAGAGAAGTATTACTATAGATCAACGTCTCTCTAAAGTTCTTGAAAGAAGGAGGTAGAGAATGAAGTAACATGAGGGCTTGATCTTCATCTTCATACTTGATGTCCATGTTAGATAGATCCATTACAATAGAAGAGAATTCATCAATATGAGACTTGATGGACATACCTTCTGCCATCGATAGGGTGTATAAACGATGCTTGGCGATCAATTTTGTAGTGAGATTCTTTGTGATATATAGAGCCTCCAATCTATCCCATAATCCTTTTGTAGTATTCTGATCGATAACCTCTTTCAAAACCTCATTAAACAAACACAATTAGATCATGGATAATGCTCTCTCATCTATCTCCACCATCTTCTCTTCATCCCACGATTTGGGAAATTCTTCTTTCTTCAAAAGCGCCTTCTGCAATCCATGATGTGTCAGAATTGCTTTCATCTTGACTTTCCACATAGCGAAACTCATGTTTCGATCAAACTTCCTAATATCAAACTTCTCGATATCGAACTTTGTTGATGATATTAATGCCATGACTAAACCCAACTTATGCTCTGATACTAGTTTGTTAGGAATAGAGGAGACAGAATAACACCAACCAGAGTAGAAATAGAACAACAAAGTATGGAAAGTAGAAAGAGACACGAGAGATTTAACGTGGTTCGGCAATGTGCCTACTTCATGAAGGAAGAGAATAACAATCCACTATAATGATAAAAGAGATTACAAGATATCACACAAAATAGCCACAAAAGGCTACACTCAAATCTCACAACCCAAAGCACCCAAACTAAAACCCTAACTTACGAATGTGTTTCCCACACTCACAATGTGTAATTCTCTTTAGAACTGGATGTTTTCTTCTCTGTGAGATGCCTCTATTTATAGTGATCACAAATACCACTTTCTTAATAGTTTCTTTCCAATAAGGAAAAAAAAAACCATAACAGTTGGGAAAAACAAATCTCCTCAAATTAGGAAAAACTAGCAAATAGGAAATAGATCCAAAAACTAAAATAGAAATTCCTTTCAAAAAGGATTCCTAGTGAATCAAGTAATTTAGAATTCCTTATGATTCAAGGCATCCTAACAGTTGTAACCACTCATAGATGTATTTTAGATTTTATCATATTTGTAAATAAGCTGACATGTATTTGAATTACGATTGTAAAAGATGTTTTATCTATTTGAAATTTCTAAACATTGTCTATATAAGATTTAAAACAAATATTTTATGTTTAGGAAAGTAACGTCTTTATTCGTCTTCCGCAAAAATATTGTATAAACTAATTGACCTTTGAAATTATTCCTAAATTGTAAATTGCCATTGCATTGTTAATGTGGAAGTTCGAGTCACTCGTTGTGGTCTCAGTTGGGATGGAGGTTCGATACTACATCATTTATCCCCAAAATAAAATATCGGAAGATTTACAAAATAAATTTTATTCAATATTACTTAATGGGTAATCAAACAAAATCAACTTTTAAAAAAAAAAATCATTAAACCTACTAATTTCAAACGCTCCATTAAAAAATCTAGATAAGACATATTCTAATTTTGAAAGGAAAAAATTAGCGGATGAGGTTTTTATAATGATGTTGAAACTTTATTTTTCCATTAATTTTTTCGTTAAATTTACTATTTGGAAACGAGATGTTTCCCTATCTAGAATTTATAATAATTATTATTATTATTAATAAAGATTTAAAAGCAAAAAGTTTTAAAATATGAGTTTCTTTTCCCCCTTAATTTACCCTTAATCAAATATCATAATATTAACTGAAAATCCAACTTGATTCTTTTAACCCTTTTTTAATCCCTCACTCTTAGGACACAACGTCCTCATTGTGGTTTTGCTCATAACCTTCCTAAAATCTTTACTCCGTTAGGCGAATATCTTGGACTTTAACATCCACAGGTGCACCTCGCAGTCGCAGGATTGCTCTGATACCATTTGTAACGTCCAATTCCAGCCCTTAGATGACCTGATATGGGATGACCGAGTGTCATTTTGTGTCACATAACCGGTCCACTAACTCCACAGACCACCACTACGTTTTTCAGAATGCTTTGTCTTTAATCACATGTTTTGCACACAAACTTCTTCAAAGATCACTCATCATAGAATTGTTTCAAACATAACACGCTTAAATTTTGAGTGCTTTTGGACTTTTAAAAAAATAATATACACTTTCAATTTTTTTCCGTCATTTTATCGGTCTGAGTGTTAGCCACGTCACTTTTATCAAAGTCAAACCATTACAGCTGGCGCCAGATTAATGTACAGAACCACCCTAGAATATTGTATCATGATGAATTACAAAATAGTACTAGGTTTTATCTGATCATTAAAATCGAATACCATAATGCTAATTGAAAATAAATTCTACAATCCAACTGGATTGATATTAAATTAGGGTTTGCCATCGCCATCGACCAAAAGCAAGTTGGGAATATATTTTTGTATTAAATGATTATTAATTAGTTGTCATGATGAAATCAAGTTGATACTTAAAAATAAAAAACAGAAAGCTTTCATTAATCAAGAAGAGAGATCATCACAATGTTGGCATCCATCATTCTCCTTGCAGATACAGTAAGTGTCCGCAGCGGTTATGCAGCCTGTACAACTACTTTTGGATTCAGGCCAACTCCAATCCATAACACCATTTGCATTTTGGTGTAGAAAAATTCCAAAAACTTGCTCCAACCCAACATCTTCATTTATAAATTTGATAAAATTTGATAAAATTTGAAGATTATTGCATATTTGCATATGAAGTCCTTTTTCAAATTTGATGTTTAATTTTTCTCCTCCTTCATCTACACTTTTTTATTTTTTTAATTTCAAACTTTCCATCTAACTTTTATAAATTACATTTTACACCACATTAGGTATATATTTAATATTTTATTAATAATTGAAGTTATATATTAAATAATAATAATATGAAATATATGTTATTATTTGAAATGTTAAAATAATATTTTTAATTAAATTATAATATATATATTTTTTTAATAAATTTTGAATTTAATCATGATATTAAAAGAATAAAAATGAAGACGATTTTGTAACTTTAAATTTAACTCCTACAAATACTGAAACATAAATATGAAACTACAATAGAAGACAAATGAGAAAAAAAAAAACCATAAATAACATAAGAAAAAAAAAAGACAAATAAGTACATGTAATTTAGAATTCTGGATAGTAGTAATCATCTCCCACAAGACCATCCAAATTATGGGTGCTATTATTGGAGTTATCATCATGATGTTGTTCTTGAATCCTTTTAGCATAAATCCGTTGTTGTTCTCCTTCAATATACTTACGATGTGCCGGATTTGTTATAGATTCTAGATTTGTTAACAAAATCTTGTCCTCATGCCTCCGTTCTTTGAATTGCAATTTTTTGGCTTGAAGGTCGTTGTGTTGTTTAAGTAATACTTCAGAATTTTGAAAGCCTAATGTGCTTTCTTCAAACATTCCTGGTCACCGAGTGATTAATCGAGGACGAGAAGATGCTCATCAACGTTTGTGGAATGACTACTTTGCTGATAATCCATTATACAATGAAACAATGTTTAGAAGGAGATTTCGAATGGGTAAAAGTCTATTCTTACGTATTGTTCATGCTGTAGAAAGTCATGATAACTATTTCCAACAACGTTATGATGCACTTGGTAGACCCGGATTATCTGGTCTTCAAAAGGTCACAGCCGTTTTTAGGATGCTAGCGTATGGTGCACCAGCTGATTCCACTGATGAATATATTAAAATTGGAGAATCTACTGCAATTGAGAGTATGAAAAAATTTTGTCGGGCTGTTGTTGAAGTATTTGGAGAACGTTATCTCAGATCACCTACTGAAAATGATATAGCAAGATTGCTACATATAGGTGAGCAACGTGGTTTTCCTGGAATGTTGGGCAGCCTTGACTGTATGCATTGGGAGTGGAAGAATTGTCCAACAGCTTGGGCAGGTCAATATTCTGGTCGAAGTGGATCGCCGACAATTATATTAGAGGTTGTAGCTGATTATGATCTTTGGATATGGCATGCTTATTTTGGCTTACCGGGTACTAATAATGATATCAATGTTTTAGAATCATCTCATTTGTTTGCAAATCTTGCTGCAGGTATAGCTCCTAAAGCTCATTATGTAATTCAGGGAAAAGAATATGATACCGGCTATTATTTAGCTGATGGTATTTACCCAAAATGGTCAACGCTTGTCCAAACCATTCAGAAGCCTTTGGGTAATAAAAAGAAATTGTTTGCAATGAAACAGGAAGCCTGTAGAAAAGATGTTGAACGTGCATTTGGAGTTCTACAATCACGTTTTGCAATAGTAAAGGGACCGGCACGATTTTGGCACAAAAGAGTTTTGCATGACATCATGACAACTTGCATAATAATGCATAATATGATTATTGAAGATGAACGTGATAGAGATGCCAATACCAACTATCAAACAGAAGCTCTTACTTCAGATGTTAATATGGTTTCAACTGAAAACATTGACTTTGACCGATTTTTTGCAAGACATAGGCAAATTAGAGATATGAATGCTCATTATGCACTTCGAGAAGCTTTAATTGATCACTTGTGGAGTCGTTATGGTAATATGGAAAATTAAATGGCTTCCATAGATTGTAAATTGTATCTCTACTAGATTTTAGATAATGTACTGTTACTTATTTTTATTATTATTCTATAAATTATCTTATTGTTTTTTTTTAGTATTTATAAATTTTAATGAGATTATTTAGTTGAAAAGTTACATAAAGTAATAAAAATAAAATAGTTAATTAATTAAAATTTTAAATAATTATAATTTGACCCTACTTCAAAATGCAAATGAAGATGGGTTGGAGTTGAAAAAAAATTGATGAGAGTATATTCTTAAAAAATGCTTTATTCCCTCCCAAAATGCAAATGCAAATACAATTGGGTTGGAGTTGGTCTCAACGTTGCAAAATTTGCTTATTGTCCTGTAATTGCTACTTCTGCTACTCATAACATAACACCACTTTCTCATCATCAATAATAACACCTCATGTTCTCATTTCTACTAATGAGGGTTTTTTCAATAAAGAATTTTAAAAATAATTTTTTTAATAAATAAAGGAGTTTTTAGATATTCCACGTGACCATTCAAAACCTAATATTTTTCTTGCGCAGTATATGTATGACATAGTGGATCTCGCATCATATGGCTGATGTGAGTACATGAATCTCAGTGATGTGCGTTTAGTATATCCGACACTTGTTTTGAAAATAAGTTATTATGTGTTTTTTCTATTTTGTGAATAAATTTATTTTGGTGAGATTTGTAAAGGTTGCAGTACTTCTAGGATTGTTAAGTATAATTGATGAAAGAATATTATATTTGAATTTTTAATTTATGTGGATTTAAAGAATTTGTTGTGTTACATTAGTTTTGTAACTTATTTTTTCAAAATAAGTGGTGGGTTACTTTTATAAAATTCACCAAAAAATATTAATAAAATTAAAATAAAATTTGAAAATAAAATTTTATTTTTTCTGAAAAGGCATATTTAATAATAGTTAGATATTGATATTTATGTACCAGATTAGGATAGAAGTTAATATACCCTTTCATATTAGTATTAGCTGATATAACTAAGTGTTACCATATTTTTTAACCGTTCAAACTGATATCTACTATTAATCTACTATATCAGTTCTAACTACAATCTACCATCCGTCTTTAATAATAGTTATAAAATCTTATATAAAAACAACCCTTTTTACTTAAGTGAAAAATATGTATAGAATTGAATAACTACTATTAAATTCTTTTTCTAGTGTTAAATACAAATTCATCAATATTATTGAACTTGAGCAACAAAATTTAAATTAAGTTCCAATAATTTTTATACGGTTTTCGAATAATTTATGAGTTTCTCATTTGATTTATTCTCTTAAATTTTGATAACCTTGAAAAAATATAAAGATAATTTATTACTCAAAACATCTTTTCATGGATTGTAAATACTAAAATATTTAAAAGGATTTACTTTATGATTTTGAAACTTCTTATAAAACATCATAAAATTTAAAAAAAAAATCCAGGATGATTTTTGTGTAATATTGGTGCTTTAAGAATTAAGTGAGTAACATTTTATATTTATATATAATTTTAATAGTTTTTAAATTTTCGATTTAGTAATTTTTTTTTTTTTAGTTTTAACTGTTAACTTTAACGAAATACAGCAAATATTAAACAATTTAAATAATTTTTGATAATTATGTGTTTTAGTAATATTTAATAATTTAATATTTCAGTTTAATAATGTTTAATAATCTTTAGTTTAAATTTTAATTTCTAATTTTACTAAAATACAAAAAAAAAAATTATATAGTGTTAATAATATACAAAAAATAGTTTAGTAATTTTTTATTTTAATTTTTTGTTTAATTAAATTACAGTAAAAATTATCTAATGTTAGAAATTTTAATATTTTTTTGGTTTTATATTTTTGTAGTTATGTAATTTTATTAATTAATGTTAAACTTTTAAATTAAGTAATTTAAATAATTTATTATAACAATTGATTTTCACTTTTAATTTAAATTTTAATAAACTACAACAAAAAGAAAAACTATATAGTTTAAATAATGAAAATAATTTTAAAATTTTAGTTATTGAGAATATGGATCCTCGATTTGGCATGATATCTCACTTCACATGTGAATTAAATACTGGGAAATATCCTTCTTTCAAGAGGCTTGTGATATGGAGTTTCAATAGTGAGAATATTTTGTTTTAATTTATAAATTTATTTGGTAAAAATGAACATTTTAGAAAGTTAAATGATATTTGTTTTGTTGACAATAGAATAGATTGAGACAGAGACATGAAAGCATGTGAAGCCATAAGTTGGTTCATTTCACTCATTTTGTCATCTTCTGATCAACTAATTTTGAATTGTTTTTTCTTCATTTGATACCTAAACCATATGTCCATGTCTATGTGCTGTTCACCACTCACTTTCTATTTAACATTGGTTTTATGGGGTCAATAGATCTAAAAATAATATATAAAATGGAATGAGAAGGGGGAGGGGTGGAGTTTATTTTTTATTTTATTTTTTTTCAATTTCGACCGGGAGTGTAGTTTTTTAATAATGGAATAACAAATGCGGTAAATACATATCGCATGCTAATTTAGTTAATACAACATCTTTTTCAATTTTTATCTTTACAGTATTTTTCTAATTTTATTTTTACTTTTAATTAATTAATATCTCATTAATTAATTAATATTTTAATTTATGATATATTCAATTTATATTTATCATTTCTTCAATTAATTAATATTTTAATTTTTGAATATTTTAATTTAATTTATATTTAAATTTTATATAATTAGTAATTCAATATATTATATATGAGTTCGATTAATATATAAAGTAAATAATTAATTATTTAATTTGAAGAGACTTTATATATATCCATAAGACTTAGTTTTCGAGTTTCAATTGGAGCTGCTGTTTGTTATTATTTATTGTGTTATTGTAGTAGTTTAATAATTAAAAACTTGTTTTGAAATAAGATTTTTACGTTGTTTATATATAAAGATGTATCTAGTTGGTTAGAACACTGAGAGCATGATATAATTCCATTTTTTTAAAGATTTTTATCCTTTTATTTTTTTTAATTTTTTAAATAATAATACTTTTTTATATTATTATATTTAAAATAAAAGTTTTTATTTTAAATTAAAAAATTTATTAAGCATAAAACTGTAAATTATGAAGAGATAAGGTGCGGTATTTACCAATGTCCTTAGAATCATAGGAAGGAAATAGGTGATATTTTTACCGCTCCACTAAAACCTCTACCTTCTTTAATTGGTAGGAAAAAAATACATTATAATTTTATCAACTTGATTTTAAAATTAAAAGAAATTTATTCCATTATTTTTACTAAATTCAAACAATTTTATGTTGTCATAAAAATCGTATCAGACTCAATTGAAAAAATTTCAATGTAAAAATTTATTAGATTGAAAAATTTTCAATTCTAAAATTACAAAACTGAACTAAACCAACCAACCGTGACTTAAACCGAATTAAAAAATATTGGCTTTCTATTCACATAACCAAAATAAATCCAAAATGGAACCAAACTAAACCTATGTCGGTTCGGTTCAATTCCATTCGCTTTCCGTTTTTTTTTTCATTTTTAATAAAAATATGGAAAGTTTCATCTTTAGTTCTAAAGTTTCCATTAAGTTAATAATTCATTTAAAAGTTTCATTTTAAAAGTAACACCTCGAAAGTTTTAATTTCATCAAATGATCTAAAATGACATTTTTGCCTCATCACAGATTAGTAAAGGCTTATCACAGGTCTATACGGGACCTTAACAAGTCTGTGACATACCTTTACTTTAAAAGATTACTCTTAAAATAAAACTTGTGTGGTTTATAAGTATAAAACCAAGTTTACTTGACTCACCATTTAAAATTTTCTATAAAAGTATTCAAACAAAATTAAGATATGTTTATTGGATCTCTTTATTTATAAACCACAAGAGTGTGTATTTATTTATGGGTGCATTCCAAAATTCTTATCAAACTAATTCTTTACAAAGTTTATTCGACTCCATGGACTATACGGACTATTATATTCTTCTGTTTTAAAATTAAATCAAAATAAGAAAAAATAATAAAGAACATATAGTATTCTTACGATTCCCAATTCCCAATTGGAAACCAAAACCGATTTGTATATTCTAAGTCAAAATGAGTTACTTACTACTGGTGAATGTTGAATCCTGCTAAATATTTTAAATTGAATTGGTTTTAGTTCATCGATATTGTCTTGACAAGATGATTAATGATGTGGACTGATGAATGTTGAATGCTGATTGATTTTGCTTTCAATTATTTTTCTTGATTTTGTTGATCCTTACTGATAAGACTTTCATCAAGTTCTTCTTTATTGTTGAATTGATTTTTATTGAATGTTGTACTTGAAACGAGTATATTTAATATTAAGTTTGAAATTAGTTTTGATATAATTTTGAACTGATATTAACTTTTGGAATTAGAGATCTTACTTTTTGATAGTAATTCATCTTGTTATTTAATTGACTATTGTTATTGAAATGATAAATTAATTGAATTGTTCCGCTAAATATCAGTCATATATGTATTGCATTCTAGTTTTATACATGAAACATGTTATAGATCATAATATATATCAACATTCTAGTTTTATACATTAAACATGTTATAGATCATAATATCTAACATTCTAATAACACTTATAGGATTTTCTTGGTCCTCACTGCATGAGCCTCCACTTTCGGCTTTAAATCTGATCCTGACACAAATTCAGTGCGAAAGATGAATTATGTAACATCTCTAAGATATGGATTTAAGAAGCCACCAGCTTTAAAAGTGACGAGAATAGATGCCATTAAAGATTCTTTTATATTGATATCTTCAGCTTTGTTTCTCGGATTAGACAGTTACTGCGACTTCTTTATCAAAATCTCCATAATACAAGACAACTCAACTTATGCTTTTGGTTAATCAAAGACCACTAAGTTCCTTGAACTAATGCCATTTGTAATTGAAGACAGAACAATAGAAAGGAACCTATTGGCCAAAACTTCCAGAGCAGCAAGTTTTAGTGAAGCACATGACTTCTGAACACATCAACTGGAGAGATCCAAGAGTACCCTCCTCTCAATTAAGTCAATGTCACTTGAATTTTGGTTATGTTCTCTTCTCCTTTTATACCATGAAAGATCCTGAACCTATGTAGGCTTCCAATCAAATTGATGTTCCATCTAATCATCATCTAGACAAGCGTGAAGATCTCCCACAAATACCATCTGTACACAAGCGAACAACAAATCAACACCAAAACAAAAACAAAGAGTCAAAATCTAATTATCCAGGAGTGTGAACCAACAGGAAGCTCTTGCTGTGATGCCATCATCCACCTAACAAACAAAAGAAAAAAAAAAATCCAAAGATTTCTTTTTACTAAAAAAAAATTGTTGTTACAATCAGCTGATATTTAAGCGTGTAGTAATCATCAGGTATAATATCTGATTGTTACATATAAAAAAAATTATATATATATATTTATATATATATATATATATATATATATCCTATTTACAGCTCTAGGTCCTTAATTGATTCTACAGTTTGAAATGCCCCTTTAGCAGCTAATGAAGCAAACATGGACAAATTGATGTTGCCATATCCATTTTCGGGCACCATCAAGCCTTTTAGAATTGTCACCATCAAGTTTTCAAAAATGAACTAAATTGTCTAATACACCCTTAAAGACACGCTTTACAGGATCACCCGTATGTGATGCCGTGAAGCGCGTGAAGTGCGCTTCATAGGCTAGTGATGCTGTGAAGCGCGTCTTTGAGGGTATATTAGTCAATTTGGTTTATTTTCGAAGTTTTAAATTTTTCAAAAGTTTAAAATTTTAAAATAAAATTTGAATGGTCTATTAACTTAATTTAAAGTTTGAAATAGCTAAAAATGAAATCATTTTAAATAAAATAGAAAATTTAAATATAAAATAGCAGTATTTTATAAAATGACAGTATTTTATATTTCAAATAATTAGGCTAATTCGGCCAAAATTCGTCTTACCTTAATTTATTTGAATTATCCAAATTTTCAATATTTTTTAACCGAATTATCCGATTAATATTTTCTGACCGAACTGAATTATCAAAATTATCCAAATTACCCGTATTACACGAATAATTTTACTCACCCCTATCCAGGCTAACTCAAGTCTCAGCTAAAGTTAAGTCCTGGTTAGTTTCCAAGAAAACGGATTGACCAATCTAGAATTTGGGCGTGAAATCAATTCCAAGCTCACTTAATACCAGATCTAAAACTCAATCCGAAATAAAATAATTTTGCTCTCTCCAGATGATTTTTCAGTATTAACAAATGTTCTCCTAAGGACTTCAAAATCTAGTTAGCTTTCTCAAATTCCATTCGCAGATTGTTCGGTCGATTCAGTTGCAGCAAATAATTGTCTCTATCCATTGATGGTGGGAAAAGACTGGGGTGTTGAAATAAAAAACAGTAAACATACAATGGCCTCCATTTTCCATTAATAAAAATAATATCAGGAAAGAAATTATTGTATACCTTATTTTATTTTATTTTTTTAAAGAAATTGTAATTTGAAAAGAAAAATAAACTGTTTTAGGGTGTGAAACAAATAAATATATCATTTATTTTTTAAAATTTTCTTATATTTTGGATAAATATGTAATATATTTTACTATTATGTATTTACTTTAGTTTAAATATTAAATTTAATTTAAAAATTAAAAGTAATATATTAATTTAAAAATTAAATGAGATTTTTCTTTTCTACCAATATCATATTTTCAATTTTAAAATAATCTCAATTTTCTTTTAAAAATTCTGGATATATTGGATCATTGATCTCAACCAAATACACTCTCGACTGGTTTCATGTAATACTAAAATTTCAACATGATTTGAGGACGTGGCTATTAAAGTTTGTTTCGTAGATCTTCGGAAAATCGCAGTACTATTATATATGAAAATACAGCCAGGTTGAGAACGTCCTTTATGCGGATCTGAAAGGTATCCAACATCGGCATAATCAGTCAAACCAAGAAATTTATCAGAATTCGTATAAAATAATCTCAAATCTTTCGTACTCTTTAGGTGACGCAAAATATGTTTGATTCCATTCCAATGAAGACGGATTGGTGGAGAACTATATATTGCTAATAAATTTACAGCAAACGAGATATCTGGTCTTGTATATTGAGCCAAAACAATAGTGCACCTATTGCATTTAGATATGGTACTTCAAGACCAAGTATATGTTCATCATCATCCTTTGGTTGGAATGGATTCTTTTTGGGATCAAGTGTTCTTACAACCATAGGTGTACTTAATGGATGGGCATTATCCATATTGAACCTTTTAAGAAGCTTTTCACTGTATGCTGACTGATAAATCAATATGCCATTTGATTTATGTTAAATTTCTAGACCAAGACAATATTTTATTTTTCCCAAATCTTTCATCTCAAACACCCTTTTCAAATACTCACCAGTTTGTTTGATCTCTTCAGGAGTCCCAATGATATTCATATCATCCACATAAACTGCTAATAATGGAAAAATCAGACCCTGATTTCTTAATGAAGATACATGGACATATAGTATTATTTTAGTATCCTTCTTTTATTTAATACTCACTAAGACATTTATATCACATTCTCCCGGCTTCTTTCAATCCATACAAGGATTTTTGTAACTTTATAGAATATAAGTTTCGAGATTCTGATCAATATGATTCAGGTAATTTCAATCTTTCTGGGAACTTCATGTAAAAATCAGAATCAAGTGATCCATATAGATATGTAGTAACTACATCCATAAAACACATTTCCAATTTCTCAAAAATGGTAAGACTGATCAGAAATTGAAACGTAATAGTATCCATTACTGGGGAATAAGTCTCATCATAATCAATTTCAGGTCTTTAGGAGAAACCTTGAGCAACCAAACGTGTTTTGTATATAACAATTTCATTTCTTTCATTTTCGTTTCCGAAAGAATACTCATTTGTAACCAACTGGTTCAACATCTTCTAGTGTTTTCATTATGGGCCCAAAAACTTTTCATTTATTCAGAGAGTTCAACTCTACCTGGATTGCTTCTTCCCATTTTTTCCAATCATGTCTACTTCTACATTCTTCCAAACTACGTGGCTCATAATCATCATATAAAATATCTACTCCACAGTATAGGAAAATAGATAATCAATTTTTATTTCATTTATATTCCATAATTCCTAATTGAAATTTACGAAAATTTCTTCATTTTTTGATTCTGATATCTCTTTATCATTTTCTCCTTCAGGGAGATTATTTTCAAAGATCTCAATAACTTCTAGGATTTTATTGGATGTGATTTTAGGATCCAGATCATTTTTCTTTCTTTTCCTGGTAACTGTATCTTTTGAACCATGTGGTCTTTCGCGTTTCTGGCGTGGGATAGGAGTTTCATTTGCGATTGTCTTTTGAGATTATCCTTCTGAAACATTTACCCTTGCCGGTACATTAGCAGCTTCTATATAAGACTTGGTTATTTTCGAAGTATCATTAAATGCATCTGTCATTCGGTTAGCTATCATTTTTAAATGTAAGATCCTTTGAAATTCTTTCATATTGTGGAGTACGAGGATCCATATGCGCTAATGTATGAACTTTCCATGTTAATTCAAGTTTCTCTTTTGGAGAAACCTTTTCTTTTCCAAGTAACGGAAAATTACTTTCATCAAATTGACAATCAGGGAATCTAGCTGTAAGCAAATCTCCTGTCAATGGTTCCAAATATCTAATAATTTATGGAGAATCAAAGCCCATATATATTCCTAAACGTCTTTGGGGTCCCATTTTTGTTTTCCGAGTTGGAGTAATGGGTACATATATAGCACACACCAAATATTTTCAAATGCGAGACGTTAAGAGGATGCCCAAATACTAACTGTAAGGGGGAATATTGATTATAAGTTGTTGGGAGAATATGAATTAATGCAACAACATGCAATATAGCATGTCCCCGAACAGTTACTGGTAATTTCGAGCACATTAATATAGTTCGCGCATAATTTGAAGGTGCTTAATTAATGATTCAGCTAATCCATTTTGGGTATGAACATGCAGCACTGGATGTTCAACATCAATCTCAGATACTTGATAGTATTCATCAAATGCTTTCGATGTAAATTCACTAGCATTACTAAGTCTTATATTCTTAATAGGGTAATCTGGAAAATGAGCTCATAATTGAGTAATATGTGCTAACAGTTTAGCAAAGGCAACATTAAGAGTGGATAATAAGCATACATGGGACCATCTTGCGAATGCGTCTATCAAAACCATGAAGTAGCGAAATGGTCCACTAGGTGGATGAATGGGTCCACATATATCTCCTTGAATTCTCTATAAAAATGATAGAGATTCAAAACCTACTTTCGTAAACGATTGTTTCATTATCAATTGCCCTTGGGAACATGGGATACACAGGTCCCTATCATTCAGTAGGATTTTATAATTTCTCAGTGGATGCCCTTCTGAATTCGCAATTATTCTTCGCATCATTATGGATTCCAGATGCCCAAATCAATCGTGCCAAAATTGGACTATTTTAGGATCAGAGAACTTCTGGTTCTTAATAGCATGTGTTTCAATATGCCTGATGGTTGTATAATATAATCCAGATGATGAAATAGACAACTTTTCAATTACAAGCTTCTGGCCTAATTTGTTTGAAATAATACACAAATATAAAAAATTCATTCATTCTTGGTATCCATTCATTCTTGTATCTCTGAAACTAAGCAAATTTCTTCTGGATTTGTGAGAATATAACGCATTTTCAATTTTCAATTCAGTGTTACTTGGTAACACGATTGAAGCTCTTCCGAAGCCTTCGATCAGATCTACTGGACCTGATATGGTATTCACTTTAACTTGAATTGGTATTAATTCTAAAAAATACTTTGGTTCTCTCAAAATGGTATGAGTTGTAGCACTATCAGCTAAACATATATCTCCAAATATAACGAATTCTTGATTCGAACCCATAACCTTTAATAAGATGAAAACATAACATTAATTGAATGGAAATGTTATATCATAACTATTTACAAATATTTACAATCAAAACCAACATTATATTCCATTCTATTCATATTCCAAAATAAGAAAATACATTCACTTGTAGTTAACAGTTTCATCACCAATCAGGTGATCTATCATTTCATCAGGATTTTCAAAGAAATCAGCGGTTTCTTGATTTGATATGTCTATAGGACCAATAACACCATCGCCAAACACATTGAAGAACTTCTGATAAGCATCAACAACGTGCTTGGGAGCGCGACAAGTCCTTGAATAATAAGTGGGGGAACC
The DNA here is from genome assembly GCA_031304145.1 of Cardiospermum halicacabum. Classification (NCBI taxonomy): domain Eukaryota; kingdom Viridiplantae; phylum Streptophyta; class Magnoliopsida; order Sapindales; family Sapindaceae; genus Cardiospermum; species Cardiospermum halicacabum. Next base: position 32,724,178 of record CM062393.1, read on the forward strand.
ACATCCATAACAGGGGCCACGATTGAACTTTGATTGTTCTGGAACCTCTTTCCCTTTACTTGAACTAGCATTGTAAACATTCCACTTCTGGGGAACATTTGGATTATGATATGGGTGTCTATAATTTCGACTGGAATTATAACCACGTCCCTGACCACTTCCAAATCCTCGACCACCTCGGCCATTACCATGATTATTTCCACGTCTATTTCCACGCCTAGAACCACGGCCACGACCACGGTAACCACGACCACGGCCTAGATTTTCATTATAATGTGAATTCACTTTTGGGAATGCTTGGGTGCCAATAGGGCGTCTTCCACTTTTTTTTAACAACAACTGGTTGTGTTTTTCAGCAATATCCAAATGTCAAATCAAACCATCATATTTTTTAAATTTTCTTTCCTAATAGTGCTGTTGTAAAATCGTTTGGGAATGACGGAAAGTGGTAAATGTTTTCTCTAACATTTCATGGTCAGTTTTTGTTTCCCCACACATTTCAGCTTGTTCACAATCATATACATAGCGGAATTGTACTCGCTCACGCTTTTAAAATCTTGGAATCATAAATTATGCCATTCATCTCGTGCTTCAGGCAGGATGATCTTATTTTGGCGATTATATCTAGAAATCAATGTTTGCCACAAATCTGCAGGATCAGTGACTGTCATATACTGATTTTGTAAATCATCACTCAGATAGGTTCGGATTATAATCAAAACTTGATTCTTCTGCTGCTCAGTTGTTTCATTATTCTTATCTAGAGTTTCATACATATTTTTGGATTTCAACCTTATTCCACAATCACTCAACCATCTCATATAATTTGCTCTAGAAACCAACAATGGCTCAAATTTGTGTTGATTTATTTTCAGCAAAATAAGAACATTCTTTTAATTTTCCAGATTCTAGCTTCAATTTCTGAATATGATTATTCAACTCAAGTGAATAACATCATCATTTTCCAGTTTTCAGATTCATCATTATTCAACTCAAGTGAATAATATCATCATTTCAACTTTCCTGATTCATCATTATTCAACTCAGGTGAATAATGGTATATTTCCAAAATTTTTAGATCGACAGTTCAGAAGAAGAAAACATCTTTACTAGACACTTTCTGATCTAGAAGATCCGACGTAGCGGCGATCAGAGAGCATACTCGTACTGATAACGTGTTATGAAAATAAAAATATAAGCGATAAAAGAATATACAATTTAATCTTAATTGAAAGAGATTATGATAAGTAAAAATATCTGGTAATGTTGATGATTTTCTTTTTCAATTGATTTAATAATGAAAGAACTTATAGGAAGGGAGAAATGAACCAAGAGAGTAGAAATGGAGAGAATAGAATGTATATGGTACACAACATTTACATTATAATGATGGGTAGGTGGGAAATGGGTGGAGACACAAACCTATTCACATTAATTCCATTTCTATTTGTGGGGTACATTTTGATTGACATAAAATGAGGGGAAATTTTTTTTCATAGGCCATAAAAAGTTTACTATACAATTATAGACCACTTTTAAAAAGTTTGCAAAACTAAAGTTTGATTTTCACTCTATAGGTCATTCACAGACTATGACCATAATTCACAAACTGTTACCGTAATTCACAGACTGTGAATTGTAAAGTTTTCAGGAGTATTTTAGAAAACTTGGCTTATGGAGTGAAAACTAAACTTTTAAAAGTCTGTTTTTGTATGTTTTTCAAAACAGACCTATAATTATATTTTAAACTTTAAAAAGCCCATTTTTTAGAATTTTCACTAAAATGAAAGAATATATATATATATATATATATATATGTGTGTGAATTATGAAATAAAGAAAATATCATAAAGAAATATTGAAGTGAATTGACAGGACACAATATACCGTGTACGTAGTAAATTAGTGTTGTGGTTGTAGTTGAATGAGAATTAACTTTAAATGTTATAATTATTAGTTATAATTATTTTTTTTAAAATATCTAATATTATTATTGTTTAAGAAAAAGAAATAAAAACACTAAACCCTGATAAAAATGAATGATAAAAATCTTTAAAATATCATCCATGAAAGACCGTTAGTTGAGAATTTTAGTTAATATATGATTTTGATTTGTAAGTGATGTCATTATTAGAATTGTCGTGTTATCATCTACTTAATACACATAATTAATATTTTAGTTAATGTAGAATTTTGATTTATGATGTTATAATTACAATATGTATCATATTTATTTAAATGTTATATAATTAATGAAAAATTTGATGTTCTCAATTTATTTTTTATTTAAATTGAAATGATTTATAATATATTATTTTTTAATATAAATAAAATATTTAATATAATTAACTTTATATTTTATAATTTTTAAAATTTTATTTATATATTAACTATTAAACCAATAAATGTTGGTAAAGATATAAAGGTTGATATAAAATTCAACTCTGTTGCATAGTTGAGATAAATTAGATTATAAAAGATTTTTTTTTCCAAATTTAATCAATTTTGATATTTGGATAGAAAAAAAAGTAAATAAATATATATTTGAATTTTAATCAAATTTAAAATTGATCTGGATATATTAAAACTTTAACGATATGAATATTGTTTAATAATTAAACTTTATATATATATATATATATATAATTTTATTATAAAATTGTTAAAATAAAAGATAGATTAATTAGTGTTTATTTAATTTTATATTTACTAGAAAGTTGTTGTTGGGTGAATTTAGAATTATTTATTAATAGTTAATAGAATAAATATAATAATATTATAATATCTTGTGGACATATTATATATATATAATTTTTTTATTTATCATTAAATTGTTTTTTTATTGAGTTGATAATATTAATTAAACATATATATATATAATTATTTTTAAATTTAAATATATATATATATATATGAAGATAAATATAGAATTACAATTATATTTATCAAAATAGAGAGATACAGATCACCAATAAAAGACAGTTAGGGGGTAATTTTAGTTAATATATGACTTTAAAGACAGTTGGTGGAGAATTTTAGTTAATGTATGACTTTGATTTGTGAGTGACATGATCATTAGAATTGTCATTATCATCTATTGTAATAATACCCACTATTGATATTTTAGTTAATGTAGGACTTTGATTTATGAGGTTATAATTATAATAGGTATTATATATAATTAAATATTATAAAATTGTAATGAGTATTATATTTATTTAAATATTATATAATTATAATACGTATTATATTTATTTAAATATTATATAATTAATAATAATATTATATTTTCAATTTATTTTTCATTTAAATTGTAATGATTTATATTATATCATTTTCTAATATAAATATACGATTTTTTAATATAATTAACTTTATATTTTATAATTTTTTAAATTATATTTATATAAGAATAAAATTTATGAGATTAAAGATTAGCCCAATATATAGATATAATCTATTTTCAAAAGTCCTTGTGAAAGAAATCCTACAAAGAAGAGCACGCTAAAGTCTAGATTTATATAGAAAAACTGAACCTACTAAAGATCTTGGTCAACAACAAAAATGTCTCCCATGAAACATTCTTAAGGAAGATTCTTTAGAGGCATCAACTTCTAAAAAGAGGGAAGATTTATATCTTTCTTCTAATCATGGGCTTGAACTCCAAATAATTTCAAAACAAATTAATAACTTAACATTATATGTTCAGACATATTTATAAGTCATGAATTTCTACGATTCTCTTTATCGTAAACTTTGCAGAATTCCATTGGAAGACCGTAATTATTTTGAAAATCTTTTAAAATATTTTCAAGATGTCATTGAGTCATAAAAAGAATGTTTAGAAAAAAATGAAGAAGATCTAGCAAATGAAGAATAAAAACTTCATCATGAATTATATTGAAGAATGATTAATGAGTCACAATTTAACATTCAACTTTTCAAACGTTTTAAAGAAACATGGCAAATAGTAAAGAATTTAATATTGATTAAAGTCATGAAAAATTAGTTTTCAAATCACAGTTATGTCGAAATTCTTAAAATAAAGATGATGATTAGTCATGATAGTTATGAGTTTTTCCAGAGAGATAATAATCATTGGATGACTGCATTGTCTTATGCAGACTATAAAATTTTAAGTATAAAATTTAAAAATTTTCAAAAGTTACTGATATATGCATAATTTTACTCGTTTTTAATTTAAACCCCAAATCTTGAAGATTTGATATCACATCTTAATAAAAACATACTTTTTTAATAGTTAAGGCGTGTCTTTTACAGTACAATTTATATATGAAAACCAAACTTTTTAAAATATTAATTTTGAAAGTTTTTCAAATGAGATTTATATTTAAAATTCAAACTTTAAAATCTTCATTTTACAATAAATATATATATATATATATATATTCACAATTGGATAGGGAATACATTTATTTATTTATTTATATATATATATATATATAACTTAGATGAGACATAAACATTGCGTTTATCACTATTTCTTGTAGTTGGAAGAATACGTGAGCATTACTTCTATATAAAACTAGTTATAATACCGATGCGTTGCAAAGGTAATTTGTGTAATATATATATATATATATATATATATATATATATAATTTATAATGAATTGAAATATTTATATTTTTTTAATAAAAGTATTTCTAATGGTGTAATTAATAATTTAAATTATTTTAAAAAAATAAAATATAATTATTTATTAAATTATCGCAATTTTTTTATATTACAATTTATTCATCTCAATTTTTCTTTATTAATTTTTAACGTAGTTTTAGTTGAAGAAAATTGAATGATAACATTATATTAAGAGTATCGTTACATAACTACTCTTATACCCTATTTTGTTACATACTTATAGGTGACAAATTTATTATTGATGATAAATAAATATACAATAAATGCTAATTAAAATCATCTGATCATTAGCACTCTTTTTTTTTTATATAAAATATCACATATTAGTGAAATGAATTAATAATAATAATAAATTATTTTAATATTATTAATATTGATATTAAATTGAAATGATTAAAAGATCGGTTTATCTAACCTATGCCTAGAAGGCATAGGTTAACGATCATTAATTATATTTTTTTATTTGTACTTTTTCGAAATATTATTCTATATTTTATTTATTTATATTTTTTATAAAAAATATAAAATATACTGTATTAAATAATAAAAAGAGAAAATTGGGGCGTATCATATTTTTTATAAAATAAATTCAAATGACCGTTAGTATATTTTTTTAATCAATATTCCATATTTTATTTATTTTATAAAAAAATATAAAATTCAAATGATAGAAATAGAGAATGCAAATAATTCCCACAAACATGGTATTTTTTAAAAAAAATTCTTCCATATTTTATTTATTTTGAATTTAAAAAAATAATATAAAATATATTAAATAATAGAAAGAAATGAAAAATAAAATAAAATTTTAAAAAATATGAATTTAATTATTCTAAAATAGTCATAAAAATATAAAAATTGAAGATAAAATATTTTATCATGAAGCGAGCCTAATTTTCTTTTTCTATTATTTAATATATTATATATTTTTTATAAAAATACAATATAATATTTTGAAAAAAGTGTCATAATTAATTCTATTCTCTCTCCTATTATAATTTTTGTTTATTAATTGCTTTTGAATGAATTGAATTAATTTATATATAACTTGTAAAAATACAAATAATTAATAATCGTACATGTGCCTTCTAGGCACAGGATATTATATGTTCGATAGTCTGTCAACTGTATTTTCCAGGAAACGTTGTAAGCTGGGCTTATTGCACCGACGGCACTTGTAATTGCTACTTCTGCCCCCCATAACATAACTCAAAAACACTTCATCAATAATAAGAGCTGATATATCCTATCTTCTGCAATTTATTTTTATAAAATAATTTATTATATAATATATTATTTTAGTCTGTTTAACTCCAACCCAATATGAATCAAAATGGACCAATCTGGATTCACTCTTTATTAATTCCAGTATAAATATAGTATTTATCCGCATACATATGACATGAATTGATTTTAATCAAAAATAATAATATTAGTATGGGTAGAACACGATTAAATATCAATTTTATAATTATATATTTTTATTTAATAAAGAGAAATAAATTGAAACATGATTATAATATAATCGCACTACAACTGCTATGATGTATGGTAATTGAAATTTTATTTTAAAATTATTTTTATAATAATAATTAATATTAAAATGTGTATGAATTTAAAATAAATGAAATAATATATTTATAAAATTTTATTAAAATAACATGAAAAGATTTAAGGGTGGATAATTAAAAATTTTCAATTTTTTATTTAATTTTTTATCTCTTTTAAATTATAAAATTAATATAAATTATAGGCATATAATCACATATTTTTTTTAAAAAAAAATATACATAACTATAAACTTTAAACTATACCATTTCAGTTTTGGAAGTTTGAAGTAGGGAATAATTTAAACCCAATAACACATTCAATTAATATTTTTTTAAAAAAAAAAAATCAATCAAAGATTAATGGATAAATATCAATCTAAATTTTTCCTCATGTTAAAAATTGTAACTCACTTAAATTTATTATATACTTCCTCCGTTTATTTTTAATCGCTACACTTGCATAGTAATCACTATTCATCTCTCAATCTTATTTCGCATATTATTATTTATGTATAAAAAAAAATATAGTCAAGTGAGGTCTTATTTTATTCGTCTTAACGTCTACTTACTAAATTTAAAATTATTATAATTTTTAATTATATATAATTAAAAATATTTACCGTTAAAATTAAGCATTAGAGTACGTATAACCAGGAAGTGTAGCAAGTGAAAAAAAAAACCGAGGAAGTATAAATCAACTAATCTCATTCTTTTTATCTCGTATATTTTCATTATTTATCACATAATTTTATTTACAATTTTCAAATTTTATAGTTAAATTCTTAATATATTAAATTTATGAAGGATGAATGATAATTAATTATTATAATAAATTCACATGTAACAAATAATTTAGCAAGCTCACGTGGGTTGGATTAAGAAATTCCAACTTACTATGATCAATTTTCAATCTAATCAATAAAGTGTAATTCAATTCAATATTTATCCACTTATAATAGTATGAATCAACTTATAACTATTGAAAATAATTCAAACATGAGATATTGTTATGACTGGAAAATTAAATAAAAATATTTGAGAGATGGTATTTTTTGAAATTTGGAGTTATTTTAGGAGTTATTAAATTTTAATAATATTATTTTTATTTAAAATTTACTTTAAGCCTATAAATATGTGTAGACATAATTATTTTACTTATAATAATGAGAGTTTTTTTTTTAAAATAATTCTCTTCTTCTTTTTTATTTCTTTTATATTTTATTTAAAAATTCCAATAATACTATATTGAATGATTACCAAACTCGCATATTTTGGATTGGAAAAAACTTCAATTTATTATAAATTATTTCCAAATCCCAATCCAATTTAATACAAATCAAATTTCCCGCATTTTACTTAAAATTTTAAGTAAGAAAAAAATGTAAATATAAACTTTTAAATATATATAATAATTTTAATATAAATATCCTGTAACTCAAATATATTGTATTTATAACATCAATCTTAATAAAATTTTCAATCTTAATAAAATTTGCAAACTAAATTTATATAAACATTAAAAAAATATAATACTAAAATGAATTATATAATTTTATATATTATTAAAAATAAATATAATTAATATTTTATATATTAAATTACAATTTTAAAATATTATTTAAATAATTTATTTCTATTATTTAATTAATATATATATATATATTATTTTCGTCTCTATTAGAGACGGAGCTAGGAGGCCCAGGGACCAGCCACTCACCTCCTCAAAATTTTATTTATATCTAATACCTGTGACTACATATCCATAACATTCAAAGTGGCATTATGGTTGTGTATTGTTAGTATTTGTGGGAGGTGCTGACTATGGAATGGATATAGCTTATATTATATTAATTTTTCTTATTATTTTATAGATTGAATGGATGTATGGAATGGATATAGTGTTTACAAATTCATTTTTATTTTTATTAAATATTATAGTAATAATTTTTAATTTTTTTAAATTTAAATTAATTTAAAATTTATGAAATAATCTATTTTTATATATTAGTAGATGATTTTTTTTTATATGAGAATGAAGATCTAAGTAGTTTGGTTAGAATTTTAATTTTTTTAAATTTTTTTTTTTTATTTTTTTATTTTTTTCTCATAATTATGAGAAAAATTATATAATAAATTTATAAATTTTAAAAATATTATTTGCAAAAATAGTTTAAAATTATTATACATAATTTAATAAATTTAAAAATATTAATTAATTAATAATTCATATATATTATAACTATATATATCATCCTTCACTAATTATTTATATCATTAAATTTATCATAAATATAACTTGTAAATGAATTTTCTAACGGTTTTTATTTATTTAAATAGAAAATATAATATTTTTATAATTATTATAATTTTAAAACTAAATTAAACTATAAAAAATTAATAATTTATTTTAAAATAATTTAAAAATTATAAATACTTTTAAAATTTATTGTATAATATAAAACTATATATATTAATATACATAATATCGTACCGCGAGGCGCCTGCATCCGTAAACTATTCTACACTTTACACTAATCGTCTACTCTAACCATATTTTCTAGTTTGGTCATGATCTCTTAAGCATGTATGATGTTGATACAATAATCAAGATATTTGTTTTAAATTTGGTGTATTTTATATTAATTCTATTTTTTTTGTTAATATACTTTCTCCGTTTCTATTTAGTCGCAACATTCAATAGTGCATACTATCGATCAATATTCTTTCTTGTCTTATTCATTATGTATAAGAAAAAATATAGTCAAGTGGGGTCTTATTTTATTCGTTTTGATATCTATTTTTCAAATATTAAATTTATATAATTTTTAATTATATATAATTAAAGATATTTACGGTTAAAGTTAAACATTGGATAGTGTGCCCACATGAAATGTTGCAAGTATTTGAAAACGGAGGAAGTATATTATATTATATGGTGGATGAAAATGATTAAACATTATACTTTTAACATGAAACTATAATTTATACCTGTTTTAGTTTTTTTTTTTAAATAAAATATTACTTTAGATACAAAATTAATATATCTATTTACATTATGATATATTAATTATTACTTGTACGTGTATTATTATTATTATTTTATTCCAAATTATATATATATATATATATATATGCACTATTTAAAAAATAGACTATTTTAGTATTGAAAATTAATTAACTATAGTTAATATCAAATAAAATAAATAATGTATTAAATTAAGGATATTTTAATAAAAAGAATATTTAATATTATTATTATTATTATTTGAAAAAAAAATTGAAAAGTTATTTTACTTTTTTTAATCCGAATTTGGTTTCATTACTTACATCACATTTTAACATAACATAATATTTTGAAATTTAAAAGTATACTTTTAACCGTATTTATTCATGACTTATCTCAAGTTCTACGAGTTTAAGTTTAAATAAATAAATAAATTTTAAATTTTATAAGTTGGACAAAGTAAAAATTTTAATTTGTATTTCTAATTTAACTCAAACCCTTAAATAGTTTAAAAGTAATCTAGATATGAAATTTGGTATTAATATTAATTTTTAATATTTATTTCATAGCTGATTATATTAATTTAAAAAATAAATAATAATAATAATAATAATCTATATATATATATATAATAATCGTTGTTTTTCCCGCCTAATTTTTCATGGTCCAATGAAAAATTAACAAGTGTCGAATTTTTATATTGCCACGTGACTTCAAAGTATTTAATGAAAAAAATATATATTTAATAGATTAATTACATTTTTTTCTATATATAGATTTTTATTATATTATATTTATTTTCAATTAAAAATATTTACTTACCTTTTAAAAATATTTAATATTACATATCATTATTTTTATATTTAGCATGTCACTATATAAACGATAACAAATTCATTCTACAAACATTATACACAAATTTTAATTTCCGTCTTGCTATGTAATTATTTTTGCTCTAATAATTTTAGATTCATTTTGTCTTCTTTTATATATATATATATATATATATATATATATATTCATCTTTTAGGTATTATGAATTATCAGGTATGTTATTTCTCTTTTTTTCTTTCATACATATTTCTTATGATGAATATTTTTATTATAATTTTTTTTTATATTTTTCAGTTGATTTTATTTTTCTCTGACCCTCTCATGTAAGTATTTTTATTCAGTAGTTTTAAGTTATTTTAATTCTCTATTTAATATTTTTTGTTTATTTTTATGTATTTTTTTTAATATTTTAATAATCTTCGTTTTCTTATATAATTATTTTTTTCATTTGATGTAGTTGTTTTTGTTTTAGGTTTTAGTAATTTTAGTTTTGTTTCATCTTCTTATATATTATTTTTTGTTTCGAGCTTTTAGGTATTACACATGATTATGTGTATTCTTACAAGAAAATTGAAAGATGAAGAATATGAGAACATGAGAAATATAATATTTACAAATATTATATAATTTTAAAATAAAAATAATATCATACAAATTGTATATGTAGATTTAGATTTGTTTACAATTATGAAATATGTAATATAAATATTTAACTTCTTATTATAATTTTTTTTCTAATTAGGAATTTATGCGATTGGTGTATATACAATATTAAATTAAATTTTTTTATTTATGGGTAAAAGTGTATTTCAAAAAAATTAACAATAATTGAAAAAATTTTAAATATATATTTTTTGCGTGAAGATTTTTATTATAATTTTCATCTTTTTATAATCTTATGTTTCCTATTAATATTGAAAATTTTATTTTTAAATTTTAAATTTTTTTATTGCTTTCTAATACTAATTTATGAAAAATAAATTCAATTTTAAATTAAGAATTATTTTTATATCTAAAATTCAATTTTCTATTTTTTTCATCTTTCATCATAATTCAATAACTTCATAAAACTTTCATATATATATATATATATATATATATATATATATTATATATATATATATAAACATATTTACTTTATAATTTAAATATATTAGTCATGCTTTTTTTTTAAATTTTCCATTAATTGTCCTCACACTAATATTGTATACTAAATTTTTTATGGCCTAATTTTTTTTCATATATATATATATATATATATGGCATTTATACCTTACGAAATTTTATTTAAATATAAAAACTATTTTGAAAAAAGTTTTAAAGATAAATTTTCTCAAACTTTATCTTTAAAAAGTAGTCATTTACGACCACACCAGTATGATCCACTATGCATCTCGCAATCATATAAAATTACTTTGAAAAGTTTATCTACTTTTGAAAATAAAGTTTGTGAAATTTTATTTTTATGACATAATGATCACAAAAGCCTTTAAACTTGGCTAATCCTTTCAATTTGGTCCCCCGACTGCATTAGGTATATATTTATATTAAAAAATAAGTTAGCAAATATTGCAATATTTTATTTTTCACTCTTGATTTTTTTAAAATATATTTTTTTCAATTACATGGATATATGATGTTATATTAATGTTTTAAATCAATTATATAATTTAAAGTGTAATGTAATACATAATTCTTATGATATATTTTCTGCTTGAGATATTTTTATACTACTGTCAAATTCGAACTGATTCAGTCTTTACGCTATAAGAAAAAAATGATTTGGTATTTAAAACCTAATCAGAATAAATAGTAATTTGATCTTATTTTATTAAAGAAGTAATGATAATAATAATAATATATTTTATATTTTTATTTTCCTTTTGAATAAGTTATTAAGCTAAAAAAAATGAGAGTTTAAGGTAGATTTAATGATACATTGATGAGTTTGAACATATCAATGACAGAGTTAAAATAAATTAATGGTATACTGTGGAGAAGAATTTCGATAATCACATATTTTATTTTGATTTGTGTCACAATAAATTTGTTATTTTTCAATATGGAATAAATACTATATATTTTACTTATTTTTATTTTTATATCAAAAATAGACTATTTGCAGGTACGTCAAATTCCATCCTTAATGAATCACGGATTTATATAATTTGGATAAAAAAAATAGCACTAATTTTAGTGTTCATATTCTTATAAATATATGGGTAAATACAGACTATCTATAAATATAAAATGCATTTTGCCAACATTAAATTTTTACGTGATTTTAAAATTTATTTATTCTTTTTTATATTATATTATTATTTTTTAAAAATTAAAATTATGACTGTGCGTTTCGCACGGGCCAATATACTAAGTAATAATAATAATGGATAAAGTAACGCATAGTATTAGACGTATAAATTTGTGTCTGAACACTACATAACATTGAATATAGAAAATAAAATAAAAATAAATCAGCATCCAATTTTGGTCCAGGCCTAATTTTAACCCTTCCCAAAATTAATTCAACTACAGTTAGAACCATAATCAAATAAAAATAAAACATCAAGGAGTGACAAGTAGAATGTGATTAGCCCACATAGTACAAACAGCCAATGAAATAGTGAGGAAAACCCCTACTTTCTTCAAAAATGCAATCAAACCCTCACCATTCACTTTGATCACACAACCATCTTCTCTCTTCTTCTTCTTATCCTCCATCATCAACCTTGATTTCCCATCTCCTTCAACATGTAAACAACACACCATCAACAGAAACACAATAGCTCTCACAATCTCCTTCAGGGAAAATATCTCTTTCTTCATTGACAAGTTAGGGTTGAGATGAACTTGGACTGTTTGTGAAGGCATGATTTGGTGGAAGAATGTGTTTGCTACTTGTCTTGTTGATACAAACATTCCATGATTCACTTTTACTTCTTCCACCACTTGGAAGCTTGACGAGCTCGCAAGCTCATCTTCATCTCCATGCTTCTCTTCATTGATGAACCCTAGAGAGAATTCGTTTAAATCCGAATCATCAAACCCTAGATTTTCATTTCCTGAAACTTCTCCGGCCTGGTAGCCTGAAATCTTTTCAATTGGGACAATCTTTTCATCTTCCATGAAATTCTGTAAAAAAATATTAATGAATGATTAGGGTTAGATTTTTCTTAAGAGAAAAATATAATTAGGGTTAGATTTTACTTACGGAATCGAAATCCTTGCTTGACATGCCAACCCATCTCAAATTCTCCACCATCCTTTCCGTTTTGATATCTTCATCTAAATCTCCAATTTCTATAGATCTGATTGTGTTAGAGTCATATGTAGTTGAATTCATCATTAAATCATTACATGAGCTATAGTGATTGTTTTCTCCGGACATGAAGCTGAAATCATCACCATAATTACCACCCCATGATGAATCTTGAACGTTGGAATTGAAAATGGTTTCTTGAGGTAGATTTGAATGCATGGTTTTGAAATTATTAAATCCAGCTTGAGAGATATCTTCCACTTCCAATGGAGGCAATGTAAACCTACTTTGAAGCCTTGCACACTCCAATGCCACATCAATCTACACAACAAATCAATCAAATTGTGAAAACTATTGACTATATGAATGGGGGTAAAATAGTAATTTACTTACCTTTGAAGGATGGTAAGGAGGGGTGGCGTAGTGAGAAGGAAATTGAGTTGGGAATGCAAAAGCATCATCGGATAAGAATTGAGTCCAATTTCCGGCTGGTGTTTGATTGATTTCAATAGAAGAAGATCCCATTGGATTAAAAGATGTTCCAATTGGATTATTTTGATAATTATGTGTTGATCTCTCCAAATTCTCCGTGTACATTTCGAGATGATTGTTGATTGAAGAAAGTTGGGTTGTGTATTGATGATTAGAAGAAGTCGTAGCATTGAAATGCTCTTCAATCTTCGGCACCGTCGCACTCTTCTTGAACACTCTACATAGAGCATATGCATCCTATACAATATTTTCAAAAAATAAAATATATTTTATAATCGCATTTTCAGTTCGGAGATGGAAAGGGATCTCGTAAAATTTTATATTACCTGCATGCCAGTGTCGATTTCGCATTCGCGTTCGTCGAGACGGTACTCATGCATGACCCAATGGGTTCGAATACCATGAGGAGCTCTACCTCTATAGTAAACTAGGGTTTTCTTCATACCAACAGCTCTTGTTTGTGAATTTACTTTTCTATCCTTGCCTGTAGCCTTCCAATAACCAGCTTTGGTTGCTCTATTAGTTCTTGATCCGTTTGGGTACTTTCTGTCACGTGGACTGAAGAAATACCACTCTAGATCTTTGCTAGGCAACAATGACTTCCCTGTCAAATTCAAAACAAAAATGTAATTCAATTTCAATTCAACGTAACGGTTAACTATTATCATATCTATATGATTAAAGCTTTCGCAAATATTTGATACTTTTTGACTTGGTCAATACGCCGATACACGTCTCCGAAACCCGAAAAAAGAGGTGAGTGGGACCAAAATTCAAAGGCTGTATTAGAAACATCTAAAGCTAAATAAAGCTTTAATGATTTTTTGACCAATCAATCACGTTCGAGATCAATTCATGCATTTTAACATGTTTACTATAAAATTTATTCATATCTATATTTTATAATTTGGTAAATAGGTATATGTGTGGTTTTGTCTAGGACAAACATATGCTTGGCATGCAGGTTATAATATATATTCGTTATTCTTTTCTTCAATTGCATATACAAGGATCAATAATATAAAATATAAGAGAGAGAGAGAGAAATGAATTGAAAAAATACCAGGCAAGTCCCAAGGTTCACACTTGTAGAGATCGACTTCAGGAATGATCTCTAATTCAATCTTTTTTCCATTGATTTTTCTCTTCAGATAATAAGCCACCAGCTCCTCATCAGTTGGATGGAATCGAAATCCAGGAGGCAATGAAACCGGTGCCATTGGATCAATCTTTATAATTATATGAAATAATAATAATAATCTCTCACCTTCAAACCCTCTTCTTCAAAATAATCAAATCAAAACCTATAAAAAAATAATAATAATAATAATAATAATAATAATAATAATAATTGAATTATAACTCAAGAAATGAAGTAGATAATAATGTATAGGAGGAAAGTGAAGGATTACCTTTAGGAGGAAGAAGGAGAGAAGTTGAGAGAGAGATTGGGATATGAAGAAGAGAGAAAAATGTAAGAGAGATGGGGTTGGCTGGTTAGGGTTTTGATATAAGAGAAGAGAAGAGAGAGAGAGAGATTTAAAAAAGTGAAAAGTAATGTGGGGGGTGGTGGCCTCTCTATATACAATGTTCTTTATCTTTTTGAATTGTCTTTCTCATGAATGATTCTTATAATCTTTCAAATGAAGATAAGGGATTATTATTTTGTATTATTGGATTGAATATTGTCCTTTCTTGAGATCTCAACTTGTGAGAGTAGTCCACATGGGGTATCTCTCTAATCTTGATGAGGAAAATAATAGAATTTCGGCGGCGGTTGCATTGGCATAAACATATACTCACTTTCCATGTACACACCTATCTCTACTTTTTTTGTATGTTCATATGTCTAACTAACTGTGTTTAGGGAAGGGAAGGTATATTAGTTGGATGGCGTATGACCTTCTTATCTATATTTCTTAGGGCAAAACAAGATATACTTTCCATATATTAAATTTAATACATTAAAGATGCAAGTTCCAAGCTCATCTTTTATTGTTGATGAGTTGCCCCATGATGGATAAAATGGAATTGGAATGGAAGGGTTTCTTTTTATAGTTCAGTTGGATGTTTATTTGATTGTAATTATTTAGTTAGTTTACTTTGCTCGAAAATTATGATATGTGGTTGATTATTGGCTCTTGGAAAAAATTTATATGAGGAAAGAACCAGAACCATGCTACATTTGGTGGAATTTCATATTCCTTGATTAAAAAGCTATTATATAATGCTGAGACAACTCTCATCCCGAGAGCTCTTTTGGAGTGTGTTAGCCATCCTAACAAGGTTCAATTAATATATAAGGTATTAAAAGACGTTAGGCGATGCTAGACGGTCATATGATGTCTAGCGGCAAAGCGGAAGCCCAGGCAGTTTTAAGCGTTTTATTCTAAACGGTGAAAAATTATATATGCTATTTGTAATTATGAAAAATTATTATATTATTATAATATTATGTCGGTATAAAATGAATGAAAAATATATCTACATCAATAATAATTAAATATTTTATCATTAAAATTTTCAAAATATTTTTTTAAAAGAATTGACGGCCTGGACTGCCTAGATGCCACATAAGACCGCCTAGGCGCCACCTTCTTAAGTGTTTAGGCGCCGCCTAGACTGTCTAAGCATCGCCTAGACAGTTGAACGTCTAAAACTTCCGCTTAACTCATTTTCCGGGCATTCATACATTGTCTAGCGTCTAGTCACTAATATATACTTCCTCTATTTTTCTTAATTGCTACGCTTTCCACAAACGCTTTCCACAAACGCTTTCCACAAACGGTAATGATTTATTAATTGTTACACTTTTTATTTTGGATAAAAAATACTAACAAATTACTTATTTACCCTCCACTAATCACTATTAAATGTACTATATGGGACCACTTTCTTTACAAATCCACCTTTTCTTTCATCTAATACTAAGGGTAAAAAAGGAAAAATAAATGGCGTTGATACAGTAAATGTAATGATTAAAAAAACACGGAAGAAGTATATGGGCAAATGATGGATGAGAAAATAATTTCTCTTATGGTAGATCTTTTCCATTAGTTTATGAATATTTTAATATTTTAAAAATACTTTTTGACAAAATTATTATATTCTATTTTCAATTTTAGAAGTAATGATACATTATTATTTTCAATAAAATAATTGAATTTAATCCAATTATGTAAAAATAAATGAATTTATTTTTTATTTATTTAATTTTTTTAATGAAAAGAATGATAAATTAAATTTTTAAAAATTAAAGATAAATAAATCTTTCTTTTTTTTTTTGGTAAATATAGCAATTTATGTAAATATAACATGTGGATTTTATAAAATAAAGTTTGTAATTGCAGTATATTGTAAACTAAACCATTAGCATTAATAATTAAAAATAATATAATTATTATGTTAATGTTATATTATCATATATGGGGGGTGGATGTGTAGGCAAGTGGTCCACAGGAGGAGAGTGGGGCCAGCTATAAAATCACATGGAAGGACACGTGGCAGAAGGGGATGGGTTGATGAGTCAAAATCATTCTTTTCTTTGAGAAACCCAACCCCACCTCTTACTTTTCCTTTTCATCAATCTATTCTTCTTTTCCTTTCACCCTTTTCATGCCTTTCTTCTCTCTCACCCCTCACCTCTCCTGTATTTTTATCCTTTTATTTCATCATTCTTGCATTTATATATAGATATACAATCTATTAAATTAAAATTTTTAAATTTAACTAAACAATTTGAATTTTTAATTTTTAATTAGTTTCTTGTTTGATTGATATATTAAGTATATTAAAATGGATTATTAAACTAAAATGACTATATATGTATATAGGGTAAATTAGAGGGAAAAAATGGGTAAGAATGTTGTTCTCATTTAAAATTTAACTCATTTATTATTTAAATTTAATTTTATTAATATTTCAAAATGGATTTAACATTGAAATTTAAATCTTAATAATTTATCAACAGATTTAATTATCACATTAAACATAAAATCTCATAAAAATTTTATTAACTATTTTTCAAATAGTTTAAAATCCGTTTTTTTTTACTGTACTTTCTATTTGTATGCTATTTGATATTTAATTTAATTTTAATGAAAAATATCTTTACTATATACAATTAAAATTTATAATAATTTTATATTTAAAAAATAAATATTAAAATAAATAAAATAAAATTTTATTTAATTATATAAAAATTATATATAAATAACAACATGCTAAACAAAATTGATAGATAGATATTAGTAATAAAATCGGAAGAAGTATAAATTGGATTCGTAAATTACTTATACTCTTATTACATACACCTATTTAACTATTCAAGAGGGTATTTTAGCTTTGATTTCTGTTTCATCGTAGAATTATCTCATAAATATGAACGAATATTGGTTGATTGTTCAAGTTTAGAGATGTGGTCGCAGCTAGATTTCACTAATCATTTGCTCTTTTTGTCTTGTATAGTTAAAAGCATCTCTAAACTTCAATCAAATCAATGTGATTAATATTATACTAGAACTAAAGAATTGCAGTAATATTTTAATTTTGCAATTAACTAATCAATTAAGAAAACTGATGCCGAAGGGAAACATCATGATGTTATTTTTTGGCTCTGAACATGCTCTTGAGACTTCACATGAATCAATTGTCCAAACCATGAAAAAAAGCACCTTATTACACTATTATATATTATCATGAAATTGGAATAAAGTAAAGCATGTGGGAAGGGAGGAATTTCTCAAATTGCATTAAAATTAAATAATAAAACCTCATGTTAAAAATACTTAAATTTAGATTTTATTAGAAACGTGACTCTAAAAGTTGAGCTGGTAGTTTTAATATTTTAATTTTATGTATGAATTGATTTCTGTTTTAAAGTGAATTAGTTCACAAAAAAGAGTATATATATATAATTAATAGTAGAATATGTATATATTAATAGTAGAATTGTAATTTCATTTTTTTTTTTTTAAAAATAAACATTTCAATTGAGATAAATTATTAATTTAAATTTCAAAAATAGGAGTTGTTTTGAAATGTTCTTTCAAATAAATTTTAATTTTTTAAAAATTTGAGCAAAATAAAAATTCAGTTGGATTGGGTTAAAATTCAACCAAATTGAACCCAGCCCAGCTTGATTAGAAATTTTGTTACGATTCAACCTAATGAACCATCACAGTAACAATACACTAATTGGGCTAACAATGGACTTGAAGTTTAAAGTCCATTCATTTAGGAGCCCAAAATATTCTTCAGCCCAACCAATCAATCAAAAATAAGGTCATTTATCAATGGAAACTCAACTATACATGTGTATAAGCTAGGCTTTCCAATCATTCATTCATTTACATAACACCATGCACTAAACAATATGCTAAAACTTAAGCAAAATAATTCACTGTCTAAAAATGTGAGTTCACTTTCTGTATCATGTGAACTAACATTTCCAGGCTGTGTTAATTCTTAGCTACACAGAAATGATCAACAAAATATAAATTAGCACGTCATCTGATTTTATTCGAGTTAGTGTACTCTTCCATACCATACTTCTGATATACTACCACCTGATTTTCCTCCCACCATCGCTCGGCTTCTTTCTCTGAGAACTTCTTCCGACTGCGCAGTATAAACAATCTACATTTTATTCAAAATGTACACTAATGTTGATATGATAACCATAAAGTATGATTTGGTTGCTGGGAAGTTACCTGAATCTTACGCGCTTTAAGCCCCTCATTCCATTTGGTAGAGCTGTAAATGTGATATATATGCCAGGTTCATACTGTTCTACCCATTCGGATTTGGTTGGTTTAGTCCCTTTTGGTTGAGATTCTGTTTTCGCGACATGAGGATCTTCAAATGATCTACTGCTGTTGTCATGGTACAAGTCTCTACTGTAAACTGATTTTAATGTGTTGGAGAACACGATGGGTGAGCTACATAGACTGTCAACCTTCCTGTCTTTTGGCGTATTGACTTCTGGAGACAGATTGGTGTTGATAAACATAGGATGTACATCATTCAGAGGTGAACTATCGTTATAAAGAGGAGGATTTCGAGGATGATTTGTGTCAAAACCGTCTTTTGTTTCTCTTACTGCAGATGTTTTTTTGGACATGGAATGTAGCTGCAGAGATAGAATGTTTATTATGAGAGAAGAAACTATCAAGCAATGAAATATTAATAAGAAACATGTGTGCGAGTGTGTGCCTGTGAGCATGAATTTGTTCAAAAATTAAGTTTAGATAATGCGGTCTCTAACTATTTGATAGTCTTACCCGCACTGCCAAAGCTTTTATGATCTCCTTTGCAGCTTTACACTTTGCAGCTTCCTCCCGTGCAAGCGACCAAGCTTCCTCCAGTTTTTGTTGGCATTCTTGAATCTTTTGGTCTCCAGTTTGACATTGCTTTTCGAGGCTCCTAGTCTATAAAACATAAGACAACATTATGAGCAACTGAACATGCACAAGCATAAAGACAAAACTACATTTTCGTACCTCAGCTCTTAGCCTCTCCATTTCTTCAGTGAGAATCCTATTTGATTCAGACAAGCCATTGTCAGCATTCGAGACAACAGGAGGAGAAGAAATATGTCTTTTCTGTAGTACTGGTGAGTTAGAAGATGCTTGGTATTTGGAAATTGGAACAACTGCCATAGCATTGTTGCAATAATGCATATCAAAACCAGCAGGACATGAAACTTGCCCCCATCTTTGTAGTCCGGACGACAATGAAGAACAATAATCTAAGTTTGGCAGCCTTTCACCTTGATTCTTCAAAGCTTTTCGATCGCCAGCATTACTTGTAGGAGTTATTTCTCCTTTTTCTTCATTAGTGTCAGACAAAACCAAATGATTCCTAGGACTAGGATTCTCCAGCTTCAATAACCTTCCGGAATGAGTAACCTGCTGTAAACGGTTGAAGCATGTATCACAGACACGAGAAGGCTTGGTTTTGTCAGGAGTCAATGAAGCATTCACAACTTTCTTCCGACTACAAGCACTGCAGAAGAGCAGACCACAGTTATAACAATTGTGCTTCTTCCTTCTAAACCCGAAAGGCAATCTACAACCATAGCAAGTAGACTGATCACTGACTGAGATTGATTTATGCAAGCATATTGCAGCCGTTATACTTGATCCGCAAACTATGTTCTGCACCTGCCTATCTCTCAACGCTTCAACAAATGTTGGTGAGCTTCTATCTTCAATATCACCAACGCCTAGCTGTCCATTAGCATTTCTCCCCCACGTGTAAACACTTCCTCCTGATGTCAATACAGCTACATGATACGAACCCGAAGAAATTTCCTTCACGAACTCTTGATTAAGGTACCCCTCAACGACTGTTATTGACTTATCCTTCGCGTGAGGATTCCCCAACTGCCCGTGCACAGCACTGCCTACTGTATAAACCTTGCCTAAACTCGTAAGCCCAACTGTCAACATTCTTCCACAGGAAACTTGAACGAAATCGAACTCCACGAGTTGAGCAATACATGTTGGCAAAAGCTTACTCTCTCCATCAGCATGTCCTAGTCTTCCTTTATCACCATCACCCCAAGTGAATAGTTTCCCCCCAACAGCACTGGACTTGTATCGATCAGCCACCACTTCCACAATAGCAGCTGTGTGCCACGCGCCACATGCAACAGACTTAACTCTTAACCCCTTCAAAGATTCAACTTCTTTCGGTTGAGAGACACTTTGCAAGTCTCCATGCCCAAGAACACCAAAAGTTCCATCTCCATATGTAAACAACTGTCCTGAAGTAGATACAACAGCAGTGTGCCAATCCCCACATGCTACTTTCGATATACTTACACCAAGCAAACAACCGGAAAGTTTATGAGGCAACCACTGGCTTCTACAACCAATCAAATCTACACCTTGATTATTGTAACCCCAGGTATATAATTCACCAGAATTTGTCACAGCACAAGTCTGAAATTCGCCACAAGACACAGATTGAATGAGGACACCATTAAGGGACTCGACAAGTTTAGGACAGCTAACATCCAAGTTAACTTTATGTCCAAGCCTTCCATTCTTCTCCTCTCCCCAACAAAACACTTCTCCTTGTTTAGTAACTAGAGCTGCATGTTTCCCTCCCAGTGATATACTTTGTACATCTAACATTGTTGTCGTCTCAAGCAATCTAGGCGATAAAGCATCAAATAGCATTCTGTTTTGACCATTAGGCCTATCAACTGCTCCTCCAATATGTCCTCCAAGCACCCCTTCGCCCCAAACCATAACATCCTTCAACATGTCTTTCTTTTCTATAATTGGAGATTCATAAGTAGTGGTTGCAAACCTACTAGACCCATTACTTAACCACTCTAAGCCTGCATAATTTGATTCCCACTTCTTGAAGTTGTCCTGATTAGTACAGGGAGAATTCAGGGTCGAAATGCTTTTTATGAACTGTGTTGGGTATAAACTCGCTTCCGAATGACAGATGCTTTCAGAAGTATAAGACAAGCCATCCGAAAAACACCTTTCTGAAAGTGAAAGAGAAGGACTCCCGCATAAGCTGCGCACCTTGGAAAACAAAGATAAACAAAAAGAACAGAATTAGACAACCATAAGTTAGATAACCGTAGATAAAAATCAGGTGGTCAAGGATCAAAACCTCAGATAAATCAGCGGCCTCATCTAGTCCTAGATTGTGCTTTCGCCTGATATAACCAGCTGGACTATTGACACAGCTCTGTGCCCCTCTATGACTCCTCAAACCGAAAAACTGCCTAGAATGGTGTCGCCGGGATACCACAGCTCTCAAGCCTATTAACCAGCAATCAGCTTGCACATTATCTTTGCATATCTACACGCACAAAAATGAACAACTACCCATCAAAACATGTTAAAAAATGTGAATCAAAACAAGTTCTATTATGATTACCAAATCAAGTGAGCGTTCGCCATTGGCATAGATAAGAGAAAAAGACTGGTTCTCTCTTTCGGGTTGAAGATGTCTTTGAAAATTCAACTACAAAAGAGAAACAAACACATGATTTGAAGAGGTCTAAAGAAGTGATGAAAAAACAATATGGTGACTGACATACAGTCTTCTGTCCTGTAACAATCTTTATAACGGAGCTGAGCCTCAGTTGTTTCTCCTTTTGACCAGAATACCAGATCAAGTATTTCTCATCCTGAGTGCAGATAAAAACTTGAATCAATTCATTGAAATTCTTCAATTCATTCATGTTAATGATGAATGTGGAAAATGTACTTACTAAGGAGAGCCTAAAAGGGCAGAATTTGGGCTTCCCTCTTCTTCCACATTTCAAAATATGAGCACCCTTCTTAATCGCTAGAATTGCCTAACACAACCAACATCAAAACCACCATCATAATCAAACTCAACAACACCACATATACAACTTACACAAACAAAATCACAAAAAGGTAACAACTTTACAATGCCAATCAAAACAAAACACCATCAACATCATCTAACATCCATGTAGCAGCACTAAACCAACATACAGATGAAATGTAATGCAGCAGAGTAGTAGAAGAAAAAGGGGATGAACCTGCTCAACAGTTCTGTCAAAAGGAAGCAATGTGGTCAAGTAATCTTCTTCACCCATTAGAGAGCAGAAACAGAAAGTACCATCCAGCAACCAAAGAGAATCAGAATGTTAAAAATCAACAGAAGAAGAAGAACAAAGAGTGGTTTTGTTGGTTTGTTTTGTTTTCGACAGAGTGAAAGAAAGAAAGAGATAGAAAAATGTTCCCTTTTTTACTCCCTTGGTATGAAATCAAATATATAAATAAATCCAGATTTTGCTGTTTGTTTGTTGTTCCTTCTTCCATTACTGTTGGTGTTTACTTTGATATTTGTGCAAATAGACATTGACAGACATAATAATAATTCTATTTATTTTTTATTGAAATGAAAAGAGCATGTGCACGTGTACACTGTTCTTATTTACTATCTTTTACTTTTTTATTTTTTATTTTTTTATTTTAAGGTAGAACTGAACTCACTGACACCACTTACTTCTACATATGCTACAGTAGTCGGCGGACTTGCTACTGTTATCTATTCAATTCAATTCAATTTAATTACTTTAATATTCAATTTTCTTACACATTTTTATTAATTTTTTAAACGTTATTAAGTATAGAAATTACAATGAAATAAAAGTTTGGCTAATCATAATAAAGTGATTTTCCATATGATAAAAATATCATTTTTAACGTTATTCTCCATTTGGGAAGTCAAAAGACATAATCATACTTTGCTTAATTATAGGACCACATCTCATCAATATTCATTCTTTTTTTTTTCCTTCAAATGTATTAAAATTGGAAAATTCAATTAATTAGTTAAATAATTTTTTATAATTAATTAAATTAGAAAATAAATACATAAAAATTGAATGTTCAGTTTATTTCTTTGCTTGCAAGAATAATTTGTATTTATTACTGCTCAATCAGAGGAGAACTTACCTGTGTTTGCTTGTTCAAATGATCAATGCATTGTAATAAATTCTTTCTATTTATTTTTTTTTCAATTTTGAATTCAGAATTATTGTAATTTACTAATATTTAAAGTTAAGAATATTCATATAAATAATAAATATAAATTGGTACAATAACTTATCAATTGGATTACACCCACTACTTATACAATAATTTCCAATGAGGTAGTTGAGTTGGATTTTTTATTAGTCGCATGTTTTAATATAAATAAGAGTAAATATATATGGAATTATTTATATAAATAACATAATTAAAGTAGTTTCAATTTGTAAAATGATTAAAATATTAATACTAGAAACAATTGAATTGATTGTTAAATAATTCTGAATCTTGTATTTTAATGTAAATGAAATTATTTTAGAAGCCAATGTTAATATGATTAAATTCCATAGATTAAAAAGTTAGGTTTGGGCAAAGTCAGTTCTGGTCTGCCTTTTCTCCATCTTGTGGACCCTCTCTTATTCTTTTTTCTATTTCAATTTTCAAATCACTTCCTTCTTTTTATACACCAATAAATTTTACCTTTTTAATTTATTTTATTTAAAAGAATTTTATATACCTTATTCATCCAAACAAAATAATTCCTTATTTAAAGAAAAAAAAATAGTGCAGCATATATGAAATTAGTATTGGTAATGTTAATTTTTTATATAATAGAAAATTGATCCACTAGTATTAAATTGATTGTTTATAATAATAAAAGGAATTGCATGATAGTATCTACTCTACAATATGATAAAGGTTCCACATGTTGTTTAATTGAATAAATAATGAGAAAAGATTGTGGGCTAGATAGGGATTAGCCCACAATTAAGGTTTTTAAATAGTTAATTAATATAGGTTTTGGTAAATTTGCATGTGCAGACTACATTATTATTGTTGTTCATTATAATAATTATATTGAATTCAATAATTATAAGATGATGGATGAACCTAGTTAGTTAGCCTCCCATCCCATGTGCAATTCTTTCTAGAACAAATATTTTTTTAAAAATAATTTTTAAATTCTTATTCAAAAACTTACGTATAAAAATATATCCAAAATAATTATTATGAGGGTAAATAAATAAATTTATTATTTATTTGAGATTATAAAACGCATATGGATCACATTATTATTTGAATTTGACATGTATTTCCATTTCCAATTGAATTTATTGTGTACATCACCAAAAATGGTAAGTGATCAAATTGCATTATTTTGGCATGTGGGTGTGTCTCATTAAGGTCAACTTCTTATTAAAAGCCGAAATCAATTGAATTCTTTTCACACAAACTATTAAATCAAACATAAAATTTCCTATATTTTAATAAGTTACGATGGTTAAAATTAAAAGGCTAGTTTGGAAATTTATTAAAATAAAAAGGTCTATTGATTTGTCTTTTAGTGGGTCATTATAATAAAATAATTCATTGTGTAATGTGACAAATTATTTTGGATAACGAGCTTGAAAGGAAAATCATGTACTACTACTAGTAATTTGGAAAAGTTGAATATTCTTTATGGGTCAACAAATGACAAAGTTGGTCCAAGAATCCTATGTTTAATGTGGATTAATTAGTTTAATTACACTACTAGTATTAGTAATTAATTAACCCCAAACCAAGAAGCATTTGGATTAATCATGATATTTTTAAATCTTTAATTAGTGAGGAATTATGATTGAAATGAGATGTGACTAAACATGAAATGTCTATAGAAGATGGATTAAAGAAAGAAAGAAAAACAAGAAGAAGAGAATTATTTGATGGAAAAAAGCATATATGTATAAAAATGAAAATGAAATGTGAAATGTAGGACCAAAGTAATGGGATGTCTTGATATGGATGTCTTTTTGTGTTGCATTAAAAATGTTAACATGATCCTACAAGTGTAGCCTTCATTCACATACATTGCCAAACATTGTAGTCTTATGATCTTGACCCCTCATGTCCACCACCTTCACCCACTTTCATCCTTATAGCTTCCCTAGGGTTTGGTATCCTTTCAATCACTTTTATTTTCCTTTTCTTCCTTCTCATATTCATGCATCCACGACCCGTCTTACAGAATTTTGGGACCTGTGTTTATAATTTTAGGGTGTTTTATTTATTACGAATGGGTCTTAATTTTAAAAACTAAGTAAATTTTAATATAAAATTTATGAATTTATATAATAAATATTTGATAAATAGCACAAATTATATTTCAATTTTATTTAAATTAATAAATTTTATCTTAATATTAATTTTTTAAATAAAAATTAAAATTTTGGATCGTTCCTATTTGGGACCTGTTCATATGAGGTGTTTGCTCATGTGAACTACTGGCCCTGCATACATTTTCTTTAAATTTAAATGGAAATTTTCAAATAAGTTAATCTGATTAATCTGTTGATTTATAACATTTATTCGATTAATCAGCTCCACTTATTTACATCCATAATCAAAATAATAACTCTAACAGTAAAGATGTGTGTTTAATTTGGTTTATATGAATGTGAATGTAAAGGAATAGCGAAATTATTATTTGATAAATGCATTAAGATATGGTACGGATGTTAGATCGATTGGAGATTTGTTTGAATGAGAGAAACCAACAAATTAGAAGAAGAAAACATAAACATGAAGATAAAATTAAGAACATGGGTTGTTTATTTGCTTAGATAGAATGGATAATGAAAATTAAATTAATACAAATAAAAAGATTGAAATCTAAGTTGCTATCAAATTATTCAAATGATTTGGACAGATTGAATATAAGTTATAAGATTTTAGTCAATATACATGTAGTGATGAACAGCATATTGACCTAAAATACAAAATGATAGGTTACATCAAATATATTATATTCTAAATTTTGATTTAAAGAAAATGTCTTTTGCTGTTTATATGGTAGTGTAGGTAAATATTTGGATGGATATGAAATGCCAATGGAATGTGGACAATTATATTTGCATGATGGTTTGATCACCTTTGTCTATTGTTATGTTGACATGTTGATGCTCTTCACGTGTTGTGGAGATACAAAACAAATAAATACATGCATACATGTTTTAGTTGGAAGAGAGAGATTTGGTGGTTTATTAGGAGAAGAAGGTTTAGATTCTTTGAATCTGTGTTTGAGTTTGGTGAGATATATGTGTGTATATGGTAGCCATGGAAAGTCTTGATAAGATATCGAACCTAATACCACATCTGTAATATAAGGAACCATGTCTTACTAAAATATCTATCTTAGTAAAGTATTCGGAGAATTCTGATATCAAAACAATTCCAAACATATGTGTTCTTACTTGAACGGACAATATCATACTAACCTGATCAGACAATATCATATTAACTTGACCATTAATGGAGAAGAAGTGGAATGTGTGTGCAGGGAAGGGGAAGAAGTGATGAAGAGAGTCACACTCACATGGGGCAATGGAGATGGTACAAAACATGTATGCCCAGACTGCTTCTAACATCAAACATTTCCCATATGCTTATGTTAACTTGTGCCCATACCACCATTTCAATTTTTATTATATATATATAAACCCTGTCTTCTATTCTGGTCAAACATACATTTGTGGTTTTGCCTTGGGCATGTCATCATTTATTATAATGGGCCGACGAGGGGGACTTTTACTAGGTTTTATAAGCCCAAATCCGAAACCTTTCTTTTTAAGGTCACAAACCAAGTTAATATACCTTTTTAAACCTGATTTTCTTATGGTTTATATTAAGAAAATAAATTTAATAAAATAAGAACTCGAATTATTTTAACAGGGGATTAATTACTCAAATTTACCAATTCCAGTCATATTAGTAATATATAAATGTGGTGATCAGGAAAAATCAGGGAAAATCACAAATTCAAAATTTTAGATATCATAATTTTTTTTTCGGATATGATAGTCATATTATTATTATTATTTTTCTTTTCACAAATTTAGTTCCAAATCAATTATATATATAGTATAATTTTATTGATACTATTTTTTAAGATATTGTAATGTTAATTAAAAATAATTTTTAACTAATATATAATAATATGTTTTTAATTCTATATTGATTTTAATAAATTACGATTCAATATGGGTAAAATTCTTTAAATTATTTAAATTTTGAACCAATTCAATTTATTATTTCATGAATTTGCATAGAACATTAGTACACCAACTATGCATATTAGGGTTTGCCTACAATCGGTTTAACTTTCACTCTGAATGCTTCCCAAGGACAATTCTGTCATTTTACAATTATTATATTCCTGTTGGATTTGCGACCCAATTTTTATAAAAACTCATTTATTTCCAAAATTAGTGTAACATATTTTTTCAATTATTATATCATTTAGTACTATTTTTTCTTTCACATGATAACTTTATTTTATTTAACAATTTAAATTAATGAAAAATAGGTGTGACCTACATTTATATATAAAAATTTCCTAATTTGTAATACTATACACCTTACCTGTAATTACAAAAAAGATTTGATTTAGAAGTTGACACCTACACTGTTTACTATTTTACGTAAAATAATAATGACATATCAATTGCTTCTATATAGGTTGACAGACACTAAAAAAAAGTAAGTAAAAGGGGGAAATCACCACCATTTTGATTAAATTTAGAGGAATTTATTTAGGTTATTAAAGGGTTACATGTGACCGCCTATATTACTTTCTTTTATATATAATACTATATATTAGAATCATTTTCTCTCTCAAACTAGAAGAAGATGAAGACAATGAAGTGCTAATTTGTCTTTTAGTAGCAACTGAAGCTCCAGGCGGCGGAGGCCGTGGAGGCCGTGGTGGAAGTGGCGGTGGCCGTGGTTGGTTCGGTTTTGGAAAGAGCGAAGCAAGTTCCGGGATGGCTTCGAATAGGGGATCGAAATCCATCCAAATCCGCGAATCCAAACCCGAATCCAATTGATATATTCAAATTCAAATCCGATTCAAACCCATCCAATTTAAACGGATTCGAGTCGGATTTAAATCCGTGGATTCGGGTTCAATCACGGATACCCATTGAAAATTGAAAAAAAAAAATTGACCGTTTACAACATGCGTGAATAACAGTAAAATTATGTGTGTATACATTTCACGAGGTGAGATTTGGTGTTTCAGCACTCATTCATTTAAGGATATTTCAGTAATTTCATAAATTATGTAGTGATATATATTAATTGTAGTCTTGAGAACGAATTGTTATGTTAGATTTTGTTGTGTTATATATATATGAAAATAATTTAAGTCGTTTTCAAAGGTATGAAATTTAATTTAATTTTTCAAATATTATTTAATTTATTTTTTTAAAAAAGTTATTTTTAAATTTTTTTATATTTATTTAATAATAAAGTAAATATAAAAATATAACAAAATTATATTCCAACTTAATATATTATAAAAAATTTAATATTATTAATTAAAAAATATTTTTAATTTAAAATTTTATTATAAATAAATAATATTATACTACATTTTAATTTATAAAGAAAAAATTATATTTATTGTACAACTAATAAATATAGAAAAAATAAAATTAATTGATTTAAATTTATATTTTAAAAAAAAATTAATGGATTAATGGATTTCAATTAGGGTATCTAAATCCAAACCCAAATCCACCGCAAAAAGAGGATTACAAAATATATCCAAATCCGCGAACCCACAATCCATCCATCCGAATCCATGTTCATGGATTCGCGCGGATGTGTAGATTCGCGGATATTTTGGCCATCTATAACTTCGAATGAAAAGATGATTGGTGTAACTGAAATTTGTGTCTTTATTTCTCTGGTTTGTTTAAGTTAAGATAATATGTGTTAAGATAAAATAGAGATATAATTAATGTATGTAATTAAACGATGAAAAAAAAAAGCATTTCTAAATTCCACGTGCCAATGGCTAAATCCCACGTTCTGAGTCCAAAAATACCCTTTCACAAATTTTAAATATTTAGATAAATTTATATTTATCTTTTATTTACTTTTATATTATTTTATTTTATTTTATATTTTATTATTTTTATTTTTTATATTTATATTATATTTTATTCCATTATTTTTATATTATAATTTTATTTTCTTCTTCTCTTCAAATTTTAATTTAATTTAATTTTTATTTTTTTATTATAACTTGATTTCTTTTTTTAGTTATGATTATAATTTAGAATATAGATATATTAATATAAATAAAAAAATAAGTTTATATTTTTTTTATCGTCATTTTTCAAATTCTCTTCCAAATTTGACATTCTACTAATAAAAGTTATATTTTTATTTTTTTTTTAAAAAAAATGTTAGTATTAATTTATTTAATATATTTCTACTACGTAATAGTGATGCATTGTAAAACCTCTAAACAATTGATGTTATTATTAAATTTATTTTATATATTTATCAAACACTTTAGAATTTAGAAATAAATTCTTTAAATAATTATATTAATACTGCTCCAAATCAAAACAGATAATATGTGAATGGGTGATGATTAATTAATTTTTGATTAATTTTTTATTCAGAGATTTCAACATTATAACTACTCCAATGGAACCTCTACAGTAGGTAATCTAACACTAATTATTATTATTAAAATTAAAATTAAATAATACAAAGATTAAATTAATAAAATAAAAATTAAATAATGTAAATAATATATTAAGATAATAGTTATTACAATAAAATAAAAAGGGCCATTTAGATTTATAGGCCACCAAAAGTTTAAAGTATAATTATAGGTCCATTTTAAAAATCATACAAATCTAAGCTTTTTAAAACTTTATTTTCATCCTATAGGCCTAACTTCCCATACTACCCTTTTCAATTAAAAAAATAAAATAAATATATTTTGAATTTATTTTAAAACAAATAAAATCAATGATCTCCAAAATACCCTTCAACCGGTTGGGGAGTTTGGACCGCTTTGTTGTGTTTCAACAGATCTATATTCACAAATTTGATCTTCTTCTTCTCTCAATTGTCTCATTCTTCTTCTCCAGTATAAACCTAATCAATCTCCCATCTTCTTCTTCATTGTTATTAGCGAAAGTCTTCTTCTTCTCCTCCGAAACGAAATTCTCCATCTTCATCGAGGAATCCTCTCCAATTGCGATTTGAGTTTAGGGATTTGTTGCCGAAGTCGTCAATCTGCGTTCTGCTGCTGAAATCGTCTATTGGTGTGGAGGTATTTGGGAAATCCTGCTACTTCTGCTGCTCGGGCGTGAGGAATCTTAAGGTCTTGGTCATTGTAGTCTGCTGCTAGGTTTAGGTCGTGGAGCGCTTGTGTTTTGATAACATCAAAGGTAAGCTTATTGTAATCAATTGGATGTATTTTGGATTTGTAGTATACATAATTGTGCGATGTTGTTGCTTTTATATTAAATATTTGGTCTTGATGAGTTGTTGCTGCTGAATTTTGTTATTAATGAGTTGTTGTTATATGTTGTTATTGGTGATTCTCTATTGGGGATTCTATATGTTGATGCTGAACTTTTGTTATTAGTGATTCTATATGTTATTCGTCTGGTGTCCTACTGCTACTGCTGTTATACGAGTTATATTGACACTACTATTATATTCAAACACTGCTGTTATATTCAAATATTAGCTTTTGATGACCTGCTGCTATTGAAATTTATTTTTATCGATTTTTTATGTTGATTGGAATATTTATTACAATGGTTATTCATTTGGTTTCTGGATTCACAGACTGTGACTCTTACTCACAATCTGTGAATTTAAGTAGTTTATATCTATGATCCTTATTCAGTGTCTGTGAACAGATAACACTATGAACAAATAATACAGTCTGTAAACTGATGGACTGCATTATTGTTCACAGTGTTATCTTGAAAGACTTGGACCAAAACTGCTGTTATATTGAAACTGGACCAAAACTGTTGTTGTAATAAAAAACATTAGTGTAGTGGACTAAAACTGCTATTATATTGAGTTAAGTGGTTAGACAGATAGAGATATAGAAAGACTTGGAGGGGATCCCTATGTACTTCCTTAGAAATCTTTTTGTATGATAAATTTATCTCTATTTAGGTTTTCTTGACCTGCTGCTATTGAAAATTTTGTTTCTGTCGATTCTATAGGTTGAATTACCAGTTTTATTTCGACTTGTCAGATTTAGTCTGTGATTTATGTTCATAGTTTGTGAATGGTGTTCATAGTTTGTGAATACAAATCACAGAGGGCTGTTAATACGTTAAAACTTTGTACTATTCTTACTTTTAGTTGCTACTTTTGATTATATTTGGTTTTCTATGATATAGATTTGCCCGAGTCAGAGTTAGTGAGTTATGTCATGAATATTATAGGAAAGCATTCTTACAAGGTGCGTATGGGAAGGCAATCAATCCTGCACCAGGTCCAGAAACATGGAGGCATCAGACATGACAGTCCTTCCTATGACAGAGAAGCCTTAGACTGGTCGACCTAAAGAAAAGAGATATCGTTCAGCTGTTGAAGGTACAAGACAAAAAAAGCATGGTAGGTGTCAAATGTTGGGTCATACAAGGAGAACATGTAGTAATCCTGTTTCGTCGTCCATCGGGAGTACAAGTGGGACAGCAAATATGGATAGATCAGAAGAAAGGCGCTGTAGAGTTATGCATTGCAAGCGTTGGGTGGTGCGGGTCATACAAGGAGAACATATTCTGTTTCCGCACTAACTAGTGTCGACGAGACAAACGCAGACTAGTCATCTCACACATATCCTACCAAAACTGAGACCTTGGACAGCCCTCAGCCGATTATGTCATAGTATGACCATTACCTGTGTAGTTAGATAAGGATAATTATATGTGATCTATATTCACAGAGTGTGATCTGTATTTTACTATGTTGTATATTAGCTGTGAATTACAATCATAGACTCTGTACTGTGTTTATTTATGTATTATATAATCTGTATTTATAATTCAAGTCATGTTTAATTACGTATTACAGTAGCTGTGAACTACAATCACAGATTGTGAATGGCGTTTCAGGTCACAACCTATGATCAGAGATCACAGCAGCTTCAATATCAATTATGGCATCCCAAAAGGTAAGAATGAACATCCTTCAACTAAACATAACATATTAAGGTGATCCACATCATCTCATAACATTTAGGCCACAATTGAATATGCATGCTTACCACCCCTTCCTTGTTCTTGTATACTTGCTCATTTTTTTAGCATCTAAGGCTTAGGGTCATTTTTGCACTACCACCGAAGAGTGATTTATCATCAAAAAAAGATTAAGGGGTTTGAATAATGGTGACTCCACTAGCTCCCTAACTCGTTGGACGAACTGTGATCATTGATCACAGCCGTGATTACGGGTCACAGTCTGTGAGCATTGTTCACAGTACAACAATGTGGATGACATGACATCCCAAAAGGCAAGGATGGGCATCCTTCAACTAAACATAACATATTAAGTTGATCCACATCATCTCATAACATTTAGGCCACAATTGAATATGCATGCTTATCACCCCTTCCTTGTTCTTATATACTTGCTCATTTTTTGAGAAACTAAGGCTTAGGGTCATTTTTGGACTACCAATGAAGAACAATTTCTCATCAGAAAAAGGTTAAAGGGCTTGAATAATGGTGACTGCACTAGCTCCCTAACTCGTTGGACGAACTGTGATCATTGATTGCAGCCGTGATTACGGGTCACAGTTTGTGAGCATTGTTCACAGTACAACAATGTGGATGACATGACATCCCAAAAGGCAAGGATGTGCATCCTTCAACTAAACATAACATATTAAGGTGATCCACATCATCTCATAACATTTAGGCCACAATTGAATATGCATGCTTACCACCCCTTCCTTGTTCTTGTATACTTGCTCATTTTTTTAGCATCTAAGACTTAGGGTCATTTTTGCACTACCACCGAAGAGTGATTTATCATCAAAAAAAGATTAAGGGGCTTGAATAATGGTGACTCCACTAGCTCCCTAACTCGTTGGACGAACTGTGATCATTGATCACAGCCGTGATTACGGGTCACAGTCTGTGTGCATTGTTCACAGTACAACAATGTGGATGACATGACATCCCAAAAGGCAAGGATGGGCATCCTTCAACTAAACATAGCATATTAAGGTGATCCACATCATCTCATAATATTTAGGCCACAATTGAATATGCATGCTTACCACCCTTTCCTTATTCTTGTATACTTGCTCATTTTTTGAGAAACTAAGGCTTAGGGTCATTTTTGGACTACCACTGAAGAGCAATTTCTCATCAAAAAAAGGTTAAGGGGCTTCAATAATGGTGACTGCACTAGCTCCCTAACTCGTTGGACGAATTGTGATCATTGATCATAGCCGTGATTACAGGTCACAGTCTGTGAGAATTGTTCACAGTACAACCATATGCTCAAAAATAATTGATGTTCGCATTCTGAATATTTCACAGTACGGAAAAAACAAAGGGGATTATAAAACTACGAAAGATTTTTATTGATGGTAAATTTAATCTGACAACAAATGTTAATAACAACATAAGACTAACTGCTTGTATGATCCAATTTGACAAAGGTATTCCTTAAAGAATAAAAAATAAAGTAAATATTAAATGACTTCTCTACAAACCCAAGCTGGGAAGTAAAAGAGACAGAATACAAAATCAGTCGCTTATTATTCAACTTTTATATCTTCTAACTTTTCTACTAAACCTGCATTTGTTGCTGATACAAAATAGGCACCCGTTTGCCAGACCGGAATATTATGAGTTTCTTTCTTTTCTTATAATG
The DNA here is from genome assembly GCA_031304145.1 of Cardiospermum halicacabum. Lineage (NCBI taxonomy): Eukaryota > Viridiplantae > Streptophyta > Magnoliopsida > Sapindales > Sapindaceae > Cardiospermum > Cardiospermum halicacabum. The sequence continues at coordinate 32,759,218 of CM062393.1, forward strand.
AACATATTTGATTTCACTTACATTACTCAGCCCCCAAACTCGCCTTCTCCCTAGTAGAGTTCCATTGTCTTGGACACCTATTGTAAGAAAATATATGGTGGTACAGTATATAATGATGTTCTAAAATTATTTGCTGCTTCGCTTCTTCATAGAGGATGACTCCAAATAATGTGAGTGAGTAACCAAGCATTCCGGTAATAGAGATAGGATTCCTAAGTATCAAAATCGAAACGATAACAGCTACAGCTCCTTTCGCGTTTTCTAGTACCAGGATGAATTCAGAACTGATAAAGGAAAGATTAATAACAGCAAGGTAGGAAACTTAAACTGCAACTGCAATGTACAGACTAAAAAGACACGGTTTGTGCAAACCATGACTAGATGGCTAATACTTATTCATTAGCTTAAATTATCTACATGAGTAGTTGTTTTTTTATATTTTCTGGAAAGGTCTTTAATGCTGTTGAATATCTTGAATGACGAAAAACAGTTCACACGTTTATTTATCATGTTGTTTTCTGGACAGGTTTTATGTTATTCAAAACCTTGAATGAGGCAGTATTGTTGATGCGTTATTTATCTATGGACCCTGACCATCTCCTTATGTTAACCATTTGCTGTAAGATTGAAAAAATATTATCCGTATAAGAATGTGAATGATGTGCGCAAGCTTGTGTATTATATTAACTATTTGTGAATAATAGTTCACGCACTGTGAATTGTAATCACAGATTCTGAATTGTATTCACAGACTGTTAAAGGAGTTCCATATTTATGGGTGCTCTGTGAATATAGCTTGCACACATACATATGCTGATAATGCACATAAATATGCATATGATGTTTATACTAAACACACTCATTGGCAATATATATTTCACAAACAATAAGATTTTACATCAAGTCACAAATCATGTTTCATTAAACAAATCATACTACACAATGGCAATTCGCAATTTACAATTAAATATTCACAAATGCCAAATCATAATCCACATTACATAGTTGTAAATTCACATATCACAGTTCTTAAATCACAATTCACAGCTCAAAATTCACATAGCACGTTTGCCAAGGAAGCAAAATCCATAGTTCACAATTCAAAATTGTCATACCACAAGTGTAAAAGACTCACCATACAGTTACATATGCATCTATAATCCAGTTATAAAAAGAACAAAACAAAGATTGTATATTCACATTATACACATAATTAACATCAACATCATCAGCACAATGAACATCAACACCAAACCATATCAGCAACATCAAGCCTTACCAGCAAAATCAAATCCAGCCACAACATCAACAGAAAAACACTCAATCACTAATATCAACAATACAACAATTATAAACCAACAACGCTCAATAAAAAACAAATAAAACCTAAAAATGAACTAACCTCAGACGCCATTGCAATCTCTATCTTCAAAGTGTGTTGATAGTGTCTTCAAGCAGCCTTCGACCTATTGACCCACAACATTTGACTAGTTCATATACACGAATGCGAAGACAAAAACAAAAACCCTAAAATGCAAACAAATAGAGCAACTCACCTTCGCCGGCGACGATAACTCGAACAAAAGTAGCAACAACGATGACTCGACAACACAGCAGAAGCGACGATGTCTTAGAGAAATGCGAACAACAACAAAAACGAGGATCATCAAATGAAGAACAGCGGTGGAGATGTGAGTGAATTTCGTGATTTCAAAAGAAGAAAGGAAGAGTTTTTGTGAAGAGCACGGTGGAGAAGAATTGGTTAATGGTGGACGATTTTGAAAACAGAGAGGATTTCGTGATTTCAAAAGAAGAAAGGAAGAGTTTTTGTGAAGAGCACGGTGGAGAAGAATCGGTTAATGGTGGACGATTTTTGAAAACAGAGGGGTGTGAAGGTGTGATAAATGGTCGTTACATAAATGGTTAATGTTTTAATTGGGGTCATTTAAGTAATTTCAGTTTCTAATTTATTTTCTTTAGCAGTTATAAAATGCATAATGACATTTTTGTTGATAAAATTAAATTAAAAGGGTAGAATTGGAAGTTAGGCCTATGAGATGAAAACAAACTTTTATAAAGCTTAGTTTTGTATAAAATTCAAACTAGGCCTATTATTGTATTTTAAATTTTTCATGGCCCATTTGAGAGAATTTTCATAAATAAAAATTTTAAAATAATAAAAAATATAATATTAAGATATAATAATTATTAATTAAATTTAAAGTTGAAAGATATTTTTGAGATTTTTGTCAAATTTTATGTGTAGTTTAGCGATTGTGGCGTGGAATTTAGCAATTCTGAAGAAAAAAAAGGATTTCAGTATTTTACTTATATTCATGTATGTAAAATCGATGGATAAATTTAATATTATGTTGAATTAACGTGGAAGTTAAAAATTAACAACTTGATTAATAACAATTTATATAAATTTTATTTTATTTTATTATTTTCGCGGGTATTTTGATTCACGAGTAGAAAATAGCTTTTTTAGGAAGAGTTATAAAACCGTTCTCAGGGACAGAGCCAAGGGGACGGGTAGGTGCCATGGGCCCAACTCCTTGAAATTTGATTATATGGGTAGTGATGCAGTATTCATTTAAATGGTATGAATGGTTAAGTGGCTAAAATTTCTCTTTTATCCTATGCTAGCTCCGTTATTGGCGCAAACCATTTTCTTAAGATATGGTAATGGTGTTAATACTATAGGGAACGTATTTGTAACCGTTTCTTATACGACTGTTTCCTTAAATTTTGATAAAGGTTTTTGTCGAATATGAGTAACACTGATACAAAATCTTTCTTTATAATATATACTTTTAAAAACGGTTTTTTTAGAATGCTTCAGGGAAATGTTTTTACGGACCTTTTAAAGAATGGTTTTAAGACCCTTCAGAAAATTTTTAAAGAACGATTTAGGACTCTTCGAGGAAAGTTTGAAAGTTTTCGAATTCATGAGTTCGATCTTAATTCGAATGCACACAGATTCAAAAGGTTTGGTTGGATTTGGGTTTGGAATCGCAAATTCGGGTCGGATATGGACACATTGCCATCTATAACTAATATACTCGCTCCGTCCCTAATTAAGTGTTAGGGTTGGAAATTTGTGTGTAGTGTGATAAATCATGAATTGCCAAATTTACTCTTATAACAACAAATAAATTTCAATTGAATACGATATGGAAGTGGTCCACCTAAAAAGTTGTGAGATAGTGTGAGAATTTAAAAGATTTTATAAATGGAATAAGTGGTATATTATATTGGTTAGTGGGATTGGGTGGTTGAAAAAGTGTAAAGGTAATATTATCTTTTTTATTATAAAAATTTACTAAAAATAGAAGTGTAATAATTAATTAGAGACATTCATTTTTAGTAAGTGTAACAATTAATTAGATACGGAGGAAATATATTTTTATACCTATTCTAATATCCCGTCATATGTAGTCATTCAGAATATCAAATAGTAGCACAACTGCGTGCATATAATCTCATATAGCAGTCTTCAATAAACATGTACAAGTACAAAATTTAATAGTTGTTTTACAAATTTAAATTCACTTTTGGAGGAAAAAAAAAGTGGAATTAACTTTCCAACATCATACTTAAAAAATTTGCAAGTATTAAAGATGACAAAAATAATATAATAATAATTCAATAAAAATAGAGGAAATTAATTTGCAATGTTGACTCCAAATCAGAACTCATCCCCATTTTGCTTGACAAATTATTTAATAATAATAATAATAATAATAATAAGATTTATATCTAATTAGATATGTTTAATCATTTTTTTTATTTTTTAATTTCGTTTATTTTTATTATTTTTTATTTTTATCGTCGATTGATCGGAGCATCCTATGATATATTTTTCTTTCTGTAAAAAAGTCACATTTGATTATTTATTATTTATGAAAATTTTAAAAAATATATATTTAGTGTATATTTTAACATATGTACGGCGTACCGCACGGGTGAAAAATTATAGTAATAATAATAATAATAATAAAACAAGGGTCAGGGTCTAATATACATTTTTATACCAGAACAAGTACAAAGAAATTTATATTGGAAAATATAGCGAATGTTCCCCAGTCATCCACAAACATCACCTAATAACAATTTAGGCAATTATATTGTCTCATATTAATATCACTTCTTTAAATAAAAAATAATTTTAAACATGTATCATTTTCTTCAGTAGTTATTCCTTAAAAAAAAAAATGCTTAGGATATCATGATTAGGGGTGGGTATAGATCGAACCGATCCAACCCTATAAAATCGTTTTTTCTCTTTTTTTTTTTTTTAATTATAAAACCAACTCGGTCCGATTATAAATATAAAATTGACTGATTATCTTTTATTGTTTCATTTTTTAAAATATTTAATTAATTTTTATAAATATTTTAAATATTATTACTAAATATAAATTTAATTATTTTTATTTAAAAATAAGAATCTGTCCATTAAAATGGTTTAAATTTTTTCAAACACTTCATATATATTTACCATAAGTTTATTATTTTTAATCACATTTCTAAAATATGTTGTGAAAATATGTGTTTGAATAGAGTAGAAGAATTTCACCTTGCTTAGATAGAAGAAGTATTGGAATGGTCAAGTAACATGAGTAAAGGGCTTTTGTGATAATATGACATATGTTATACACATATGAGTTATCAAAAGACGGGCATTGTTATCTAATTCAATTAGATTTTTTATTTTGAATTATTTTAAAATTCGGAAAACTCATTATTATTATTATCTTATCTAATAGTTACGACGTTCTTATTAACCACCCGTGACTCATTATATATGAGAGGAAAATAATAATAAAAGAAATTTAATTGAATAAAACTTCTCTTCTTCTTTTCTTTTGAAACAAAAATTTCGTTCTACGTCAGACTCTAATTTTCTACGTTGCAATTTATAGAATCAGAGTTTGGAGGTTATATCCTGGTGCAGTACCGTTTTTTAAAAGCAATTCTGTGACTGGTCAACTACTATCTAAGAACATTGCTGTGCAAGTCTCCTCCAATTTTATAAGAGTAGTAATTTTATTTTTCTGTTTTGGTATAATTATATTACTTGTGGTATAATTTTTATACCTGTGTTTGTTGTGAAATTATATGTTTGAGTAGAGAAAAAGAATCTCACATTGCTTAGTTAGAAGAAGATAAAAGTGTTTATATATGGGTTGATATATTGGAATGATAAAGTAACATGAGTAAAGGGCTTTTGTGAGGATATGAGAGATATTATACACATATGAGCTATCAAAAGATGGGCCTTGGGGGCTTTGTTACCTAATTCAATTAGGCCTTTTGTTTTTGAATTTTATTTTGAATTATTTTAAAATTCGAAAAAAACTCATGATTATTTGGAATCGACAAACATTAACTGTTGTGTCTTATCCAACAGTTAAGATGTTTGGTTTTCTTAACCACTCGTGACTCATTATATATGAGAGGAAAAATATAATAGAATTTAACTTGAATAAAACTTCTCTTATTTCTTTCTGAAACAAATATTCTGTCCTTTGACAGACTCTGTATTTTTCACGTTACAATTTATAGAAATAGAGTTTGGAGGTTATATCTTGAGGCAGTACCGTTTTTAAAGAAAGTAACACTATGAGCGGTCAATTACTGTCTAAGGACATTGTTGTGCAAGTCTCCTCCAGTTTGATAAGAGTAGTAATTTTTTTTTTCCGTTTTGGTATTAATATATTACTTGTAGTGTAATTTTTATTATGGTGTTTCACTATGTTTCTAACCGTGTTTGACTCTTATTTCTAACAAATGAGCTTCACTATTAATGCCACATGATTTTTCTTTTGATTTTTGTGTTCACCATCCATGCTTTCTTTTGAATTTTGTGTCCAATTAACATTACACATGTCGTGTTGTAGTGTGTCCTTTATGTATCAGTGATAACCAGAGATGATGAGTCTCGATATATTAGACCATTCCGAATCTTGTGGTATGGAGATGATAGATTTCCGTTATACTTGAGAGGGATTTTCGAAGAGTTTTGTCAAGGTGATGTTCTATAGTAAGAATTATGGAATAAAGGGTTCATATTTGTAAGAACCTTATGGAGCCGTTAAGTGGATGAGAATCTCTAGAAAAAAATTTAACATTTTTAATGACAACATATCTGATCGTTGTTAATATAGATTAAGGACTACATTTTGAAAAGTGTTTTTTTTTTTTAAAAAAAAAATCTCTATTATTATTATATATTTTAAATAAAATAGTATTAATATTTAATAAGAGAAACCAATGGAATAAAAACATTTTGTAACTATTTGGAACTGATATCAATATAAATAAATTAATAATGAGTACTTATTGTAACTATTTGAAAGTAAGAATCTGACCACTTTTACTTTTATTAGCAAAACGCCTTTATGCGTCTTGGTATTATATGTTCTAACTCGTGCACCTTCTGACGACTTTTACTTTTATCAACGAAACATTCTGGTGCGTCTTAGTATTGTACGTTCTAACCCAACTTTTATATTTATCAATGAAACATCCAGGTGTGTTTTCTCTACACAAAAAGTTTATAAATAAAGCCACCTAACTCAAACTCAGAAAATTTAACATTTACGAAATTTGAAACCTATTAACATCACACCACTGGTTGACCAACACATGTCAATAATGAGCTGCCCAACTTTAATATACCAAAATGCCAGGGTTATTAAGTAGGGACCATCAATATGTTTCATGTTAGATGAATACCTATTGGTGTGTAATTTTTACCCTTTTTTTACCAGAGTGAATTAGGCTCCAACATTCATGTATTGTTACAGTTGAGTTCGTCTTAGAAAATCACCAAAATAGTTTATCGCATGCCAATAGGAAATACAACTGTAGGTATGTAGGTGGCTGCCTTGAAGATTCAAACTGGCGTGGACGTTGCCAAGATGTTCAATGCTTATGATATGTCTTCAATATACTTTCAATATCTAGAGATCATGGTTGAAGTGGTTGACACAAATAGTGGTGTCGAATATTATGAAACCGGACAACTTAACCATTTGGGAGCTGGTCCGACAACGATAGAAATGTCGTCAGCTACATGTGTTCGGGGCAAGACATCATCTCATTAACAAACGATATGCACAGATCAACAAGAACCTTTCATGCAACCTCATGCGGCTAATGTAAACAAGGACCATGTGTCACCGCGAGTGATGAAGATTTATATGGTGAAGACGATGTTAATTACGCTTCGTAGTTAAATGATGGGAGTGATAATGAAGATCTATAGATTAGAACATCGCAAAGTCAACCTAGAAGGGCGCACTCAACAATGCCTTTCATGTCCCATCTTAATCTATGTTATGCGCTGAAACGCATGAAGACTATTTGCCAGTGTATAACCCGGGAGATCCAAATTCTGTGATAGTCATTGGTATGACCTTTGCTGATAAAGAATCTTTGGTCATTGTACTAAAACACCACTGCATTTGTCGGAACGTCGACTTCTTAGTGAAGGACTCAGAGTGGGATAAATATGCTGGTGTTTGTAAAATAAAATCTTTTAGTTGTAAGTGGAAAGTTCGAGCCAAATTAGGGAAGAAAGATAATCTGTGAAAGATCACAAGGTATGAGGGACTGCATACATACAATTCTGCTTCGATGACAGTAGACCATCAAAAATTAGATTCCGACTTTATTTGCTCGATCATTATCCATACAATAGCTGACAACCCTGCAACTACAGTTGCACAAATAATCTCCGATGTCGACCAACATTATCAATATCAACCATCATATAGAAAAGCTTGGGTTGCAAAGCAGAAGGCAATCACGAAATTATTTGGAGATTGGAAAACTTCCTACAATCAGTTGCCCCGCTGGATAGTTGCTATGAAAGAAGTAATGCCAGGTACAGTTGTTAATATGAAGGTCAATACAACATATTTTTCGAATGGTACTGTATGCGATTTTGTCATGTACTTTGGGCGAGTTTTCTAGGCATTCCTACCATGCATTCAAGCTTTCCCCCACTGTAAACCAATCGTCCAAGTTGATGGCACACATCTATATGGAAGGTGTAAAGGCACCCTTTTAATCGCTGTCACTCAGGACGACAATAACAACGTCTTGCCCTTGGCTTTTGCACATGTTGAGTTAGAGAATGACAGCTCTTTCTTAAAAATCTCAGGCAACATGTATGTGTCCAGTATAATCTTTGCATCATATCATATCGCCATGATTCTATCCGCAAAGCGCTTATTGATATTGAATGGGTGCCACAACATGCCATCCATCACTATTCTATCCACCATTTTGCATCTAACTATCACAAGACATTCAAGGATACACAATTGTGAAAAGCGGTAACAAATGCAGGTAAATTTTGTACTTTCTATCCATTACATTACATCATGTTTTGATGGCAACAGTGATAAAAAATTTGCTTATTTGCAGGATATGCTATAACTAAGAAAGATTTCCTGCATTGGTATGGAATATCCGCTAGAGAGCCAGAGAGAAAACAATAGTTAGATCGAGTACCGTTTGAAAAATAGACCAAGTTTTACGATGAGAATCGTAGATATGAACAAATGACAACAAATCTAGTTGAATGCATTAACAACGTATTGAAAGACACGCATCATCTCCCAATAACAGCACTAGTGAAGACAACTTATTATCGGCTTACTGAATTATTTGATCATAGAAGGGTTGACGCAGATACTCAAGTTGTTGGCGGATTTCTCTGGTCTCAACACATAATTAAGGTAATGACATACAACTAAAAGCTTGCAAGAAATAACTGTATCCAGCTGTCATCACGAATGACACGAGAATTCACAATCGTCCAATACCTACCAGCTTCCTCTGGTGGGGTAAAAAATTTTTTACCGTCAACCTTCATAATTGGACATGTTCTTGTGGAATATTTCAAATTCAAAGATATCCATGTGAACATGGTTATGCAACAATTGTTTCATAAAACTTAAATTGGGGTGGATATGTTACAGTCGTGTATAGAATTGAAAATCTATAAGGTGCATATGCGATGGACTTTAGTCATATTGGGAGCGAAGACAGTTGGTCAACCTACTATGAACCAAACTTAATTTCTAATCTAGTGACAAAAAGAACAGAAAAAGTTTGTCCTAAAACATTAAGGATCCGAACTGAAATGGATATACAAGAGTATTCTCAAACCCAAAATATGTGGTTTATGTCGACAAGAAGAACATTTTCGCAATACATGCCAAAATAAGGAACTCTATCTAAAGAAATAAGTTAGACCTAATTAGTTTATTTCTAATATTTCTATTTTTTTTTCTACTTCTATCCATCCAATGGTTAATGGAACTTTATAATATTATTGTTATATAAAATTTTATTGTACTCATTTTAGTACTAATTTATAATATTACAATTTTAAGTCATTCAACAAAAAATTAATTTCACCATTCATCTGACAAAAAAAAATGCAACAAAAAACAACATACCATATTATACTACATTATTCCATTCTAATATTTTCTGTTACAATAAATTCCAAATCAAAAGACAGACTTAAAAAAATTTCAGGGACACTGAGGTAGAAAATCAATTATGGCAAAGCGGCCTTGCAAGTATTGTTATAAACTTGCTCATAACTGCAACATGGCCATACAAGTTTTGTCGAAAATCTCTTCAGACATCTTTGAACCTAGATCAGAAATAAAATAACAATTAAATCAGAAATTCTGATTTCATATCAGAAATATGTGATCGTGGATCACAACTATGTGAAGTGCGCAATTTTTGAAAATTTTTGAGTCGAGGGTAAAATTGGAAGCACAGCCTATGGGATACAAACCAAACTTTACAAAGCTTATATTTGAAAGAATTTGAAATTGGGTCTATAAATAAAATTCAAACTTTAAAAAGTCCATATATGAAAAAACCCATAATATTATATAATTAATATTATTTCAATATTTAATGTGTTTTAATTTTTTAATTTTTTTAATTGTATAAAATTTAATGTTATTTATGATTTTTTAAATATTGTATATTAATGTAATATTTTATTATTTGTTATTTAGGTAATTTCTAAAATAATGCGGGTTGGGATGGGGTTGGGCGAATTTAAAACCCTCTCCGTACGGGTTGGATTTTTTTTTTTTTTTTTTAATAGGAAAAGAACCTGGTGAGGGTTGAGATGGGATTGAGATTAATTATAAAACTATGGGGGGCGGGTTGGGGTTGACCAAAATCAACCCACCCCATTGCCATTCTTACCATTAAGGGTGGACACGGTTCGGTTCGGTTCGATTTTCGGTCGAACCAAACCAAACTAAACTGAAAAAATTTCGGCTTTGGAATAGGCGAACCGAACCTAGGTCCAAAACTGAACCAAAAAATATGGGTTCGGTCCAAAACCAAAAAATCAAATTAATTTAACTAATTTTTTTTATTCGGATTAAAATCGAACCAAAAATTCCGAATGAAACAGAAAATGTAATCGATTTTTTACGATTAAAACCGAACTAAACCGAATTCAATAAAAAAATGGAAACGAATTAGTTTTCGTTTTTTTTAACCCCTACCTACCATTATCTCACCCTGCCACACTAGCCCAACGAAACGACAAGGCTCGTTTTGAAAATGGAAACATATTGGGAAATAATCTCATTGAGAGAATATATCAAAATTAAATAATTTTGCCGGATTATATCACTTAAAAAGTAACTTTTTGAGTCAACTAACTCTAAAAATATAATTTTTTTAACGATTTGTTCTAACCTTTCTGTTAATTCCTGAAATGCTCCAAGACATAAAACGTTGTGGGCCGTTTGGATGTATTGAGTGGGAGGGATAGCTGCTCCAGGTTTTATAGCGAAACAAATAGTAGTGTTTTGCTTTTACGTGTGTTGAAATATTTCTATACGTTTTGTTGTACGAAAGCATGTGGAGGACAACTTAAACGTGAAATGTTTCGCTATATTTCACTGTAAGAAAGCGTGTAGAGGGTAACTTGTATTTTGGTTTGCAAACAACCCGAGAGGTGACGTTTTATTGTATAATGCAAAACGTTCAAGCCCGTTGTGCTGCATAATGCACAACGTTCTTACCCGTTTTGCTGCCTAAAGCAAAACGTTTTGGCCCTTTTCTTTTTTTCATAAGAAAAGACAACAAGTGTCATATTTTTAGATGCGCCTGTTGGTTCTGGTTTCTCATATTCAACAACTTCATATGGATGGTCTTCTTCTGATTATCTTTCAACTAAGAAATCTTATCAATTCCTTGTAGATGTGGGCTTCAAATTCCAATACAATTGATTAACATTGATTTATTCTATGTTGAAGTGGTTGATTAAACATCTTCGATATCTACCACCTCAATTGTATAGAGGTGGTGATTCTTACTCAGGTTTTCCACCTGTGACTGAGAAAATAGTATAAAGTAAGTGTTAATATTAAACTCAATTTCAAAATTTCTATAAATAATAATCATTATTAATTTTTTTATTATTAATATTGGATCGGTAGAAAAATCAGAACCGACAGTTGCCCTCCACACGCTGTTTTTTCACCTCCACACGATATATCCAAACGTTTTCAGCAAAACATAAAAGCAAAACGCTGCTATTTCTTTCACGATAAATTCTGGAACTCAATACATCATAAAGGGTCATAAACGTTTTGTTTCTTAAAACATTTTAAGACTTAATAAAAAGGTTGGAACATGTCGGTAAAATTTTTTAGGATAATGTATATTTGGATCCCTGAACTTGATATAATTTTTTTGACACTTAAACTTTTTGAAATTTCAACTAGACTCTCCAACTTGTCAAAGTGTTTCCGTTTGATTTTTAAACTTTTCGAAATTTCAACTGGACCCTCCAACTTGTCAAAAATATTATAAAATTTGATTCTCAGGAAACTTTAAGAATGGTCTAACTGGAACACTTTTGACAAGTTGGAGAGTCTAGTTGAAATTTCGAAAAGTTTAAGAGTCTAACTGAAATATTTTAACAAGTTAGAGGGTGAAATATTTTAACAAGTTAGAGGGCTCAGTTTAAATTTCGAAAAGTTTAATTGTACACGTGAAAAATTATGCCAAGTTCTGGTCCGAATATGCATTATCCAAAATTTTTTGGAATTATTTGACCAAAGAGTCGATTATATATGAAATTTTATTTTATTTTTTTAAAAATTATTAGGGTGAATGTTGTAATTTGAGCATGGAATGTAAACACCCTTAAAAAGAAAAAACATCTAAACCCTCTTTCCATGGCGGGCCGACATATAAACCTTCTTCGCCGTTACGAGCTCCGTCTCCTCCGCTGCTCTATTGCTCCTCCGTTTCACCCACTACCTTCTGATGACGAAACCTCTACTTCTCTCTCCCCTCTTCACTCGCACATAACTAACCTCCTCACTTCGATTGAGTCCGGTGAGTATCTCCAGGCTCTCTCCTCCGACGCAGCTCATCTCGTCTTCTACTCTCATGAACTTGATACCAATGTTGCCGATGAAGTTATCACTGAGTTGCTTAACCGCGTCGAAGCATTTGTCTACGAAGAAAGCGACCGGGACGCTCGAGTGGTACTAGTGATGTGTGTGGCCGTCGCTGCTCTTTTGTATTTCACTCAATGTAACATGACTGGGTGAGTTCTTTGTTCCGTTTTTTAAATCGATTGGTTTTGTTGGAAGGATAAATATTGAAACTTTGTTTTTAATTTCGTAAATATCAGACCTTTACTGCCCGAGCAAACCAAGTTTCCAGTTCTATTGAAATTTCTGGATTCGAAAGGAATTGAATTGGTCCAATGGGAGAATTGGGCGAGGAACCAGCTCATGTCAGTTGGTTCTGACTTGCTTGGGAAGTTTTCATGTCTTGAGGTACACAGCTGCATTAGTTGCTTATGTTATCAAACAGTATGAGATTATGCGATATCTTCTTCTCTATCTGTCACTTTTCCCCTCCACTCATTTAGGACGCTTTTGACAGTATATAGTGTTTGCTAAGCTGTTGCTGGTGAAGTTGAAAGACAAGTTGATTGGATCAAATAGTGAGATTAGAAGTGTTTCATGGTGGCTCACGACAGCTCTGCTGGTTCATCAGAGAACTTTGGAGGAGCGATCATCTTCTTTGTTTGATTTATTGCAAGTTAATATGAGTGAGACTTTACACTACTTTGGCAGTTTGGAGAAAGTGACTAGTTACTGGGGTAGTCAGTTGTATGGCTTAGACCCTTCAGATATTGTTTCCTCAGTTTATCTGGAAGCTGGCGTCTTGGAATATATTTATGGGAGGGTGGATTCATGCAGGTTTGTTTCTGTGAGAAAGTTTCCTGCTTGATTGATACGACTTATTTGTGGTCATGTTAGAGCACAGTGTACTGTTTTTAAAGTCACATACCTACATAACTATATTGCCTATCTTTAGAAATTGAAGTTGATTTGTTATAGGATGAGTATTAGTTCATTAAGTGCATCAGATGGTTTAGGAATTGAATTGGGATTTGAATGGTAAAAGAAACTTATGATTCTGTTCTATTTATGTCTCATTTGTTGTGTGAAACTGCGAATGAAGACATGCTGTATTTGTTTAATTGCATCAGATATGAAAGAATAGCTATGTTTGGACTTCATTAGATCTACACTTTCCAATGGAAATGCTATTTGTTGTTGAGCTCTTGTTTTGTGTTAAAAAAGTTGATATGAGAGTTGCTTTTGTTTGAGATTTGGTCTGGGTTCTTTTTAAACACTAGTACATAATTGATTGCTCCGTTTGATCTCCTAAACTAGCACCATTACCTGAAATACTTTTGTGTTGTCAGGAAAAATTTTGAGTCAGCTGAGGTGGCTGCAGGACTTCACCTCTCAGTCACCGGTGCTCTTGGTTTTCGAACTGTTCATCAGGTAAAATTTTAAGATATATCATTCTTGAATTTGATGGGATTTTCCTCGTAACATAGTGGTTGTTCCTGGATGTAGGTAGACCCAAAGGCACAAATGGTACTTGTTGCAAATGCAAACTTGGCAAACACTGATGATGCCGTTGCCAGCCCTCCAAAAAAGCAGGGTGCTCAGACAAGTGAATCCGTAACTAGTGATGTTTCAGAGGTTCTAAGGATCCCAAAATTATTGGAGAATAGTAATGAATCTGAAGCTGGGGTACCATGTATCCAGAACGGTGGCCAAGCGACCAATTTAAAGGCAATTCAACAGGCAGTTGTCTTGTCAAAGTGCCTTTTAATAGAAAAGAGCACTCGACATGATGAAATGCTAAGTAAGTTGCTTGAATGTGGCTGAATCATGAACTTCAGTTTCACCCTTTTATATTGATTTCATGTTATACATGGCTGCCAGATAAACAAGTTTTGGTGCATAAATTTTGACAATTCTCACTTAGTAGCATATTTCGCTTCTGCACTCAATAAGGAAAACTTAAATTGGAGATGAGTGAGGCATTACATGAAAAGCATATTTAGTATCTAGGGTAAGAATGGTTATAATTTTGCATTTGCTTTATAAATTATTTTCTTTGGTTTTAATAGACAATTTGTAGGAGCTGGGAGAGACTTTTTAAGTTCAGCTTTGTTGTTGTCTAGTATGATATAATTCTTTGGTTGAGTTATTTTCCTGTTATTGTTTAATTCATGTTCTGTCTTTGTTTAGAAGTTTCTTTTCTATTGGATGTTTGGTGCATAGAGGAGTAAAGTTATTAGTCTCTTCTTTTTTAATTGAACTTCCTTGGTGGTTTTAGTCAATTTGTTTTCATTGGTCATATGGTGATATGCAGTTCTTTCTCTGACGCAGGATGGGACATGGCTCCATATTTAGAGGCAATTGATTCACAACAATCATCCATTTTTATTGTAAGAACTGCTTTTTAACTCATCTTATACACATATTTAGATTGGATTTCACTAGTGTTTTTTTTTAATACCTTTTTGCAATAAACAACTTATTATACTTAGTTTAAACCTCTATACTCTAGCTATTCATTTGAACATGATAAGTATATGGTTCCTAACACATCCCCTTGTATGTGAAACACAAGGCCGATGGCTTGCCATATGAGCCTAGCCAGCCTAACTTGAGTACAAATATTAATTCTGGGATGCCAGACTTTGATAACAAACATATTTGTAACCAGTAGACTCAAGAGGTAATTCCATGGGATGATAACTAAATAATTCTATTTCATCATTTTAATTTTCTGGTATTAATTTATTTATCATCTCCTTGCCTTTAGTGATTGAGTGTTGGCTCTTTTCTGTAAGCCTTAAGCATTTTATTTCAAGAGTCCTAGGTTCAACACCTGCTATGTGAATATAAATTTCCATTGTTATCAGTTTGCTTTATGTATATTTCTTTTAAACTCGAGCAACTTGATATTGGCTTTGCAGTCATGGAGTGTGTCAGAGTGCTCAAGTTAAGTATGTTCTTTCCTTTTGTATCTGGGTTTATTTATTAGTTTGTTCAACATTTGAAGATACATAGACATCCTAGTAATAGTTGGTGACATTTTCTTTATCAATATTGAAATTAAGATTTTCAAAGACTTAGGTTTTAAAAGTTATTGATTATTGCACCATCATCGACTGTTGCCAATTGTTTTATAAAATGGTTGATGTTGATCTTGTATTTTGATTGCTGACTCTAGCATGACTGCTCACTTTCAGCTACAAAGTTTCTGTGATATCTTACGTATTCGATGGGAGTCAACCCGTAGTCGTACAAAGGGGCGTGCTTTGGAGATGATGGATAAATTGGTGAGATTATGTTTGTACAATTAATTTTATACATATCATCACTTAAGTCCGTTGCATTGTTGGTTGATTATTCTGAAATTAAGGCTGTTTGATACTTAGCATTGTTGTTGTGTACATCTCCTGCTTTTTATTCATTAATGGAAGGCCTATCGAAGGAGGTGGTAGGGGTTTAGGCTTGTTTTCAAATGGTATTATGTTAGAATACAGAGTTTTTCTCACACACTTTTTTTTTTTTTTTTTTTAATTTTTTTATTTTTTAAAAGCATTTTTTACATAGTTGGACTGTTCATTGAAACTTCCATTATTACTTGCAATCAAATCCTGCTCGTTCTTTTCTTTTTCCGGTGGACATGCTATGTGAGATGTTCTTAGACATTGAGTGAATGCTTGACAATTTATCTGATGAAATTGCTTTGTTTCAAGGTTGTAGGTATTCAAAATTCTTCCCCTGGAGTGTCACAAAGGATTCCATTCTGTTATGTGGTTAATTTTCCGACTGTTCCTGCCCTGCGGAAGTAATCTGTTTTCCCTATCCTTGATTGTATACCTGTATTAATTATTTTGAACTTATATAAATTATTTATGTGCAGTTTTTTCTTATAAGATTATCTTTCATTTATGTCAATATTAGGGAATATGCTGAACTTTTAGTAAGCTGTGGCTTGATCGGGGAGGCTCTTAAAATTTTCGAGGATCTAGAATTATGGGACAGTCTAATATATTGCAACTGGTATGGCTTCCTGAAAGACTTGTATCAATCAACTTCTTCTGTTTGTTTACCGTTTCTTCCTCTTTATGTCCTTGTTGCCCATGAGAATTATTTTTATATGATATGAAATAACAGCCTACTGGGGAAGAAAGCAGCTGCTGTTGAACTCATAAAGACGCGTCTCTTAGAGGTCCCAAATGATCCCAGGTTATGGTGTGTTGATCGCCCGCCCTCTTTCTGCTCTATTGACCTATGTATCATTTTACATTCCTGTTGAATTAGGGATAAATATTTATCTCTTTTGCTGGTAATTTCAAACTAAATAGAATATCTATCTAGATTTTAGATATAAAAGAAAATCATTTACTTACATTTCTTGTAGAAAGCTTGGAGAAATATTAATGTTGTCTTTTTACTAAGGTGTTCTCTGGGTGATGTTACAAATAATGATGCCTGCTATGAGAAGGCTTTGGAAGTTTCAAAAGACAAGTCTGCTCGGGCTAAGGTTGTCCCTCATTACTAAAATAAATTACATTTGTTAACCTGCTATGATTTTATTTTATTTTATTTTTTTACAAATGTTAACCTGCAACAGCGAGCTCTTGCACGTAGCGCATACAATAGAGGTGACTATGATACATCTAAAGTCCTTTGGTACGTTTGATGTTTTTACTTATAAGCTTGTGTGTTACGCCATGTCAATTCTGTACTTGATAAATGATCTAGCCCAATGACTGATACCTTGTTACATCCCAGGGAGTCTGCTATGGCCTTGAATTCGATGTATCCAGATGGTTGGTTTGCTCTGGGTGCTGCTGCATTGAAGGTAAAACATATAGTGTCAGCTCTGTTCTTGTATCTGGATTTGACAGATAAAAATTTCCCTGACTATCGATACAGGCTCGTGATGTGGAGAAGGCCCTTGATGGGTTCACTCGAGCTGTTCAACTTGATCCTGAAAATGGGGAAGCGTGGAATAATATTGCTTGCTTGTACGCTCCCTCTTGTCATATTAATTCTCCCTTTATTTATTTATTATCATTAAAAATCTTATTCAATGCTTTGCAAGTGAGAGATGTGGTGACAATGACTGTATTTTCTATTAGAGCACCTGTGTAATAGTTCTGCTGTTGATTCTATTTGATTAGAAAAATTCTTGTGTTCTCCTGACCACCTATTTTAACATACCCACCTCCTCATACTAATTGAAGATACTGTTGTGTGTAATGAATGCTTATGATATTCAGTTTGATTCAGTGTCTGGTGGGTGGGTGCCGTTGCGGTGACTATCTCTTAAGATGCCATGTGGTTGTCCATTGCAATGACTGCCTCAAGGCACTCACTGGCTGCTATGAGGCAGCAATTACCTAGCAGGGGCTAAAAGGGCAGTTTGTGATTTTATTTTATACTTTTTCACCCCCAACGCTTTCGCAGGCTTTGGTCTATCTATCTGTTCTATGATATTGTTTTAATATGTTAGGAATTTTTTATGTTTAGATTTTTGTTGGGTTTGTCTAGTTTTGTATGGTACTTACTCGACTTGTTAAATCATTCAGTATACATTAGAAATTTGTATTATTGGAAATTTGTGATCTTTATTTATCATAGAAGTCACTCTGCATCACAGGCACATGATCAAGAAGAGGAGTAAAGAGTCTCTCATTGCATTCAAGGAAGCCCTAAAGTTCAAGTTCTGTCATTTCCCTCAACGAGTTCAATATTCTAGAACAATGCATTAAGAGATTTACGCATTCCTAGGATTGTTGTATATTTAATAACATGCTAACTACTTTGGTGACAGACGGAACAGCTGGCAGTTATGGGAGAATTATGGCCAGGTTGCTTTTGATGTGGGCAGCATTAGTCAGGTAATTTTTTTGGTGTTGATTGAATCAGTTTGCTGTCTCTTTAGACAGTTTTTTTAAGAGGCGTTAAATGTTCTACATGTTTCCTGTGAAAAATCGAATGAGAATGTTAGACTTGATCAGAGTTTCTTTGAGAAGCATAATGAAACATGAACATTATTAGAAAGAACTACATTATTGAATGTTTGCCAGTATATCAAAATTGCTTAAATAATATACATGAACATGTGTGCATGTCAACCAAGTCAGTTTTAGAAGTTTCAGAGTTATTGTGATTGCCTCTGATAAGTTTAAATAAACATTAGCTTATTTATAATTTCTTGGCTGTCTCGTCAATAATGAAGTTCATGATGAACTAGTGGCATATATATGGATGTCAATTGTAAATTTATTTTGTTATTCTTTCTCACTCAGTAGTTCTTTACCCAATCTTTATGTTTGCAGGCCCTAGAAGCAGTACAGATGGTCTTGAATTTGACTGATAATAAAAGAACTGATGCTGAATTATTAGAAAGAATTATGCTAGACTTGGAGGAAAAGATTACTGCCAGACATTCAAAGTTATCTGAAGCCAATGGTAATATTAGTAACAAGCAAGATATCTCTGCAGATTCACCTGTCAATGAATCTATCCATGATGAATCTAGCATGGGAAGATCTCGGCCTGAGCATTTGATGGAGTTGCTTGGTAAAATCTTGCAACAGGTTTGCAATCGTACCCTTGATCTACATTTTCTCAACATCAGTCATGTTGACATGAAAATAGGGAGATCTGACAATACTGATGCTGTAGTATACTTAAAATTAATAGCGTCTCCGAAATTCAAGATGTGTAAACTAATTTTGATTTTTTTTAATTTTCCATACAGATTGTTCGAAGTGAAAGTAGAGCAGATATATGGGGCTTATATGCCAGATGGCACAGAAATAAGGGAGATCTCACAATGTGCTGCGAGGCCCTCTTGAAGCAAGTTAGATCATATCAGGTTTTACCCCTCTCTGTATCTGTATCTGAAAATTATATTTATTATCTGATTATGCATTATAATTTGATTCATTTTGATTGGCTTGAGGTTTGATCTACTTGATAAATATATCTACTTTATAATTTGTGATAAATTAGTAAAGCAAGGGGTTTAATCCATTTCCTAGATGCAACTAAAGTGTTTGCAATTTCATGAACTTCACTTCTTTACTGCTGAATTTAGAAATGCAGACAATTTTGAGTATTTGCTGTACTATACTATTAGTATATGCCATAATTTTGATAAAGCTTAAACTAGTCAGCCTATTATTTTATATGGTTAAATAGTTATTGTTGCCTGTCATAATCAACTCTCTTCCCTCAGGGATCTGATTTGTGGCAAGATAGAGAGAGGTTTCAAAAGTTTGCACATGCTTCCTTGGAACTTTGCAGAGTGTACTGTGAAATTTCCTCAACTACTGGTAGCCGTCGAGAACTCTTTGCAGCTGAGATGCACCTGAAGAACTCTATCAAACAGGCAAGCATATTCATCGCATTTAAAGATGATTGACTTGCATCTAGAATTATATGTATTCAATATTTCTCTGTAGCTAGACTTACATCATTTCTTATTCGCATCAGTATTTTTTCATATTTCTTTACCCTTTTTAACAATACTGAATATTAACATCCACTTACGGAATCTCAGGCTGAAAGATTTTCAGACACGAAAGAGTTCAAAGATCTTCAAGCTTGTCTAGATGATGTGAAGATGAAACTTCAATCTGATTTGAAGCCTACTTAGGTTCAGGATCTTTCATACAACATTGAAGGTATGATTAGGTGACAGTAGTGTACTCTATATTGGTAGTTTGAAATGTTAGCAGGCATACACATGATATAGTTTATTGGTTTTAGTTGGTGTGAAACTGGTGTAATTTATAGATCTAACATTACCATCTTTTTTCAGAATTATGTTCTTGTATTATGTCTTAGTGTTGTAACTTACAATATCTGCGGCCTTGTAAATACAATTTTGAGTTTCGTTATTGTAAAAGAAAGTATTTTTAAGCTCTCATCATCCGTTTGTGGCCGTGTTTTTCTGTCTTGCTAGTTTAATGCTGTTTCTGGAAACCTCATTGGATTTACATCATGTACTGATACTGAATTATTTTATTTCATTTCTTGCAACATCATAGATCTCTCTTTTCATGCATCTATCCATCTATGCTGCTGAGAGGTAGGGTGACCTTTCTTTGCCCAAAAATTCTGACTTATTCAAAAGCTTTAAAACCAACTACATGTTTGGTTGTTAACAGGTTCTCTCGGTGTAAATCACTGTGTGATATCACTCCTATAAATGTTCTTGATTTTCTCTTGGGATATTGCATTGTAATTGTTGTTCTAGTTTGTCTTTTGTTTTTGTTTACATTTCTTCATTTATCGTTTGTTTCTGTAGTAGACACAAACACACGAAACAAAATTCTCAAGGTCTTATAAAGGGATGGTCCACCCACATTGTGTAGGTACATAACTAGTATTGAAATAGAAAAGGATTGTAATCTAAAAACAAAATACCAAAATTAATCCAAACAACCTATCTCTAAGCAATCAACAATTACTGTGACTTTACATTGTTGCATGGGATTGGATAGGATAGGACTATTTTTAGTCTTAAGTTAGTCCAATCACATATTTGTTTTTAATCCTAAGTTAGTCCAATCACATATTTGGTGTTTGGTGATGCTAGCTGATGGGATTAAATAATTCCCCCTAAATAATCCCCCTTCACATTTTAGTTCCACCAACCACTATTAAATCCCAACAATTTCATGGGATTGAGTGAGATTTCATTTTTTCCCTTCATCATTTCTCTCTTTCTTTTCATTTTTTCACCTCTCTAATTATAAATAAAATTTTAAAATAATATTTAAAATAATTAAAAATAAATAATTATATTAAAATCATTTTATACATATTATATTTAACATCTTATTAAATAAAAATTATAAATAGAATTTTAAAATATATTATTTTATAAAATTTTCATGATATATATAATTTATATAACTTTTTAAAAAATATAATTATATTATATTTTTTAAAATAGTCCAATCCTTCTTAATCCCATTTACACACTAAACATGATACAGTTTTATAAGTAATCCGATACTGTTTTATAAAATCCTATTTCTTAAAAATAGTCCAATCTTTCCTAATCTTATCCTGCGTACCAAACGTACCCTACCAACATATATTTTAAGCTGCTGGCCGAGTTTAGTTTCTTTTACCCTTGTTTCGGCTAGATGGCACTACTGTCCATCCATCATCCTCGGCTGTCACGACAGGTCTTGGTTCATTGGTAGTTGGAATGCCATTCGATTTGGACTCTGGTGCATCAACCATCATGTTTTCTGTATCTTCTTCATCACCATCCGAGCTGTCATCATCATCATTGTTATCTATCACCTGCCATATTAAATAGGTATGGAACAAGAAAAGGTTTAAATTATTTGCATAAGGCAATCAAGGAAACTTTAAGATTTGAATAAGCTTTGTGCCTTGACCAGAGTTTTTCCTGATCATTACAATTGCTGCATATTAGCATACTAGATATGCATGTTATTGATACTAGGTCTTTTGAATACTTATAAAATACTTTTTTTTTTTTTTTTTTTACAGTACAGAAAGAACTGAAGAAATAAATTGTTAGATAAATTCCACTTGAAGCTAAACATTAACATAAACAGTGACTGTTGAATAAACATCCAATCTCTAGAACAAGATATTTGAGGTCTAAGCTTGACCAAATAGGTGTTGGATAGGGTTAATATTCCATTGATCAGAAACAATTAAATCAAATCGCCTCCTACAAACAAGGTTACTCTACCTTTCTTTCAAGCAAGTAGATAACTCCATTCCTCTTAAACAAAGACTACTTGGTCTAAAACTGGTACATATGGATAAATAAACACCAGCAAACGGGTATAGATACTCTAATATTTACTAAACTTAGTATGTAAAAAAATAATAGATCACTTACAAATTATTCCTATGTTCCACTCCCTTTACGGTTTTCCAATGATCAATAAATCAAGCTTTAACAAAATAACTAAGAACTAACTAATCCCATTATTCTAATTAAAATAATTTATTAGAACAAATTTACCCTAAGTGTTTCATATCAAAATTCTACATCCATTTCACTCTCCCTTGCCAAGAGACAGTAATAATATAATTCTGGAAGGGAAAAAACACCCCAAAACATCATAACAAAAGATTTGACATAACAAATAGGGATGACTATATGGACATAACAAATACGGATATGACTCTATGGACATAACAAATACGGATATGACTCTATGGTCAGATAAGAGGACTAATATGAATTACCCGATTGACATAAGAACGAGCTCCCGGCTGAGAAGAACTTTCCCTCATATTTAGAATAGATTGGTAATCGCAATCCAAGCATTCCTTATGCATGATCATTAATTTTTCGGCAACCTGTAAAAGGTTATCAATATGCATGAATCTAATTGCTAATAAAACTGAGCTGAGTGCTTGAATGAAACCAAATGAACAATTAGAAAAGCATACCTCTTCTACACTACCATCCTCAGCCAAAACATTGAGAAAAATCATAGCTTCCTCGAGAATGTTCTTAAGGTCGTCAATATCAAGTGGTTCTGAAGAGAGTAAAGAATAGTAATCAGAGAAAATCAACTACCCATGCCAGGAGTAGTAAAGGAGGGCTTGTAATTCAAGACAAAGAAAAAGCACGAGATAAAATACTAATGTTACTTGTATACAGAATTTCAAGATTAATTTCAGGATTATGGTCATTCAACTATCTAGTGCATTAAACTGAAAAATCAATTCCAGGAATGAGAGGCAGAGCCAACTGAACATAATGTCTATTATGTTCAAACAAAAACGAAAAATTGGCAGATAAGCGGAAAAGAAATTCACAAACGAACGCCCAAATTCACTAACAGTTTTGAAAGCTCCTACATTCACCACATAATCAACGCAAATAGAAATACACCTTGTAAGCTTCGGAAATACCTTTGGACTGAGTAAACCAAGAGAAGATATCAGAGTGGAGCTGGTCAGCGATGGCGCGAGAACCGTGACCTCCCCAATCATTTTTGATTGCCATGCTGAGAGCCCACCACCGAGAGAGAATCAAGCCTATCCCTTCCTTGAAAATAGGCACCGACTGCGGAGGCAAGGGCGGCGGCGGCACATCCGCTGCTGAAGTTCCGTTCACAACCTCCATCGCCTGATTTTGATCGGTTGCGAAGGATTTTGTTGTTATGGAACATACCTACCGGCCCAACAAAATTCTTGGATATGGATCCAAATTCCAATTGGATCCGATGTATTTAACCAGCTAACCGAGTCAGACCATATTTTTAATTTTCCGAATTTGTCCTTCGTCGACTACACATCAGGGAGATAACACAGCAGAGACCGCTGGTTCTACCGTCTGTACATGAAGAAAGGTCTCCTATTTGATCGATAAACACGTTTATTCAAATCCCATTCACTTGGAAGTAAAATTCTGACAGGCAAATGACTGTTATGAGAGCATGTTGTATTCATAACATAATCATAATGTAAAGTTATGTTATGAATACAACAAAGGTGGCTTTTCCGGAGGGTTAAATAAACCTTTTCTGGAGGCGTGGTGGAGAAGAAGGCGCATCCATGTAACATGCACAAGAGCAGCATTAATTTCTTGTCGTTTATTAAATCATCCTCAGCTCAGCTGTTGTTGCTTTAACTCCCACTCCTTCCTTTGACATGTTTGTGTGCTAACAGGTTATCTCGGTGTAAATCACTGTGATTACTCATATACATGTTCTTGATTTTCTCTTGGGCTATACCATTGCATTTGCTGTTCCTAGTTTGTCTTTTGTTTTTGTTTACATTTCTTCATTTGTCGTTTGTTTTTGTAGTTGACACAAACACACCAAACTAAATTCTCAAGGTCTTATTTCTAGAAAGGGATGGTCTACCCCATTGCATAGGTATATACAATCACCAACTAGTATTCAAATAAATAAAGAGCTCTAAAGATTGTAATCTAAAAATAAAATACTAGACAAACTATCTCTAAGCAATCAACACCAAACAATGTTGTAAACTTTTCTTGGTTTGTCTAGTATTTGATTATTCCCACCTTGTTGCATGCATTGTCTTTCACAAGTTGACAACAAAAGCCTTCAAGCATTCAGTCTTTTTTTAGCCCAACATAAATATGAAGGACATGTATATGTTTATTCCAGCATATGTAGTACTTTCAGTATCCTTATATTTCCAGGGAATAAAATAACAGGGCAATTATGAATGCCAGAGTCTTTAGATGGACAGAAACATCCATAAATGGATGTTGTAACATCAACATATATACATCACATCACAGAATTTTAGTCTGGGAGCTCTAACCACTGTACCCATAGTAGGCAAGCACAGGCACATATGGTAATCTATCAATTGCAGTTAAATCAATTTTCTGCTACTTGAATCATTATGATTTATTTATTTCTTGCAACTCCAGCACCACATAAAAACATTGTAAGACTCAAATACATAAGACTTCCTTTCTCTGATTAACATATAGTTAACTAGGGAAATGATTTGTTGATTATTATCTTTGAGGACAAGACAAGAACCTTAAACACAAAACTGAAATACATTGATCTTAGTCAATCCCCTGCATCTTCCTAAACATCTTGACAAATTCATAAATCTTTTCAGGTTCTGGAACGACTTTGGCAACAGTCTCTCTCTTCATGCATCTACTGATCCATGCAGACAGCTTGGGGCACTCCTTTTTAATCTCAAACCCTCCACATTTCTCAATAGCATAGAACCAAGTAGCTAAACCAATTAGTTCAATATCCACGAATCCGAAAGAATCGCCAAGAAAGTAATCCTTCTCCCCTAAGGCTCCCTCTAACTGCTTCAGAATATCAATGAAGTCCTTCTTTACTGTCTCTGGTGCCTCCTTGCTTTGCCATATGCCGCAGCCTGCATCGAATACCTGCACAAATATCATACCTCATTGAGTGTTCAGATAATACAGATGATGATAGGTGAAAGGGAAATTTGGTTTATGAACCTTTTTGTCGATGAAATCTGCCCAGAATCTAGCCTGGGAGCGACCATAAGCACAAGATGGGAGGAGTGGTGGAGAGGACCAAGTTTCATCAATGTAACCAACTATAACAGTGGATTCACACAAGGGTTTTCCATTGTGTAGTAAGACTGGAACTTTCTTGTGAATGGGGTTAGATGTGAGCAGTAGCTCACTCTTACCACCAAATATATCTTCAGCTCTGGATTCATATTCAACTCCTTTCTCAGCCAATGCAATCTTCACTCTCATGCAAAATGGACTGGCCCAGAAGTCCAAAAGCACCAATCCTTCCTTTGACATCTTTCTCTATCTTTCAATTTTAGTTTGATTGTTACATGCAATCTACAATTTGTTGGTATTTATGTACTGTAAGGTTGTGATTCCAAGGAAAGCTTCTTGTTTTGCTCTTCAGAGTCATAGGTATTGTCATTCTTGTATTACATATATACAACTCTTCTTGTCTCTTAGTGTTAGTATAGGAGGTTTAGCCGGCAACCAAACATGAAGCCTTGAGACATTCAGCAAAAAGGGAAAATTACTGTTGGGGTGAATGAGTTTTTGTATATTTGCAATTCTAATTATGTTTGGACATATTGACAATAAGGGTGAATGAGCTTTTGAAAAGCTAGCTGTCATGTTAAGATTTGTTTGGCTGTTTTTTTTTATTTTTTTATTTTTTATTTTTTTTATTTTATTGAATTTTTTAAGAATAAAAAAAAATTCTCCAAACATATTTTAATATTATATTTTTAAATCTACTTTTATTTTTTTAATGTATTATTATTTATATTTTTTAATTGTATTATTTTTTAAATATATTATTTTAAAAATTTTTTTATTTTAAATTGGCCATTAAATTAATTATTAATAAGAAAAAAAACACTTGGAAATATATTATTTGATTAAAATTTTAAAAAATATATTTTATTTAATTTTTAATTAGAATTAAGAAATATATTATTTAATTAAAAAATAAAATTAATTTTTTTATTTTTATTTTTTTTAATTAGAGTTAATACAAAATATATTATTTAATTAAAATATTAAAATACAGAATAAAAAAATTAAATAAAGTGTTTGTCTCAAATATTTTTAAAAATCCAATTAAAAATAAATATAAAAATGTAAAAAAATAAAAAAAAAATACCAAACTGCTCACAAACTAGTTGCAACACTCATTCATACTTGTTGCCAATATGCCCAAACATTATTTCAAATGCCAATATACAAAAACTCTTTCACCCCAATAGTAATTTTCTCTCAGCAAAAATTGTTTTAGAAGCCATGTGGTTTCACGCGTCATAAACCATGCAAATTTTGAACTGTTTAGCTCCCCATTTCAGTCACAAACATTGAATTTGATTTATCAAGTGTAATAGTGTTTCTGTACATTTTATGTACATTAAATGACTTGGTTCTGAATTTGAGAATGAGAAACAATATTGAAGCCTAATGACTGGCAAAGAATTTAGAAAAACGAATGGTAGAATTGCAACCTGTCATGTCTTTTGATTTGGAACTTTGATGTAAACACAGATATGAAGAAAGTGATCAGGGTTGATCAAGTTGTTCACCACCCAAGAGAAAGGAATTTCTAGTTTTGGTTCAATCCCCTGAATCCGTACAAGCTTGATTTCGCCATAACTTGAGCAGGAAGTCTCCACATTTTCAACTGCAGTTTCTTCGTCTTCTGTGTTTCCGGCGCTCATGTCTTCTGATGGAATTCCCTCTTTCTCCTCTGCTTCTTGACTTGGCAGCAATTCAATTGTGGTTTTCCGGGGAAAGAATTCTGGAAGAAGAGCTTTAATGGCATCATGTAAGGTGAAGTATTTACCTGCAGTTCAAGAGTAAGAAGCAAGGAAAATGACTGTAAAATGACTGTATGCATATGTTTGAAGTACAATGGAACAAGTGCAATTTACAGAACTATTTTGGTGTACGCAATTTGATACGATATATGTAGCACAACACACTTCTATCGAGAAATTATCTAATCAAAGAAAAGATGGCTAAACCTTCTTCTTTCTGAATCTCAACTGGTCTGTTCATGAATGATATTTGATCCCAGCTATCAATTTTAGGAACATCTTCTAACTCATCAAAATCCTCATTCACACTATAAACATACAAGCGAATTGGTGTTCTACCTGCCAAGCATCAGAAATAAAAGAGTGAACATATTCAGCCAAATGTAACTAGCAAATCAACTCAAAAATAAGACAAAACAACCAGTTGAATGATTGAAAAAAACTGAAATAAACCACAGGCTTTCATGTCATAAGCAGCATCAAATTACAGCATGCATGCTAAACCAGAACAATGTAGAGACTCTGATTCTTATTTTGTGAGCATTCACAGGATGGTGCATTTAGTTAATTGTGTACATATTCTATCAGATCAATCAATCATCTTGATTTCAAACTAACAAAAGATAACAAGTCAGAAGGAAACATAACAGTCATTTAGACACTCACTATGTTCTACAACGTGGATGTTGAGCCGTTAAAAATATTACTTCTTGTTAACAAGTAACTTTACTGCTGTTGTAGATGTATCTTGCTTGTCATATCCAACCACAAGCAACATGTCATTAAACTAAACTAATGAGAAACTTATACATGTCCAAAGTGGAGGATAGGAAAAAAAGGATTAAACAATGAGATTAAGAAGTAGTGAAGAGATTCTGAACCGAACAGCATTTCTAGTTCCTGTACTTTTCGTCCCCCTCATTTATTCAGACATCACAACTGAGAAGGCCACAAACCTAGTCTTAAAAATAATAACTATGATATTACTAGACAGTAATTGACATATATCAATTGCAAATCCAGTTGGGTTAGTTTCTTAAGATATTAAAGATTTTTCTAACCTGTCTTTACTTGTCCAGCCGAATCTGTCTCACTAGTGCTTTGTGGAGATTTTACAGAGGACAGGTTCAATTTTATAGTGTATTCATCCTCAACTACGCCAAGCTTTAGCTTACAAGATACCCGCCGATAAGCTTCTAGATTTCCTGCTACACAAGGACCAAGATTTCAAATGAACAAGCAATGAAAGTTCATTACCAGACCACACATAGAGTTGAAATACAATAACAGTTTCGCCAAAAGAAAAATCTGATTATGTCAAAATACATAGAGAAAGTGGCAACTAAACTAGCAACAAAATGATGTTATACAGACTGTGACCAACAACAAGGACATACCGTTCAACACAGAGTGCCACAGCTCAACCTGATCTGCTTGGGACATGTTCATGATATTCTTGCAGTTCCCATTAATTATATAAGCTGCCTGTAGGTGTCAGTGAAATAAGGACTCAAATGAACAGTCCGTACAGAACCATGTAAAGTAAAAGCAATAATCTTGTTGGCAATCAGTTTCAACTTTCAAGTTTAGTCCTTTGTCCGAAATTACAAAATTTGTGATGATCCTATTCACACAGATGCTATTCAAAACCTATTTGATTCAGTATATAACATCAAAGAGAAAAAGCATCAAAAGAGAAATGAACAGAGACTTTAATTTGCCTTTTCCCCTTCCTATCAGTAACAGAAAGACACAAGTGCTAAAGGTAAACCTGTTGGTATGTGCACAAAAATATTCCAAGAAATGAGCTTCTGCAGACCAAATAATCGCAATAAATATATATCAAGTTCAAGTTCTATTTCCCTAGAAAATAGTAAGAAAAGAACAAACCTCTTTTAATGAATTGATAAAGCTCCATTTTACAGAATCTTCACCTTCACATGGAATCAATGTATTCGAAGGATAGCCTCTAAAATGCACCTGGAAATAGAAAAGAAGCACCATGATGTACGGGTGACCTGATTGCATGCAAGACCTGGACTTTAGAAAATGAAACTTGTGATTGCCAAGCATGGCACCACAGCTAGAAGTACCAAACTGCATATACCTATAATAATAAACCAATACCATGACGCTTCTATACCACTAATAAACTTCTGAAACTAGATTTTGCAAACTGCAGCAGAGACCAATCTATAAGAATATACACTCTATAAAACAACCTCAAACTCATGATATCCCATCAACTTTACACAACCTCTAATAGATTCAGCATACATGAAAATTATAAAGAAAAAAACACATATTTTCATGGTCGCTAATACCTAACAATTTAAACAAGCTAACAAGTTCAAACTTTTTACTCTTCATGTCAAAAAGCCGAAAACAAGTTCAAAGTTCAAACCTTCTACATTTCCATCATTACATGAAAACAGTAACAAGACAAAAAGAAAATGAATCATATACCGTGAGATTCCAAGGCCGTTCAGGCTCAGCACATAAAAGATCAAACAGGACCCCAGTAGGTATATACCTGCAGAACAGTAGAACAACTGTTTCAAATACCATCAACAAATTGACATACCAAACAAACAAAGTACTCAAATAATCCAATACCATTTAAGAGGCAAACCCTTGTACTCAAACCAAATGGTATCGTTGCCGGGAGGTAGTGCACTGCTAAAATAGGGTTTTATGAGACCAGTCAACAAAGGAAGATAACCGATCCGTGGCGCCAAGATCTGAACTTCAACAAGAAAATTAATAACACATGATATGGAATCGAAAACCCATAAATAGACATGGAAATTAAAGGTTGTGATTAAGGAAAAAGGAGGAGAGACCATGGCAGAAGGTGGAGGAGGAACGGTGGTGACTTCTGATTCATGGAGATGGATTTGGAGAGGAATGGCTCCTTCCCAGATGTATTGTTGAGCTTCCATGAGCATTGTTTGTGTGGAATTGAACTGATCACATTGACTTGGGCTAGTCAAGTGCTTTCAATCAGAAGAAACTCTGAGCTTCAATGAAATTCTGGTACTTCTCAAGTTGCAGTTTTTTAAGTTCTGTTTTAGGTTATTTACAAAAGAACCCCTAATTTTAACTCTAATATCACATATGATATAAACTTTTGCTTTACTTTTTCTAATGCTATTTACCACGAGTAGAAATGGGCTTTTAATGGGCCGGGTCCAAACTGCAAGTTTGTTCCGACCATCTTGAAGCAGAAGGAAGAAGAGAGAAAGGAAAGCAAGCCATGAGAGAACACAGACTTGTTCTGTTAACACATCAACTTCCTCTACTTCCCTCTCATAGAAAACCCAGATCTCTCACCAAACCCACCTCCCAATTCACTTCCTCTCCTTCAAGATCCCATCTTTCCACTTGCAAGATGCCGCACCGCCACTAGCACCACTCTTCCATCAATAATGTTCGGAGTCATCCTGCTCGGTCTGCTGGCTGCTTCTTTTGTGCTCTTCGTACCTATGTTAATGGCAGGTTGGCATTTGAGCAGGAATAAGATGCTTTTCTTCAGTGGTGCTATGTTTATTACACTGGCGGTAGGTGTCCATTTGACTCCATATTTTCCCTTAGTTTCCGATTTTGCATCCTCGTTTTCCTCTTTTGTTGTATTTGATCATAGAGCTTCGTGTATTAATCTCGTTAATGAAATTGTCTGGGACTTGAGACCTGTAAATGATATTGCTGTTCATGTTAAAAATGATTCTGCGGAATTGAATAGTTTTCAGAAGAATTGGGGTTGGAATAAGTCAAGAAAAGTCAGTGTTTGTGAGTTTCAAAAGCTATCCAAATCCGATGTTTCGGATTTGTTAAATGGCTCCTGGGTTGTGGTGGCAGGTGATTCACAAGCTAGACTTGTTGCTGTATCATTGCTTCGTTTAGTTTTAGATGAAGATCGGATGGAATCCATTAAGGGTGATTTATATAAGAGGCATAGTGATTATAGCATAGTGGTGGATGAGATTGGTTTGAAGTTGGATTTCATATGGGCGCCTTATGCAGGGAATTTGACAGACTTGGTTGTGAGTTATAAAGTAAAGAGGAGTTATCCAGATGTTTTGGTGATGGGGTCAGGGTTGTGGCATATGTTGCATGTTAATAACGCATCTGATTTTGAAGCACGCTTGCAGTTGTTGAAGAGTTCTGTGGTTTCGTTGTTGCCCTTTTCACCACAGTTGGGTGACAGAGGTCCTGTGACTGGTTCTGCTTCTATTAGGTCGCCTCATTTGTTTTGGCTCGGTATGCCGGTATTGATAAATGGAATGTTGAATACAGCAGAGAAACGAGAGAAGATGAATGATGCTCTTTGGCATGCTTATGATACAGCTCTTGGTAACAGTAAGCTCTTGCGCCAAACTGGTGGACCTCTTATATTGCTTGATATTGAGTCTTTGACATGGAATTGTGGGCCTCGGTGTACTGCTGATGGTATGCATTATGACGGAGCTGTTTATGATGCAGCGGTTCATGTAATGCTGAATGCATTGCTTATTGAATCTCATCAGAGGATCTGAATGAAAGAGATAGTTTTGATTTTCTTTTGTAGTTGTATGTATGGCTTTTTATATAGGATATAAAAGGACTGCGCAGCAAGTTGAACAGATGTGACTCAAAGAGAAGCTCAAATCTAACTGTCTATTCAGGCTTCTTCTCTCACACCGGCAAATTAACTTACAAGTAAAGTTTTGTGTTATACACTTGAGGTTCATTTTTTCTTGGCTCCATTCTTGCTATATTTGAAGACTAGGCATTCAATGCTCACATTCTATTTTCAAAGAACCATATCATGCAGTTTTGATATAAATGGAGTCAATAGATTCACAATTAATAAGATACATGTGTTCCTTCTATTTGTAGCTTAGACAGATCACTTCAGTTCCATTCTATTTGCAGTGTAACATAACTGTTAAATAAGATACATTGATTGGAATATCACTTAATTTTTTGCTTAAAACTTAAATTGTGTACTTTATTAAAACAACATAAGTTCAGAGTGTCGGTGGTGCATGACAAGAACAATCTATTACCGTAGCTTTCCTGGACGTCAAGTATTTACTTTATCCTGCAGTTTTGTTAGTTATTGTATCTTGCTTGTCTGAATTGCAGTTTATCTGCTGTTATTTATTTGGAAACCTGAAACTGATGTCACATCCTAGTTTGTATACTTCTAATTCAAGATATTATTAGGACACTAGTAATAAATACACTTTTAGTAGCTTTTAGAGTTTCAAAGTAGGTATGTATTCTGCCTAATTTTGCTATTAGGGGCCAACTGAGATTTTGAATTAATGATGACTGTTTAAATATAATGTAATTAATTTGAGTTCTATTCTGCCTTAATAAAAATTGTTAATAAAAAACCCCCCTTTGGAATCAAGTTGATTTCATTCTGCTTACTTTTTCGTTCATATGATTGTGCCCTTAGCTTACCTTTAACCTATGTTTTATGTGTTCCTAGACAGGTTTTTTGTAGTCTGGTATTGCATGATATATCAATGTGTTTAGGGTTGTGTAGTGTTTTTATAAGCTTTTCAGTCAAATTAAAGTAGATAATTGTCTGCATGCATACTTCCCTTCTGCTTAGATCTCACGAAATGGGGTGAAATCCAGGATGATGATTAGAGTAGATCCTTGTAATTTATTCTTCTAAACCAGGTTGATAGATTAGTCAGAGAAATGGTACTGTTGATAAATTTAGCTTTAAATTTGGTTTGACATGGAGCCAGTGGTCATACGTTGTTAACAAGAATTAAAAACTCATTTGTGAGTTTTAGATTGTAACAGACAGAAATACTGACAAAAGACATTCAAAATAACAACCTCATTTGTGAATTAGAGATAGCTACTGAAAGAGAACCAACATCACTAGGACTTATTATTATTTCCCATAGAATATGGAAACTGTATTACTTTAGTTTCCTTGAACTGGAATCCAAAACTTCTCATACTTGGAAGTTTAGCGTCTTGACTGAAGTAGAAAGGTAAGAGGGATGATCTGACGCTCAGCTTGGTGCAGCTAGGTGTGTTGGTCGTGAGTATGTTGCTTATTGTGTTCATGATAATGGAGAGCAGGCATTTGAGCAGGAACCATTTGCTGTTCTTCTGCTCTGCTTCCTTTGTTACTCTTGCTGTAGTGGTTTATCTCTCTCCTTCTCTAACCTCTTTTGTTTTGTTTGATCATTATAGAGATTCTTGTACTGATTTTGTTAACGAAATTGTATGGGATTTCAAACCCAAAACTGATGGTTTTCTTGATGTCAAGAATGCCACTTCAGAAAGTTATGACAAGAACTGGAATTGGGTTAGATCAGGAAAAGTGAGTGCTTGTGATTTCCGGAAGTTTAGCAAGTCTGATGTTTCTCATTTGCTGAACGGTTTGCAAGTTGTTGTTGCTGGTGATTCTGAGGCACAACTGTTTGTGGTTTCCTTGCTTCATTTAGTTCTGGATAAAGAACACATGGATTCCATGAGTGGAGACTGGTTTAAAAGGCAAAGTGATTACAAACTTGTTATAGATGAGATTGACATGACATTGGATTTCATATGGGCACCTTACGAAAGCAATTTGACAAATTTCATCAAGCAGTACAAGGATAAAAGGAGTTGCCCAGATGTTCTGGTAATGGGTTCAGGGCTATGGCATTTGCTGCATGTCAATAATGCATCAGATTATGGTAGTCATTTGCAGTTGTTGAGGAACTCTGTGCTGTCGGTTCTACCATGCTTCGAAGGACCAGGCATTAATCATACAGTGACTTATTCTGCTCTCATCAGATCAGCTCATCTGTTTTGGCTTGGCATGCCGGTGTTGGTAAATGAGATGTTGAATCAGGCAAAAAGAGAGAAAGTGATCGATGGTATGTGTTATGCTTATGAAAGAGCGGTTGAAGAGAGTAAGCTATTACAGCAAGCTGGAGGGCCTTTTGTGTTGCTGGACATCAAGTCTCTAACTCAAAATTGTGGTTCTACATGTACAGTTGACGGTATACATTATGATACAGCTGTTTATGATGCTTTGGTTCATATAATGTTGAATGCGTTGCTCATTGAAACTCAGCAACTTGGTTCCTGGAAACAATAGTTACCATAGTTTACTTCATTGTTTTACTTTCTATTTGCTTAAAACCTGTAAATTACAGTATATGTAATCATATTGATTCAGATTGGACAGTATCAGAAAATACATAATAAGTTCTTTCGCAGCAATGTCTACGAGATGAAATTTGTGCGCCATTGATTGATATGATACAAGTACAACATAACAATCAGACTATCAAAAATGGATTTGGAATCATTACATTTCGTGAATTCTAAACACTCCAATCTCCCTATCTTTGAAGGAAGAAAAATAACACTCCAATCTCCCTATTTCATACACATTATATTATACATCCAAATCAAAACAACATGAAACTAAGAAAAGTAGTCTCTCATCTGTATAACTTTGCATTCTTCGTGTCTAGGATTCGAATTGCTTGCCTTCATATGTTTGGTTGAAGTCCCAGTTCTTAGGAGCAGCATTGTAAGACGTTACTGTGAGTCCATCGCTAGTCGTGACTTCAAATGAGAGAGGCTGGTTCTTCAAATCTGCATTTATATGCCAGTTCTGGCCCCAGTTTCGACCCATGGGAAGCCACCCAGTTTTTGAACCCTTGATCTTTACAGAAACAATATCCCCAGCACCGGCAACATTGCTAATCAGCACGGAAATGAAGATATCTGAACCAGTAACTGAAAATCTAATACCTCCTTCTTTTCTGCACTTAATCCTATACAATGGCAATATATACATGACTGAGAGGCATTCTTTCTATATGAGAAATCGTGCAGATATAAAATCAATAATAGACAAAACACTACAGAACTATTACACTGCATTTGATTTTTCTAGGCTATACAAACACAATGTCAGCTTCACTCACTAACTAATACTCAACATCACTATGTTAGAGGTTTAGTAGTAAGTTTATATTCCTTTGTTGTCTTGTTAAAATCAACCATCAGATCAGAGTTGAAATTGTACATTCTAGTATCCAGTCACTTATCTACACAACCTAGAGCATATGGAACCAACCATCACCAATCTCTTTCCCATTACTTATAAACATTTCTTCTTCTCTTTCGATTTATTTCATTTAGTAAGCATAAACCAAAATCACTGGCACAGCAACACCCTAAATCACAAACTAAAAAACTCACTTTTCACCCAACTGATCCAAAAAAGCTACTTATAATTTAAAATTTACAGTTCATAACAAAACCATCATTATTCTATGAACATTTCAGCTAAAAAAATCCAACTTTCCTATCAGCCTTTGAAAACCACTAAAACCATTATCACATTACGAAAGCTCAATCTAAATCAGACATGTTGCAGAAACATAACTAACTCTGTATAAACCAAAACAACATCTAAACAAAGCGCACCTGCGATACTGGACGGGCATATTGCCAGCTTTCCAGATGGCGATCTTCTCAAAAGCTTCAATCGGAAGCACAAAATGCTTGTTAGGAGGATTACAATGTCCACCACCATCATTAGTAAATCCATAGTTAGGAGCACAGAAGTTCGTCACCGTGACAATAATCGACGTCCCAGGAATACACCACCGGAGATCCTCCACACACCTGATTTCAAAGCACGCACCACAGATCTGACCACGCTCAAACAAGCTCTCCGACAGGCCTACCGTCGCCTGTCCATACCCGGCCTTCTTCAAATCACCGTAGCCGCAAGCGCCGCCGACTGTGTCACGCGGATCGGAGGCTGCGTAGTATGTTGCGCGAGCTGGACGCCAGTCGGCGGCGGATGAGGAAGTGGAGGAGGAGGAGGAGAAGTTGTAGTTGTAGTGGCAGAGGACGGGGGAGAAGAGGAGGAGATGGAGAGTTAGTGTTAGAGTGTGAATGTGAAGTGGTAGATTTAGTGGTGACATTTTTGGTCGTCACCGAGAGAACAGAGTGAGTGAGTGAGACGAGATACAAGAGAAACAGAACTGGGAGGAGTTTTTGGTTTTGTTGTCTCTGTTTTAGTTAATTGATTGATTTTGATTTTAGATTATATGATGATGATGTTTTGTTTCCGTGTATCGTTTTGACTTTATTTTTATTATTATTATTTTTTAAACTTTACTGCAAGTGGAACTGCTTTTTTCCATCCTTTTTCTTATTCTTTGGTTTGAATGACTAATTTATCCCCACCACACAACCCTGTTATTTCATATGTGAAATCTTATAGATTTATGGAGAATAAACGGCTATATTTAAATTTTATATTTTATTAATTTATAGATAAATAATATTATATTAATAATTTAATAAACATAATAATGAATACTAAGTGAGAAATATAAAAGTATTTTAAAAAATATTAGTAGAATATTACATCTAAAAAATATAATATTTATTTACGAATAAGTATTATAGTGGGTCGAAATACAAAATTAAAATATTAAAGTAATATTTTTGTATATTTATCATTAGTTTTTAAATAATTGAATGGTACATCAAATTATGAATATATTTTTAAATAGTATTTTTAAAAGATTGAGTGTTAATAAAAAGTAGAAGTGGAAAATTATTTATAAATATAAATATATATATATATATATATATTTTTTTTGTGGTCCCAAATAAACTACAACCAAAATCCAAACTAATATTACTAAGATTGCTGAAGAAAGTAGCTGAAAACTTACAGAGATAATTGAAGAAATTCTATTCTTTTTATAATAAAAAAAAATCGGATGAATTTACAATCATCCCTAACCTATATTTATAGGAGGTCTAAACATTCTGTTCCTACAAGGATTGAATCTCTTGATCTTTCTCGGGTTTGGTCTCTCTATCATAATGGGAGAAGGTTTTCCTTATTTGTCTAGTTTCAAGAGACTGTATCTGGAATGGATTGGGCCCAATGAGCTTGGATCCGCTTATACTGTAAGTAGGGGTTCCGATGAGCTTGTTTCGGCCGAAAATTGCCTTGCTTTGGTCGGGCCTCTGGACTTGTGGTCGAGATCTCTAACCCTTCACCCTGAGTGTCTCAGACTCTAATGACCCCTAACGGTCCAAGGTTACTTTCCCACTACATATATGTGTGACGACATAATAATTATTATTTTTTCAATATGGAAAAATTGAAATTATTAAATAAAAAAGTGAAAATTCTATTAAATGGACTTTTTAAAGTTCAAAATACAATTATAGGTCTGTTTTGAAAAACATAAAAATATATATATATATATATATATATATATATGATTTTAAAAGTTTAGTTTTCACTCCATAGGCCAAGTTCCCAAAAATATCTCTGAATTTTTACAATTCACAGATGCTGTGAATTACACTCACAGTCTGTGAATTACGGTCACAGTCTGTGAATGGCCTATAGAGTGAAAATCAAACTTTAATTTTGCAAATTTTTCAAAAGTGGCCTATAATTGTATAGTAAACTTTTTATGACCTATAAAAAAAATTTCCAATAAAAAATTTAAAAATTATTAAATCAAAATTTTAAAAGTTATTAAACAAAAATATTTATTAAAAATTGTTTAAATATCATAATTATCTAAATCGAGCACCCTAATCAGAAGATAAAACTAATCACTAACACCAAAAACCACATTACTTGTTTTAAATTTGGAGTAATATTGCAAAATTAAATAAAATGTTTTATTATTATTATTATTACTACTTTACAATAACCATACAAATAAATATATTATAAAATTACAATAATTCAAATACTTAAATTTTAAAATAAATAAAATGATATTTTTTTTTATTAAAAGTATAGAACAAATTGTTATGTTATAAATAACAATACCTTAGGGTGAAATATGGTTCACTTATGTTATAAATGCAATTTAACGTCTTAAACCTCATCACATAACCAATAATATCCGAATGCGATCATAAAACGGAATTTGGAAGGCAAAGTAGGCTACTTGCCACCTTAACTAGACTACCAGTTTTCTGACCTGGTCGCCAAAATGGTTACCGTAGTCTTCTAGGCGCTCTAGTTGGTGCTCTGGTCTTCTTGATCGGGCCGCGAAGTTTGGTACCGAGACCTTCTTGGGTCCCTGGTCTAAGCGACCAGGCTGCTAGCCAAGCCGCAGAAAGTGGTATTGAAACCTCTCTGGCACCTTGACTCGCCCCTAGTCTAAGTTACTAAGCCGCCTACCACTTGTCAGGCCGCTAAAATGGTACCGAGACTCACTTGGCGCCTTGGTCACTTTGGTAGGCCGCAAAAAATGGTACCATAGAGAAATTGGTGCCTTGGTCCATACCCCGACTCCCTTTCTATACCGCCGACTAGGATGCCCAAACCTGAAAATAGAACAATGACAGCAGAATTCCACTTTTTCAAATTATCAATTGATCCACTTGGTTTCTTTATTCCGTTTAATTTCCGCTTAAACTTTTTATGATGAACATCAACCAATCATTTATTAACCATTAAGCAC
The DNA here is from genome assembly GCA_031304145.1 of Cardiospermum halicacabum. Classification (NCBI taxonomy): domain Eukaryota; kingdom Viridiplantae; phylum Streptophyta; class Magnoliopsida; order Sapindales; family Sapindaceae; genus Cardiospermum; species Cardiospermum halicacabum. The sequence goes on from CM062393.1 coordinate 32,797,946, forward strand.
AACATATCATTTCAAGCATACGAATCACATAATTTGTCATGTTTTAGTTTATTGCCCTTAAACTTAACTCTTATAGGAAAAACATAACAGAAATATGCCAAAACCTTGAGGGATCATATACAGGGTGTAACGGACCGTTTTCGAGCTTAGTAGCTTGTGTCGAAATAGGGGTTTATTTGGAAATTTTCTAGAATTCTGGTTAGATTTATAATTATTCCTGAGTCAGTGGGGTTAATTCACGATTTTCTGGTGTTAGAGAGGGTTAGTCGGTTATTCGACATGTTATATATATGCGTTTAATGTTAGGGTTTCTATTAGGGTTTCATTATTACTCTTTAAACATGTAAGTTGAGAGGTAGAGAGACTTCTGTGAGGAGGCTGGCGAAGTGATTCCGCGTTAGAGTTCCGACGTGTCTGGGGTAAGTCTTTCTGTCATGTTTCTGTTTCGATTTGTCTGTCTTATTGCGTCTTTCCGGTCCTGATTTCGGGTTCATTCAGGTTCTGTTCTATTCACGGCTCGGTTAGGGTTAGAGCTCTCTCTCTCTATTCGAAATCAGACAATTCTCGGTAAGTTCCCTCGTACCATTCTAGGTTTTTGCTGAACGAAAATCGTTCTTTCAGGTTTTTAAGTGGGTTCTGTAAATCAAGGTCGATTGGTCGAGAGACTTTAAGCGTTCGGATTCTGAGTTCGTGAGGGTAATCGTAATCACGGTGGTCTGAATCACGGTAAGAGGGTTAGGGTTCGGATATGAGTTTTAAGGGGTTTTGATCGGGTTGGTTCTGGTCTACCAAACCGGTGTTCGAATCGATTTTCGCTTCGCTGCTGTAGTATTTATTTGTTTGTGTAACAATCTGTAGGAGCACCGGATAAAGAGGCTGATCAAGCAGCGACATAGGTCGGATTCTGCTCGGACTGTCATGATCTGTGAGTTAGGTTAGTAGTTCATTTTTGGTCCGAAATTATGTTTGCTGTATGTTGATTGTTTATGCATGTGTCATGTATTCTGACTTGTGAAACTGCCTCCTAAACTGCCTATTTAAAGATGATTATGAACACAATGAACTACCTGTTAAGATAATAAATTAACGAAATAAGACTTCACTGTACTCGGATTTCATAAAACACATATAGTGAAATTGATAACTGGTACCTAACGAATCTGGTTTAAACGGTAAATAAACGAAACTGTGAGTTTTGCCCTTAGTCAGTCTACTAGTAGAATATATGGCATGCCTAAGGATAGAGGATCCTCACTACTGAAATAATTGGCTTGAAGTGCCTATACTGATTATAGTTGAAACTACTATACTGATACTGTTTACTGGGCTTCGGCCATACTGTTACTGCTACTGTAATCCCGTTTTCCACTGTTAGCTGCTTAGGGCATAATTTTGTTAATTAACTGTTTGGATTGTTTAAACTGTTAATGGACTGTTAATGGATGGTAAATAACTGTGTTTGATGCCTGAATGGGACTTAATTAAGTGATCACAAACTAGTTGATATTTCGGTCGGTTGTAACTATAATCCTAAAGGTTAAATAATCAGACTTAAACTGTTGGATACGAAATTTTAATGACGAAACCTCCACAGAAAGCTTTAACTATAGCGGAACCCCGAAGACGTAATCCTAGCGCCCTATAAGAATATTAGGATCCTAGACCATGAACTTTAGGAGCCTATTTTAGAATAATAATGGAACTTGAACGAATAATAGTTAACGGATAACTGGGTTTCGACTAAAGAAAGATAAACAATAAACTGCTGAATGGTAGGATATTTGGTGTGTTGACTGATATAGTGGACTCTAGGGAGTCTGTAGAGCCTTACATTGTGTGCTCTCATGTTTAAAGCCGAGTCTAGGTCACTCTGTATGTGTTTATTGGAACGTGAGCGCTAACTTAGACTAATTCATAGTCTAACGTTTTTCTTTATCTCTTCCTATTCTGTAATCTGGGAATAAATCCCAAGTTGAGTGCAGGTATCCCGATTATTTAGGCGCTATCTCATTTACGGATCACGGCATGCATCAGCATTCTATTTTTATTACTGTTAGGTTATCTTCGTACATTTGATTCATGGATTGTATTTGGGACTTTTATTTGAGGAGTTGTATTGGACATTGCTGGACATTAGTATTGTTATATATTTTTGGGGAATGTTGGACTTTTGGACTATATTACTACTATTTTTTGTATTTTTGATTTATTCGACTGTTTAGTTTCTGTATTTGTTGTGTGGCGTCAGATTTCTAAACATGGTTCCACCAGGGTGGGAGTTTGCCGTTACACAGAGGGTCCGAAGACCGAACAGAAGATCCAAAAGGATTGGGTCAATGCCCTTGCATCCAGGGAGGACCTTCGCCCTAAATAAGTGGCACTTCAAGCCAAGTTTCGCATTTTCATATATCGAATTATACTTTTAGTTTCCTATGACACGACAATATATTCACCTAAATCAAGTTAAGGACAAAGGCATTTCTTTTAAGTGATCAAACATAATTTATCATTTTTTTTCCATCATTACCAAAGCTCATGTAGTACCCTTGACATCTTTTCAACAATAGCACTCAAAACATCAATATTTTCTTTTAAGCCACAAGGGCAAACATGTTCCATTATCAAAATCACCGTATCATCTCTTCTGCCAAAACATGTAAGATCCAAATGAGTTCATTTAAGATATTTACACCTAAAACTCTACCATCAGTAATTAAAGGCCTCCATGGCCACCCAAAATGCACATATCGTCAAACACCAATTATCATAAAGCATCACATACACATGCAAGTAACCATTTCTAATTTACCACAATAAATGTCTACATGACACTATTATCACATTTCTGGACATATATACTAATTACCATGTATTTAACATTATCATCTTATTATAATATAATCAAACAATTAACAACCAACATACAAGAATATAGATCGTAAAACGAAGATGTTAACCTATTTTCCGAAGTTAACTAGCTAGTCTCCTTGGTTTGGTGCTTTCCAACACCTTGGTTGACTATTGGTATCATCAATAGAACACACAAATCGACAATACACACAATTCTATCAAAATCACATATATGACTCTTAGGGTTAAAAATAAAAAACACAACCAGAGACTATAGCTAACCAATCTAACTATCCGGAAGCATTAATAGACCTCTAAGGACCCTAATCATACCATTATTATAGATCAAAAGTTTCAAAAATTAAAAGTGTCATTAAAGAGTTCAAAAACCTTACCAAGTGAAAAAGAGGTTAAGAAAACTTGGAACCACTTCTAAAAACCTTAAGTGATGTAAGGGATGGTAGTTGGAGGTTTAAATAAGGTGGTTCTTTGGTGGTTAGATCAATTTAGTGAGTTAAGGATTTTTTTATTTTTTTATTTTTGTTAGAGTAAAGAGGAGGGAAACATATTTAAGTGTGGGAGGAAAAATGAAAAGGTGAAGTGAAGGGGCGGCGTTGTTAGTAGTGGTCTGATGGGCTTTTTGTGAATGTTGGGGCCCAATTCCACACAAGCCCCCATATTACCATCCTCTCCAACCCAATTTCTACTCCGCTCTGGATTTCATTTTCGAAAATATTTTTCGACTCTAAAATGCATTCTTACTACCAAAACCAAGAAACCAGCTTTATTCCAATTAAAATCCAAATTTTCAAAATCAAGTCTGATATTATGAAAAATCATTTCAAAATTATTCCATGATCGAAATTGACTATACTCTTCCAAATTTGGTCACTAATTACTAATTTACCCTTAGAATAAATTTTCGATTTATCACACTATTAAAGTTTCCAAAATCAATTTTATAATCGATAAATTTTAATAATAAAATATCTAAAAAATTTTAGATCCTACTTATAGACATTATATGTTAATTGTAACACTCCTACCCGATTCAACGATACCCGATCAGATATGCCACATTACCAATTAAATGACCGATACTAACTCATAAGTTTAATCTTTTGAATGGTCTCCAATACCTAATATTTGTCACCATAAATGTAATAATCAAATCGAGTACACTATAATAGAAAATTGAAATATCGCAAAACAAAGCCGACAAAGTTTCCCTTGTATTTCCTTAATAACCCAAATTCTATAAATTTGTTTAAATTAATAAAATACTTCCAACAACTTTACCAACATAACCATAAATCTCAATCCAATAAGTTTCATAAATAATAGTACATCAACCTAAAACATAAAATGAAATAGTTTCATTTCCAGATAATCAATTGTTCATATTTGAATAATTAAAATTTAAGTACTTCAATATTCTGCTAGTGCAAAAAATTCCACAAATCATCAAACAAGTCCAAAATTTGGGTTGTGAAATTCTCCCACAAAGCATAAAAGAAAACGGCCGCCCAACTAAATAATAATCTCGACATGTTGGGTAAAATAAATGTCTACCAATGAAATGAAATAAAAGCTGTATAAATGGGCTTTCGATTGCGCTTCCAACTCCACTATAAAAACCTGCAGATGAAACCTGAGTAAGTTTAAAATGCTTAATGTGGTAGCGCACTAAGTGTGTCACCCACTCTAATCTATAATATACTAGCAAATATTGATAATTATAAATAACATACATTAACGCAACAACGTATAATATTGGTATTCTTGAAGCAACTACACATACATGTATAAATAGCACTGTTTACAATTTATTTCAGTTATCAATAGAAACAAAAATATCATATTAGAATATCAATAGCTCCAAATTTCTCGACTTTAAGTAAGACTCCCAAACTACTATAGAACATGAAAAATCTAACCAAAATCAGAAATTAAGCACTCAGACAAGGCTGAAGTTCCCATAACTCAACCATATGGTGGACTAAGGTCCTTTTTATAACATACACTAGACTGAAGCTTCCAAATACTCAATAGTATCGTCTCTATGACATAAGACCCCTTTTATAATATACACTAGGCTGAAGCTTCCAAATACTCAATAGTATCATCTCTATGACATGCTAACTATTTTTATAGATACAAATCTCTACTAAAGGCGATATTATTCAAGTGAACAAGATTCATGAACCAATCAACCAAATTAGATTTCAGATAACATAATAGATATCACAATCACAAATTATTTGTTCATTTAACCACACAATATCTACCTTGCTAATTGTTTTCTAAGTCAATCAATAAAATAAATCTTAACATATTTCAACACAAATTAACTTACTATCATATAAACTACATGCTATATCCACTAGGCTGTGAACACACCTTAACATATAACCGACTCAAACCATAATTTAAATTATGCGGTTTCTTTATTATCCATTCAGATCACAATCTAATATATAAATTTAATTTAATAAAATTTAAAAACTTTACAATAACTCAAAAATAAAATCATAAATTTGCCATTAGATATAATATATGCATAATATTATATATATATATTTATAAATCAATTAATCTACAACAACATGATAATACTAACAATAATTTATATACTAAATAAACTATAAGTCATCAAATTAATTAGTTATTAAAATTAACCCTAATTCAATATAAAATATCGAGTTACCTCTATAGGCTAGAAATTAAAGAATGTGGATTCTAACACGAAGGACGTGAAAATCACGAAATAGCGACACGAACGAGATTCGGCGTCAAACAGGAGGAAAAGAAAAGAGAAGTTTTCTTTTCTTTCTTCCTCTAGGTCGGCTATTCTACGAAATCAACCCTACCTATCATTTTATATCTCTTAAATTTGCAACTAGTTCAAAACTTTTAAAAATTATATTATTACCCAAATCTTATAAAATTTAAAAGTTATATTGTTACTCAAAATTCCAATTATATAAAAATCTCTCATTTCAAAATTAAAAACTTCAAATTAAATTTAAAATTCACGAAATCAACTCTATCTATCATTTTTATCTCTCTTAAATTACTATTAGTTCAAAACTTTTAAAATTTATATTATTATCCAAATTTTTTAAAATTTTAATAATTATATTATTGCTCAAATTTCCAATTCCACTAAAATCCATCATTTTAAAACTAAAACTTTCAAATTAAATTTAAAGTTGTAAAATCTCTATTCCCTTGAGTCTCTAAAATTTTATTAAATTTTTAAAAAATTATTATATATATTTTTTATATATATAAATTCAAAATAATGTGGATGATATTTCCAATTATATCTTAACAGGAAATATATATCCTTTATTATAATAGAATACTAACAATAGTGTTTATGAATACTTCATTATGCCCAAAAGACTGAAATATAATAATTTACAGATTAACTCAAAACAAGAGCAACTGGCTTTACAAAAAGGGGGTGAAACAAAATCATATTCGAAGAATTCACAGTCCTACACAGATCAGTGAATTCATTCTCAATATTTATGAAAACATTGCATTCAACAACGAAACAAGAAGGTGATGAGAATATGCAATGCTGCAGCTAACATGGCGCCATCATTTCTACACTTAGCTCTCCACTTCACCGAGTCTTACGTCCAGTCTAGTCGTTACTGTTAACCGCAACTGAATCAACCTGTCCCAAAAAACAGAACAAAATCCAACAGAACAAAAAGAAACACATCTTGCTAACATTTCATCTACGAAAGGCGGATTCTTTGCTGCTCCCTTTCGTCAACAGTTATTGAAGATGCATCTGAATGTTGTCTCTTGTATGGAATGAACCCTTTCCTGAACTTATTTGAGCTTCCTTTTATTACAGAGAAGGCCGAGTTTTCGCTTTGTTTGAGCTCGAAAACTGGGTTTGATTCTTTTTCCGCCTCACTCTGTGTGTCCATGTCTGAGTTCTTATCAGAATGGTCTGTTTCGTCCACTGATTTGGAGTTTGAACCAGTCCATGATCCTTCCTTTTGGAATGGTTTATCATGGACTTCTCCGAGATTTGAATCTAAAATTATCTTCACTGACTCCTGTCTATGGTGTGGAGTGATGGGGAGAGGCATCCCACCATAGAAAGTCCAAAATGGGATCGAAGCACCAGAGCTTGCATCTACAAGATTAGGATTTTCGCTATGGAACTGCATGTGATAAATGCCTCCAGATATAGCATGACTCGAGAATTCTGCAACTGTCGACTTCTGTTGACAGAATTGGAAAGGTTTAACCTCGTTTGTGTCAACGGATGATGACTTAAAAGAAGTTCCTGCAGTAGGAGAGGACGGTCTATGAGAATCAGTCACTAAAACAGTTCTTCCGAAGAGTTTAAGACTTCGAGTACAGGCTTCTGCTTGAGCAGAAAATTCTTGAGCTGATACTTGAGGAAGCAGCGCAAGGTTCAATTCACTCTAATTGACATGAACAACAAAAAATTAAATAACGTTTTGAAAACCAATTAAGAGTACTACAACACTGATTGTTATGAGCACTGTCTATACCTTGGGAGATCGCTTGGCAGCAGCAAGTAAATCAGCAGTTACTAGAACTGGTGATGGAGATCCATTTTCTTCAAAAGAAGAGTTGGGTTGAGAGAGTTTTAATCCGACAGGGCAGACGGGGCCAGTAGAAACTGGGGATGAGCTACCACTTGATGGGTTTGAATCTGCTGAACCAGAAGCATCCGAACCAACAACAGATAATACAGAAGTTGGAGATTGATTGTTGTCCTGTTCAGAAACTGATAAATTAGGAGATGCAGACCTTCCCGAAATCTCAGCTGAATGAGCCAATTTACGAGGGTAAGGATGCATTGGCTTTCTTTTTGGACGTGGAGGAGGAATCTCAATTGGATCCGTAGGGGTTGTGGTGTTGTTGCCAGATGTCTCACGAACAACCTACAAGCACATAACCAAAAAGAATCAGAATAACCACTAAAGATGATCCAATGAACCCTTGTTGATTGGTTTTACATGGCTTGGGTTCACTTGAAACTGTACTTACTAGCTAGTAAATTGATATTATGACTGAAATGGGTACTGAAATAAGAGCTGTGAACCTTAGAAAAGAACTTCTGAGCATGGCTTCGAATCTGAACAGCAGTCTTAGTACCCACATGTTCTGTTGTTATGAAAAATAAACCCGTTTAACACATACATCTCAACAAACATAGAACTTATACTCCAAAGAAAGAAAAAAATATATATATCAGAAGAAACCAGCATCAGTAATTCACCTTCTATTTTCCGCCAGGCTCGACCATAGAGCTTCAAAGCTTCAAGGAACTTCTTATGTTCCTCTTCTGTCCACCGCTCCCTTTGTTTGGTGATGGTATAGGGTTTCCTAACCTATTCAAAACGTAAATTCCAACCATCAGTGATCAAATTCATCATGAAAAACACAGAATGCCAGGAATTACAGAAAGATGCAAACCTTGGGAGCATAGTCATTCCCGCAAGAAAATTGATCGTTTAATTGCAGAGCAACAGCACTGGATCCGATTTCATTGGTATCACTTGGATGAGAACCTTCGCATTTATTATTATTCTACGCATCACAAAACAGAGTGTTAATACTTCTCCATTAACAAACATTCAATTTTTGTTTAAAAATAAAAAGCAAACAGGACACAACGGAATATATTCATTAAAACTCAACTGTCTAATCAAATCAGATACCACATCAGAAAGTTTAAAATTAAAAGACTAACAACCACTGTTCAAATTTTAAAACACATTAATATCTGAAAGATCATCAATAACCTAAATTATTCATCAACACACCTCTTAAGCACTTACAGACTGATCATGCAATTCTTAATTTTTCCAAAAACAGATCGTAAGCTAAATTCTCATTAATCAACAGATTGGCATCAAATTTCTTCTAGCTCTACAATATAAATCACTTTAGTTTCATGATCATTCGATTATGTTAATCTTTTATTATATTTTTTTTCAAAATAAGTCAAATTTAAAACTAATTCAAATCAAAGTTCACATTAAACTAATTCAATTTCAAAAATTTTCATATTTGTAAACAGATCAAAGAAAACGAAAACAAGAAGCGAGGTATATACAAAGAGCAGAAAAATAAGAAGAATGAAAAAGACATACTTGAATAGCCATAACCGCAGAAACCATATATAGTCTAGAAGCAAGCAAGATCTCTTCTCAGCTGACAGCGAACCATAACAATCACACTACTTATATTCAAAAACTGGAATCAATTGAAAAGCTCAGCTTCCACTTCAGCAACCAATCAAGCAAACAAGCTCGTCTTGGAGCAAAAACAGAGACAGCTAGGTAGGCAGAGGAAGGAGGAGAAGAAGAGAAGAGAAGAGAAGTGAAAGAGTGAAATGAAATTAAAATAATAGTTTGTGAAGTTGAAGAAGAAGGAGAAGAAGAGGAGGAGGTGACACGTCAGCAGTTGTGTAGAGGGAGAGAGAAGAGGAAAGGAGGGAGAGGGTGTTGAATAAAGAACGCTCTGGAAGAGACGATAATATCTTGTGGCTCACGTCGAAAGGACTGCCTAGACACGTGGCGGTCATTGTCGTTGTCTTTCATCTTCACTTTTTTGAATTTTTTATTTATTTTCGGTGGGACGAGAAATTCAGACCACTACAACTGGATAATCTCAACACCTCAATACCAACCGCACTCGCGCGTGTTTTCTCACTTCCCTCTCTTCTCTCGCCACGTGCCCTCTTTGATTCAGTTCTCCCGGTTTTTTCGCAGATATTTAAAACATGATGAAAATATTTGGTCTCATATTAAACCAACATGGTTAAAAAATTGTAAGAATGATTATTTATACATGTTCATACAACAAAATTAGACTTTTTCAGATTTTTTACTTAATTATTGAATGTTTTTTTAAACTAAATTCACCTAAACACGTGAGTGAAAATTTAGACAAGAATCTATAAGGCAATTTAGTTAAAATTAATGACCACAAAAATTGAAAATACAAAAATTTGTATCAACAAACGTGATCTTATTTTAAGATTTGCGAGTTTTACTCCAACATGTGATTTACAATGAAAAATGGAAAAAGATTACCAAATCCAACCACATGTGTGCGAAGGCAAGTTGGCTGAGGAGGCGAGTATACAGCATATTCCACTCGCAGACAGTCAACTTTGCTTTATCAAATTATATAAAAAAAACTATATACTGCTATAAATAAACGTGATATTATCATCAACATTTTTCAAATGTATAGTTTTCATAATTAGGGGGGAAAAATTAACTTGTGGTTTTTTTTTTTTTTTTTTTTTTTTTAAGAAATCAGTTAGAATTTCAAATTTTTTTTATCTCATAAAATATATAATCAAAATTTAATTATAATTTCTTATTAAATCGTTACAGTATTTGGCATAAAAAATTATAATTATTGAAATACTTTCCCTAGCAATGATTTGATTAAAGATGCTATTAAGCGATTAAACTCAGCATGTATAAATTAAGCTAAATTCAATCTTATTATATAAAAAAAAAAAACCAAAATATCTGAAAAAATAATTGAAAAAGTGAAATATCTAAGAGGCCCCAAAAGAAATATATAAGGTAGGTGTAGGTTTCAGGTGACTTGACTGCTTTAGCTGCACTTTTCGCCACGTCATTGCCACTTGCCGCCAATATTTGTCAGAGCCGCCACGTGTATTTCTCCCTTATTTAAAATAGAGAGAGAAAACAGGATATGCACGGTTTTAGTCCACTCGTTTTTTGTCGGACTTTTTAATTATATATATATTTTTTAATCTGAAAATTTCTTGGCCATAAGTTTCTCTATGATGTTTTTATTTTATTTTCTATTTATTTATTTTTGAAGTTTCTAGTCCGATAAAATGGAGAATATGGTTGATCTTTCGCTAATTGTTCTGGGACCCATCTTTTGATTTATTGAATTTTGTTATGGGACTTGATTTTCTTTTGATTAATTATTAAAAAAAATGTTCTTTATAGTTTCCTGTATTTCAATAAAATTACAAAAAGGAAAAATCAATAAATATTTTTTTAATGAAATATATCATAATAATAATATTAATTAATAAAAAGTATATTATAATTTTAAAAATAATAATAAAATTTCATTTAGAAAAATTTAAAGAAATATATAAGGATTTTCTTAAACTATTTTAATATTAATTTCTTAAAAATTCATTTCAACGTCTTGTCTAACACTAGAATATAGTTGGAAAAAAATAAATATTTTGAATTTTGCAATTAAATTAATTGTTAACCAACTCTAACCAGACAACCATAAGTACAAACAAAGCACCTATGTAGAACAAAAGAATTATCCTATTTATTTAAGAATAATAGAATAATAAATAAGATAAAATAAAAATAAGAAAGTGGTGATAAGGCAAGAAATGGATTGGTGAATTGATTTGATTAGATTTTTAATTAGGTAAGGTCCCAATCAAATACGTATAAATATAATAACAATTTACAAGGAAAAAAAAAACATTATAAAAATAGAAAAAGCGTTTATATGGTCAGAAAAGGGGCGGATTGAATAAGGTGATAATAGATGAGTGCCAGGTGTCATAAATTGAAATGAAGAAGCCAATTAAGGCTATTTTTGTGACACGAATGCCAAATGTTTTTTTGAGTTTGTGGGTTGGTGGGGTCAGGTTTCCTCTAGTCTTTGTTTATTTGTTGTGATTTTTGTTTCGACCAATCAAATACCTGCAAGTAAGACTCTGTATAGTATATAAGGTTGTGGGAATGTAAGAGATGATGAGAAAAGGGCAAACCTTTTACGACTAAATTTGGGTTGTAAATATCCATTTCGGCTACTGTGGTCGGGAAAATATATAATTATATATATATATATATATATTAATGGTATTACAAATAAAATAATAATTACTAATATATATATAGAAAATTTAAATCAAATCAGACCAAATTTAAATATTTTAAATTAATTTTAATTCAATTTAAATTAAATTATTATATACTTAACTATTTATTTAAAAAACAATTATTTTAAGGGAATTGTTAAATACCGCGCAAACTTATTAATACCGCATGGATTATTCCACTTTTACCCTTTTATTTGATTTCTTCTCCACAACTTATCTCCCGTATTCTTCAAAAATTCTAAAAACAAAAACAGTTTTCCCTCTTAAAAGAGTCCACTCACTTTATTTTCCCTCTCTTCCTTTAGGGATTTGAGAAACATTGGCATGTCCATAGAGTTGACAGATAGGTATAAATAAATTTGCTGCGGTATTTAACAATCTCTTCGAATAAAACATAATGATACGAAGGTGTAGTTACTTCCATCCATGTCTTCTATAATTATGTAATTGAAAAAAAAAATTAAACAGGTTGAGATAATGAAAAGAAAACCATTGAAAAAAATTTATTTGAGCTGGGACGATAAAAAGAAATTGAAGAGTTTAAATCATGAAAAAAAATAATCAGTTGAGATGAGAGAACGAAATAAAGAGTTTCATTCAAAATAAAAAACTATTTTTTTTTATTTTTAATTATGTTAAGGATATAATTGAAAAATAAATACGGTATTAATCAATTTGCTTGCGGTATTTATCACTTTTGTTATTTTAATTATAAATAATTCAAAATAATTTTACATTGTAATTAAATTAAAATTATAATATTTTAATTTATTTTAATATGGTAAACTCTCTACTAAATTTGAATTAACTCTTATTTAGAATGTAAATTAGCCCATCCAACATTTATATTTGAATTTAAAAATAAATAAATTTTGTGGAAAAAAAATATAATTAATAAATGAGAAAGAAAATTTTTATTTTTAGTTTTAAAATTTTTTACTTAAATTTATAAAATAGTTCATAAAAATATTCTAAAAATAAATTAGAGTTTAAAAATATTTAAAATAAATTTATAAAAATTTTATCTTAATAAATGGGTCAATTCATATATTTGTAATTTTAGTAATATAAAAATTAATCTATTTTTAAAAATAAATTTATTAAATTTATTTTTACAATATTTAAAATTAGTATATGAATTCAAATTAAATTTTATGAAATTTATTTAAGTATCCAATAAGATGAACATTGTATAAGAAGTAATTGGCAGAGAAAAAATAGTAAAGCTAATTATCTTATTAAATGCTAAACTGCATAAAATAAACACGTAACACATGTTAGAACATCCTAAACTAAACTAGTAGAAAATAAATACTACATCTACGCTAAATATACTCTAGCATCCTAAATGTTGAATCACTTGAAGATGTGTGATGTTTATTATGTGTGGCAAAAAAGTTTTAATTAATTTTTAAATAATATTTAAAATTTCAATTAATTGTTTTAGAATTAAAATTCATATTTTAATTATTTTTTTTAAAGTTATTAAAAAAAATTTAATCAAAATATTAAAAGTGATTTAGTTTATTCAAGTTTTTATTTGTAATTAATTAAATTATTATTTTTCAGTTATATTTATATGTATAAAAAACTTTCAGTAATTTTATATTTAATAAATAATTTAAAATTAAAAATAATATAAAAATTTAATTAAACATCTAATATCTAATTTAAAATTTAATATATTTAAAATGTTAATTTAACCGTCAATACGATGCTTAACATACATTTTAGTAAACGTTAGGTCAATTTATTTATTTATTCATTTTTAAATTATATTGAAAGAAATTGAGTTAAGTGCTCTAACTTAGTATGTGTTTGGGGTTGCTTGTAATTATGAAATAATCACTTTTGGGATAGTGAAATTCCAAATGTACCCCTCCATCAACCTAAATTTACATTTAGGAGAATAATCATGAATGTAAATATAGGGGGGAAAAAGAATATAGTTGGAATTTCACCACCCAATAAGTGATTATTTGACAATTACAAGCAGCTCCAAACATACCCTTAAACTTTTAAAAACATATAAGAATTTATTTATAGATAAAATAAATTTTATTTACATATTTTTATTTATTTTTAATTATATCTATAAGTAAATATATTAAGTTTAATTATATGTCTTTCTAAAACTTTTTTAAGAACTTTTGAATTTTAAAAACCATTTAACCCTCTCTCCCCTTTCAAGTCAAATACTTAACCATGAGTCTACTTTTGGCATTCTGAGAACAAATTCAGATATATTTTAAAATTCAAAACTGTTTTGGTCGTTCGGGGTAAGCAAACTCCGATTTAGTTGAAAAGTTTATTCCGAGAAAATCTAACAACATATATATCACGGTGATTGGAGATCGAACGGACTTACACCCAGTATTTTAAAAATCGCGCCTAGGCATCAGGCGGTGTCTAAGCACCTAAAAAATGGGCTAGGCGATAGTTCTAGGCGCTCAATAGCATAGGTGGCGTTTAGGCAGTCTAGGCAACGTCTAGGCGATCAAGAAGGTGTTGTCTAGGCGGTCAATATTTTTAAAAAAATTAAATTTTTTATTAATAAAATATTTAATTGTAATAAAATAAGACTATATATAATTTATATTTATTTTTCATTCATTTTATATAAAATGATATATAATCATATAATAATTTTTCATAAATACAAATAACATATATAATTTTTCACCGTCTATAGTAAAACGTCTAAAACCACCGAGGCTTCCGCCTAGGCGCTAGGCATTGAGTGGCCGCCTAGCGCCTTCAAAAACCTTGCTTATACCTCATCATGAAAGTTTTCCTGACATCAAAGTATGGAAATACATGTACACGTGATTTTAGGTAGATTTGAGAATCCGACGAATTTAGTAATTTGGAAAGGTCTCGAAGAATGTGTTAGGGATTTTCATTATATCCCCCTTTCATCACAGGTCATAAGTTCAATGATCAAATCAATAAGATGATGAATTAGCTTTGTTGATGATGTTGATGTCAGGACTAATCCCAAATTATGCTCTGATACCAATTTGTTAGGGATAGACGAGACAGAATAACACTAACTAAAGTATAAACAAACAACAAAGTAATGAAGAAATAGAAAAGAGACATAAGAGATTTAACGTGGTTCAGCGATGTGCCTACTCCACCAAGATAACAACTTAACTATTGAGAAATAAGGATTACAAGTCATTCTGACTACACTCTCTCTCCAATGCTATCATACGCTCTACATAGACTAGAATAGCGTAATTAACCAATTGTACCAAAAGAAATAACCAAACTTGACGAGATGCCTTAAACTGCTAGAGATATAATGTCTTCTCCAAACCATCAATTATACCAACAATGGTGCTATCTGTGCCAGACAACTTTCAGATACCTAGAAGGTAGTAGAGGCGCCAACTCTTAATGATTGGGGTTATGACCTCAATCCTTGATCACCACCCAAGGGGATAGGATGGGATAATTACTTCTTTATGAGACAGCTCTATTTATAGTGATCACCAAATATACTTTCCTAATTTATTTCCTCTTTACAAGGAATACCAAATAATCATAATTAGGAAAACCAAATCCTTTTCCAAATAAGGATTATAACAATAATAAAATAGATCTAAACTCAAAATAAGAAATCCTTCCAAAATAGGAATCCTTATAATCTAAGTAATTAGGAATTCCTTGTGATTTAAGGCATCTCAACAGATTGTTTTAAAGCATAATAGTTTATTATGAATGTATTTTCTAAAAATAATTCTAATTAAGAAATGGATCGTTGCAAATTCTAAATAGGAAAAGATATTCTTAATAATTTAGGGTTACTTTGTGATTAAGTAACCTAACACTATAAATATGATGCTTGCGTATATCATAAAATATATTGAGAGAAATATGTAAATCTGGTTAGTGAGATGTAGGAGGTGCCCACAAAGGACCTGGGAACCACGAAGATCTTGATTCTAGGATCAAGTCTTATTATCCTGTGAGATTCATATGGGGAAAACTTGTGAATGAGATTGTGAACACTATAATTAGGTTAGAGAGTGAAAGGTTAGTATTTTGGTTATAACTATTTATCTATTGTTACATAGTGAATCATTCTCTTGTCATCTTGACGACCATGATATTTTCCACATTAGGTTTCCACGTAAAACCTTACGTTTTATTTTCCATTTCTATTTTCTTGTCTTATCTATGTTTATTTTACTTTGATAACCAATATTCGTTTGCGCAAAAATTAATTTCTGATTTTTTCCACAAGTAAAATAGAGCTGCACGAATTTTCTCAACAACTAGTAAAATAAATAGACCAGTTAGTATCCAACCATTATGTGATTTCGTCTAATTAAGATAAGCAACATTCATCATACTTAGATAGTATTTCAATCAACATAAGAGACATCACATTCCACCTGGCTTGAATAAATACTTCATGATATAGATAAAACCATTAAAACACACTAGTAAAAATATGAGTTAATAAAAATAAACTATGCAATAAATTTTTTTATTAAAATATAATGAAACAATCCATTCATGTCAGTGTACGTCTTTAACTAGATTCACATCCAAACTTAAGTTCACACGGTCATATAGAAAAATTTTGAAATATAAGAGAGAAAAAAAAAAAAAGAAAACAATAAAATAGTTAAACTATTGAGTCTAACTAATACTCCAAGCTCAAATAAATAAATAAATAAATAAATAAATAAAAACATGCAAGCACATGCAATATCTGATCTTATCACACATAAGTCTACAACATGACAATTCTACTGGAACATTACCAATTTCTTCTTATTCAAAAAGTCAACCAATCAATCAAGTTTATAATCTGAGTTATAGAGTATGACCAATTGTACATTTAACATATTAATTCGTCACTAGAATTTCATATGAAATTTAAAATGCATCAAACATAGTTACTTGTTTTAGAAATAATGCACACAATTATCCATAATTTGGACTAAATACATATATTTATACTCAAAAATATATGCACGATTCAAGAGAAAATATGTCATTTAAAAAAAATTTGGCACAAAGAATCCAGAATAATGATTTTAAAATTTGAAATTACTACGGCACGCAATAGGACACTGTGCGAGTCACATGGGAGAGAATTTCTGTCGTATGCATCTTGCTTGGCTAATCTATTTAAGAAGTTGGATTGTACAAGTCGTTGGCAAGAGATGTATCTATTGGATTTGTTTAAAAAAATATTTTAATTTCATATATTTAAACACTCTACTTATATTTATTATTATTTAATAAACTGAAAAAAATTATTAATGAACCAAATGCAAAATATAAGCTTATGTCCCACAAACAGACTCTATCAAACATATGAGGAGCTCTCGCAAGGCAATAAGCTTCCATATTATATTAACGATTAATTTATAGAATCTTTATAAGGGATAAACAACTAATAACTCTCTTTAATCAAGGACAACAAGACCAAATTCTGAATTATCAATTACACTAGATCTATAGCTAAACAAACTTCTCTTGAATTTGTGAAAATGGTATCAACACCCTCCATATGGGAGATTGTATGAGAAATTTTAGCACGCACAACTTCCATACTTTTGGGACTAGAAGTGAAAATTTGAAAAGAATATATGGATTTTTTTATCTATCTTCTCCATTTCATATAAAAAGAATGTCTTTTATGGGAGTCAAAATTTCATGCGTAATTGTAGCACCAAATCTACCACCAATATGGAACTAAATATTTATGGAGATTCGTTGTCTAATACTAATGCTAATAAATCTCGGACTACCTAACATACACAATGATATATTCACAAAAATATGACAAATACAATAATTGTCATTACCAACCCTTAAGTTGGTATATGGAGGTTTCGAATGCCCAACTTAAGATGAAGGTAGTTGAATTTAGCCTTTCTAGCACTTCGTAAAAATGTCTACCAGTTGTGACATCATTGAGACATAGATAAGACTGATATTTTCGTTGATGATTTCATCACAAATAAAGTGACAATCCACCTCGGTATGTTTAGTGCGTCCATGGAACACTTGATTTTCAAAGATATATAGTGCGCAAGAGACATGAAATTTGAAGGATAGACCTCGAGACTAGATAACAAACCTTTCAACAATTTGAGCTCGCATGTAGTCATTGCCATTGATCTATGTGCTGCTTTTCCAAGGGATCATAAGATAATATGTTATTTTTTGGTTTTTCATGATACAGGAGAGATATCCAAGAATACCCACCACCATGTGAGAGATTATCTTATCAATGGGTACCTAGCCTAGTCTACATCACACAAACCATGCAATTATATCTCATTGGTTGCTCAAGAATATACCTTAAATAGGATTCTCTTTCAATAATCGTCCAACCTATAGTGCTACATTTCAATGGTCACTACGAGATTATTGCTGTAGTTGAGACAGAACATAGACACAATATATGAGCTATGGCCTGGAAAAGTACAAATAAATCAATCTTTCAACTAAGCGGCAATACTTCTCCAAATTGCTTAAAATGGATCCTGTCGCAAGAGCCAGTTAGTGATTTTGTTCAAAGAGAATGCTCACTAGTTTTACCCTTGAGAGACCCACCTCTTAGATGATGTCGAGAGCATATTTACACTGACACAACTTTGATGCCAAGAAAGTATTTTAAGGCTCCCAGACCCTTCATGTGAAAATAGTCATTGACCTAAGATTTAAACATCTAAATAACATCATAATCATTACTAAAGATGATTAAGTCATCAACATATATAAGAATATTGACTTGAGATTTGTCTAGATGCAAAGTGAAAAGTGATTAATCAAAATAAGATTGTGTGAACCCATAAATTTTCAAAGTCGTCGAAAGCTTAGCAAACTAGCATCGTGGAACCTACTAGAGCCCATTACAAGACTTTCGAAGTTTACATGCTTTTCTTGCCTAAGACACTTGAAAACAAGGTGGCAACTTCATATACACTTCCTCTTAAATATCCCCAAGCAGAAAGGCATTGTGGACATCAATTTGATGCAATTCCCACTGTTTGGTTGTTGTAACGACTAGAAATATTCGAATAGTGATCATCTTAGCAATCGACATAAATGTGTTTATATAATCGATCCTGACTTTTTGATGATTTCCATAGATATTGAGACGAGCCTTTAGTCTCAATAAAACAATTCGAATGAAACATTATTTTATGTACCTACCTACATATGAGTGCCTCTTTTATTTTTAAAAAATCCTCAATAAGAAAGTATCATTCTTTTTAAAAGATTAATCTAACTTCGAATTATCAGATTTATAATTAATTTAATTCAATTTTTAATAAAATAAAAATTAATCAAGTCTAAGCGGAAATGGTTTTTGAGATGGCAGGGTTAATTTTTATAAAATAAAATATCCGTGTACAATTTGAATTAGTATAAGAAAGGTGTAGCCCAGTTTGCCCTTTTACATGAAAGTTACTCATGGAAGACAGCCATGCAGAAGTCATATATTGGCCGGTGGTGGTGGTGTATGCTAGTATTGCTCTAGTGCTCACTCGTTGTAGTGGGCATCCTTTCGATCATACATATGCTCCGCTCGTAATTCGTAGTTTTTCCTTTTAAAGATTTGATATGATACGATATGGATCAATTCACACACTGATTTAATTATAACCACACTCATTTTATATACATATGATCTGGTGAGAACACGTACAAGACTCTACCTACCACTTCTTCAATAAAGCTAATAAGAGAACACTCAAATTAATCTCTCTGTTGTGAAGCAACATTGATTAGCTCATTATATAACCAAACACAAACAATCTTAAAGTGACCACTCAAATTGTTAGTGTATAGGCCCATGAATAGCTCACATGCAAAAAGCAATATTCGGCCCATAACTCATATCCACTTGGGCCTCAACCAAATATACATAGCATTGTTGCTTCATGTTCGGCTGTGCTGTGTCGTATACCATATTGAGAAGTTGGGTGGGTGCACTTTGTATATGGTGTCTTGCTATCTACTATTCTTTTGTTAAAAGCTTACGTTGGAATGTCATAAAGAGATTGACCTAACATTAGGAGGCTGTACTCTACATCACTTTGTCATGTCAATTTAAAAATAGCCCGTTTTAATCAAATTATAAACCAGATTTAAATAAAAATGTGACGTTAAAAATAAATTGAAAAATTTTAAAGTATGAAATTGATCATGATGTGGGGTTGTGAGATGTCAATACAGCGTAAAAGAGGCGCAACTAGTACTACGTCTTCATCAATGTACTGCATATTCGCCTGAATATTCTCCTTTTTGTCCTTTTCTATTTTCATTTTACCTTTTCTACCCCGCTAAAACAATATTTCACCGTATTAAATGAAATGAATAAATAGATTAATTAATTTTGGTTAAAAATTAAATTATAAGATGATGTAAGAATAATTCATCAGTAGTAATAGTGAGTGACTTCAAAAACTAATTCCATAAAAAAACGATCCAGATGGCGGACCACCCGTTGGTTATCGCGTCGTTATAAAATATAAATAAATAGGAGTGGCAGAACATTCGTTTCACTCACTCACTCTCATTCTCCTCCTCCTGCTGTTTATACAGATTCCTCCGTCTCTTCTTATCAAATCACACAATTTTCTTGCATTTCTTATTCTTCTTCAATGGCTACCGAAGCCGAGAAGCTCAATAACCTCAAATCGGCTGTTGCTGGCCTCAGCCAAATCAGGTACTTCTACTTTTCCGCATCTATGTACATGTAAATATCTCCTTTGATCAGATCTGATTTCGGATTTGATACTGAGTTTACGTTGTTTTGCTGTTTCGGCAGTGAAAACGAGAAGACTGGATTCATCAACCTCGTCGCTCGCTATCTCAGGTTTGTTTCCTCGAATTGATCGCATAAACTTTGCTGTTTTAAGATCTCGGTTAGTTAGTTAGTTTTCAGTCTTGTGTTTCTTTTTAGTAGATTAGATTGATCGACTTGATGATTGGATTATGTATTCATTTCGATTGGTTGTAAGATGTTTGATCCGAGTTATATCTTAATTTAATATCAATTTAATCTTGTAGTGAATGAAAATGATCTCGAGCTTTGCTTTGATCTGCCTTTGTGTCCATACACTTTTGCATTTTCTTTATAGTTTGTTGCTCTGAAATAGATTGCATTGAATAGATCTTTGTTGAATAATGAAACTATGATTTCTATTTTGTTCTTAAAACGTTGGGGGTAGTGGTGAAGCACAACATGTTGAGTGGAGCAAGATTCAGACTCCTACGGACGAAGTTGTTGTTCCTTATGACAGCTTGGCACCTGCACCTTCTGGTATTCAGATTAAGCTGATTTTCTTTTATATTTCGGGCTGTTTTTTTTTTTTTGTTTAGGTGATGACTTTTTGAATTTCATGCAGATTCTGAAACCAAGGATCTATTGGACAAGCTTGTAGTTTTGAAGCTCAATGGAGGATTGGGTACTACAATGGGATGCACTGGTCCCAAGTATGTATTTATAGTAGTAAATTACATCTTAATGTGCACTTGTTGCATTGACATAGACTATTCACATGATTGATCTCCAAGTAGATTTTATATTATTCTCTGATTAATCTCATTACAATTATCATCATTTTTTTAATGAATGAATAGGCTGCATAATACAAAGAGTAAATCTCACATTTAGACAAGTTACTCAATTACATTTTTGAAAATAGCATTTAAGATTTCAGATGTTAGCTCGCATAAACATTGTATTAGTTTCTCTGTAATGTTTGGATTCGAAACATAAACCGTTTTCTTATACATTTCTCAATTTTTTTAAACCAGCATTAATTTCAGTTACTGTTCTATGCAGGTCTGTTATTGAAGTTCGTAACGGGTTGACATTCCTTGACCTAATTGTTAAGCAGATTGAGGTATTCTTTTTCTTGTTTAGTGATATTAGTATGGTTGTTTCTATTTCCCGTTTTGGCTCTGAAGTAACAGTTTTCATTGCTATTTTGAAGTCCCTCAATTCCAAGTATGGGTGCAATGTCCCATTACTTCTAATGAACTCATTCAATACTCATGATGACACATTAAAGGTACATATCCCTTCAGCCATTACCTGCTTTTAACTATATTCAAAGCCTACATTTTTATTAGATTATTTATTTGTACTTGTTACCATTCAGATTGTAGAGAAGTATTCTGGCTCCACTGTTAAAATTCTTACTTTTAATCAGGTTAGTGATTCGTTTTTCATATTATCTATTGAGGCTTATAAACTTTAAACACTGAACTTATCTGACATGTCTTCTAATTTATACAGAGTCAGTATCCTCGTTTGGTGGCTGATGACTTTTCACCATTCCCTTGCAAAGGACAGACTGGGAAGGATGGATGGTAAGATATACATAATTTCATTGTATCTGAACCCCATAGTTCAGATTGTTAGAGCTAAGCTCCTTGGTATAATTTGAAGAATTTGAGATTGCCCGAATCTATTCTTAAAATTTTGTTGAATCTTTCTGATCCAATTTAATTACTGCATATTCTCTAATTAATAGTGCTTGCTTTCTTGATTTTAATATAGTGGATTTCCTTATTCTGCTGATGTCAGGTATCCTCCTGGCCATGGTGATGTTTTCCCATCCTTAAAGAATAGTGGAAACCTTGATGCACTGATCTCACAGGTTGGTTTGTGGCTGCACCATCTTATTATTTAAAGTAGATTTGTACTTCAAATTACTGATATATACTTTTTCTTCTTCTTTTCCTTAATCATTTGCAGGGTAAGGAATACGTGTTTGTTGCCAACTCAGATAATTTGGGTGCTGTTGTTGACTTGAGTATCCTTACATTGGTTTTAATTAATTTCAGCTTCTGTCTCTCTATCTTGCTTACTCTATTATGTATGAATAGATTCAAAGACTAGGTTTCTGGTTTTTCTGGTTTGGTGATCCTTAACTGAGATACTATAGAAATCTTACACCATTTGATCAAGAACAAGAATGAATATTGTATGGAGGTAACAAACGAATTTAGTGAGTAATTTCTGTTTTCCTCAGCACCTGATTGCCACTAAACTTTCTCATCCTTGTGCAGGTGACACCCAAAACCTTAGCTGATGTGAAGGGTGGCACTCTAATTTCTTACGAAGGAAAAGTTCAGGTAGATAATTCTCTTCAGCTTTATATGGAATTTTTTTGGTCCAATTTTGACCCTTTGTTGAAAATATACTGGGGAGCATCAGTTTGTCGGAAATTGCCTTCTCTATTGATTAGCTCATCATCAAGTTGACAAATACCTGAGTGGTTTCCACATATTAAAATATTATTTGATAATGCTCTAGGTCGAGTGAACTCTTCAAAGGGCTAGGCTGCTGTTTGTCTGCTTACCATCAGATCTTATTACATTACTCTCTAAAATTAGAATATAATTAAGCTCCTCATCAATAAAATGGCATAAAAAGAAATTTTCATGCTTTTCTTGTAGGACTCAGCATTTGGGAAGAAGTTTTTCCAGTCATAAGAGCAATAATATCTGTTTCATAATTTATAACAATGGACGACTAAGTGTTTAGTTGTATATAAGTACTTCCATACAAGAACCAAAAATACAATGCTCAATTTTTATAAATATCTAATATCAATTCTTCTAGTCATGAGTTATGATTGTTATTCGACCTAACTCGTTTTGTTTTGCTTTCTTCTCCATTTTGTATCCAGCTCCTAGAAATTGCACAGGTTCCTGATCAACATGTAAGTTGCTCCATCCTACTTGATTATTATCTGTTCTAAAGACTTGTGAATGTCAATTAATTCAGTTGGTGCAATCTCTTTTTAGTCATGTTACCCGTCAATATTATAATTATTAGTTATTTTAAAATCGAATTCTTCCACCTGTGTGTTATATATAGTTCCTGCAAGCTCTTTTAGTCATGAAAAAATTCATTTATTTATTTATTAATTTTTATCATACTCTGTAGACAACACCTTGGTTTTTACTATCAAACAGTCTACTTTATTATCTATATTAGAAAGCAAGTAGTGTTTCATCACCACACTATATGTATTCAGTCAAGTTAATGAACAACATAATTCCTTGGTCTTGCATGGTATCTTTCTCTTCTACATGGTGAAGATCTTTATGGTCATACCTTTTGGAGACAACATGAGCTGGCTGAATCAATTATCTTGTGTTGTCTCAAAACTAGCATATAGCATTCTGGATTTTGCTATCCTTTGAGAATGTTCTTGTCAAGATACTGACTATATTTGTTACACTTAATAGGTCAACGAATTCAAATCGATTGAGAAGTTCAAAATTTTCAACACAAACAACTTGTAAGTTGTTTTTCGTCTCTCCAATTTGTATGAGAGGCAAAATTTCTTAAGTCTAATAAGAAATTTTGTAGGTGGGTGAACTTGAAGGCAATCAAAAGGCTTGTGGAAGCAGATGCCCTGAAGATGGAGATCATTCCAAATCCGAAGGTACTTATTACATTCCTTTTTGTCTTGCAAAAGTATGTGCATCACATTTTTGTGTTTTTCTGTCTCTACTCCATGTTGGAGTTATGCATATGCATTGAGCTCCTTTAATTCGAGTAGTAAAGTTAACTTTGATTTCAGGAAGTGGAAGGAGTTAAAGTTCTTCAGCTAGAAACAGCAGCTGGAGCAGCAATTCGGGTAAATTTTATTGAAATGATAAAATCAAATATTTTCATTCTCATTGTATCTTCAGGTGTTTAATATCTTGATTATTTCCATATTAAACCAGTTCTTTGATAATGCTATTGGCATTAATGTGCCCCGATCTCGGTTCCTTCCCGTGAAGGCAACTTCTGATTTGCTTCTTGTTCAGGTGATCTTATTTCCTGCATACTCCTAAAAAATATTTTGAATCAAGGCTTTCTTGACAACTTTTTCTTTTTTTTTTTTTCAGTCTGATCTTTACACTGTAACTGATGGCTTTGTTATCCGCAACGAAGCTAGGAAAAATCCAGCAAATCCATCTATTGAACTAGGACCTGAATTTAAGAAGGTAAAGATCACTTGCAACTGTGTGATGTTCAATTATTCTTTGGTAATCATAATAATAATTTGTTATCTTCATCATTAACAGGTCAGCAACTTTTTGAGTCGGTTCAAGTCAATTCCTAGCATCCTCGAGCTTGATACTCTTAAGGTGACTGGTGATGTATGGTTTGGGTCCGGTGTTGTACTTAAGGTACTAAATCCTTTGCTACTGAAACCAAATTCATTAAGTTACATGTCATAATTTGGCTTCACTAATATTATGTTATAATATCGCCACTGACTTTCCTGTTACATGGATCTTTTCTCGAAGGGGAAAGTGACAATCACTGCCAAATCCGATGTAAAGCTTGAAATATCAGATGGCGCTGTACTTGAAAACAAGGTCCCTTCCCTTTTGCATAATTTTCTTCAAATTCTGTTGGCATCATTCGCTCAATAAACTTATGCGTACTGTGATGTGCAGGATATCAATGGCCCTGAGGATCTCTAAATGCAGACAAAATTTAAAATCGTCATGGAGAGTTTAGAGTTTTTGCGCAGTCTTGGCATGATTTTTCAGTTTGCTTTTAGTATTTTGATGAGACAATATATCTCCCCTGTAGTTGTTGCTTATATAAATTTACTTTTAAGTGCACTGCTTTCTCATCAATAAAATCCACCCTTTTTGCATGCATTACAAATGTTGTATGTATGTTGTAGAAATGTTGTTTGCTAGGGGTATGCACGGTTGTGCACCTCGGATTCTCTATGATCTCACCTTTTACAGATGGAACCATAATAAGTTCTACAAATCATTAGTTGCCTGGTTGCTTAGCGACCAGATATCTGTGTGATGGAGGCAGTGGCGTTTGATGCAGCGGAACCTGTTGAGGTTGATGTGTCTTCGCGACCCTTGTTTCTGGACTCCACCAAAGTTGGAGCACTTACAGGTCCATGCTCTATAATCCCTTTACTTTTCAGCAATGCTACGACTTCAGACATAGTAGGTCTTGAAGCTGCTACTGATTGAGTGCACATTAGTGCTATCTCTATCATTCTTTTCACTTCTTCTTCACTATAATCATCTGAATCTAGAGTCTCATCCACCAGTTCCTGATGCCTGTTGCTCTCGTACAGATTCCAAGCCTACATAATGTTTACAAATTATTACAGATTCCAAAAGCCTACATAGTGAGATGATAACCTGTAAGTTATAACATAGATTGCAAGTTAAATCACCTGTTTGAGGAGATACTCATCAGCATCATTTGATTGATTTGTACTTTTTCGCCCACTGATGATTTCCAGAACAACTACACCAAAACTATATGCATCAGCTTTTACTGATAATTGACCGTGAATTGCGTATTCCGGTGATGTATATCCTCTGATGTTACAAGAAGACCTTAATTAATCAAAATATCCAAAATGATAATGTAGGCTGGAACAAAGCTCTCATGTTAAAACTTACAAAGTCCCTGCAAATTTGGTACTGAGATGACTTTGATTCTCAGGTAAAAGCCTAGCAAGTCCAAAATCTGCTATCTTCGGCTGCAAATCATCGTCCAGAAGAATATTACTTGGTTTGATGTCTCGATGGATAATGCAGACGTGAAAATCTTCATGTAAGTAGGCTAGTCCTCTAGCTGTTCCCAGTATTATGTCAAATCTCTGTCTCCAGTTTAATGATCCTCTCTTTTCACCTGTAAGGGTACAACAAACACATTCTTATAAATACATCCTACACAAATACAAAGATATGTACTGAAGATAGAAATAATTACCAAACAAAAATTTGTCAAGGCTGCTATTCGCCATGTACTCATACACAAGCAAAAGATCCGGACCACTGCTGCAACAGCCCAGAAGGCGAATCAGATTCCTATGATGAACATTACTGATAAGCTTCACTTCATTTTCAAAATCCGCTACTATTCTTCTAGACACCCCAATTGCTAGTCTCTTCACTGCCACTGTTTTTCCATTATCAAGTGTTCCCTATTCAACAACATCATGTATAAATTCAAGCTCATCTTCATTGAAGCAGTAATATCATTATGCATAGTACAGATAACACTTTTCACCTTATATATATCACCAAACCCTCCTTCTCCAAGCTTATTGGCTTCACTGAATGATGCGGTTGCAGAAACCAAATCTCTGTATCTGTAATTCACCGGCCCTTGAAACTCTGTTGCCTCTAACAAACTTGCTGTAACATTGCATTACTTCTTCAAGTTCTGATAAATATAAGTAGCTAACAAAACATAATGATTTAACACATAAAAGTGAAAGTACCTTTCCCTGTTTTAGTTTTTTTGCTATAGAATCCGAACCAGACAATAAACAAAATTGCTATTAGTATAAGACCTCCTCCTCCACCTACCACTCCTGCAATTATTGCTTTTTTCTTGCTTGAACTTCCTGCAACACAATTGAATTCTGAATTAAACAACCAGGACAATCAGATACATCTGATTATTCAAAAAATAAATAAAAAAATACCATTTTTCAAGAACTGAGTCAGATCAGTAGTCTGATTAGCAGGAAAAAACGATGTATCAGAATATCTGAGAAAGCAACCAACATCAACAGCCCAACCAAACGCATTACCAAAACATTTCTGAATATTAGCATAACCAGTAGCTAAACAATCACTGCAACCACTCTCACTAATGGTTTCAACACACTGAGCCACACCATACACATTGGTATTATTACTAGCAGCAAAGAAACCATTAATCTTAGGCGTTGCAACCACAAGATTCCCCACCAACTCCTTAGCAGACGCACTGAATTCACTCGGCTGCGAAGCTGTTCTGTTCCCACAAAACCCGAATCGACCCTCTTGAGTACTTTGGTCATAAAACAGACTACTTTCATACCTCAACGAACATCCCAAGTAAACAACACGAGCACCATTAGAACCAGAACAGTTTCTGATCAAAGACTCAGCAGCAGTGTAACAAGCAACACAATCACCTGAAGACAAATAGTTTCTACACTCAACCATGGCGTAAACAGGCGATGACCCTCTTGGCTGCTGAGAAGTAGCAAACAATTTACCCCCATCAAGCTGGTCTTTAAGGTCTGCAAATGTGTCGTTGAGATTGTTGTTGAATTCTGATATGTCTGAAACGTTGTACTGGCTGCATCCGGAGTTTATCAGCTCTATTTGAGGGTCTGAAACTACTTGTTTGATGATGTTGAGTACCAAGATAAGGATGTACAGTTTGTGAAAATGGTTCATGATGA
The DNA here is from genome assembly GCA_031304145.1 of Cardiospermum halicacabum. NCBI lineage: Eukaryota > Viridiplantae > Streptophyta > Magnoliopsida > Sapindales > Sapindaceae > Cardiospermum > Cardiospermum halicacabum. Next base: position 32,825,942 of record CM062393.1, read on the forward strand.
TAAAAAACCACCTTCTTGGTTCAATGCTTTATGTTGTTTGAATATTTTTCTATGGAATTTAATTTTGTATGTATTTATATTAGTTGAGATTTCAATTTCAATGCAATGACTGATATTATTCTAAGTCAACGAACATTTATTAGTATTTTTGATGAAATAGGTAGTGTTGTATGATATGACTCCAAAATATTTGTGATATGCTGTTTTTGATTTTGGGTTCAACTTTTTCATCCTCTGACTTCCCATTTTGGGATCTGTATTGTATAGATGGACTACTTTAAATTTAAAAGTGTGTTATTTTCCTAAAGGATAATATAACATTTTCAGTTGGAGTTTCCGAGATTTCATATAGGTATTTCAACTTCCAAATTAGATTTATATATACGTACTTCAACTTTACGATATTTCATATAGGTACTCCAATTTGCAAATTAGATCCTTATATAGGTATTTCATCTTTCTGAAGTTTCATATAGGTACTCCAATCTTTTAGCTCCACGTCATCCCGAGGATCTAAATGACCTGTAATTTGCAAATTGAAGTATCTATATAAAACCTCGAAAAGTTAGAATACTTAACAGCGTCGGTAGGACCCAGAGAGCTGCCTTCGCTTTTAGCATTCTTTCAGCCTGCCTGCTGAAGAGTAACTCAGTGCTCCTAACGGGCGGTATTCAAAATTACATTATCCCTTTTCCTAATGAATCAGGAATTCAAAAACCCTTTCATAATATTTTTAGTGCATTTTCTCTATTGGTGCTCTTTATTTGGTATTGAGTGAGTAGTGGTTTTATAATGAGTTCAATTACAATTAACATAAGATAGTCATAGTTCAGTTAACGTGAATGAATTTTAGTTCTAGTTCTAGAAGACGGCTTTGGATTAAGAAGTGCCGGCCTCGCCCACTGTTGTTTACTTAAGTGGATTAGTAACAATTAATTAAGTCATTACATACAAACCTTCACTACATCAACCTTAATTTTTAAATTATTAGACAATAAAATATTTCAGTATTTCCAATCTCTTAATTTATAATGAGAACAAATCAACTTGCATGAATACCATTATCTCTATTCTTCAACTAATTGGAATGGATATTTATTTAACCCAATGTTGACTTTTGGGTTTAATTTAAAAGAGAAACGACAGAACGAAATTTGGCAACTGCTATTCACTAATTCCTAGCTAAGCCTCTAAGTATATATACAGTAGGTAGTGCTTGTCTCTGCACTTATCCTGCAAATTGTATAAGGGTTATTTCCAAAAACCACCCAATTTTTGAAATATTTTATTTCTAGTACCTGATTTTACAAACTTATATCAAACCACCCAAAATTAAAACCACTAGTGGTTTTGGTGAAGTGTGGGTGGTTTGTGTGTTATTGAGTGGTTTTTGTATTTTTAGTGGTTTTACTAATTATTTAGTTTTAATCATTATTAAATTTTTTGTTTAATAATTTAACTAAAATTTAAATATTTTATTAAATAATTTAAATATATTTTTTTAAATTTTACATAACTAAAATAATTTATTATATAGTTTAATATTTTTTAAATGTTTGTTTAATGATTTTTAATAATTTTAGTTTTAATTTTTATTTTTAAAATTTACTAAATTAAAAAATTATTATTATGCAGATTTAATCATTTTTAAATATTTGGTTACATAATCTTTAATAAATTTTTATTTTTAATTTACTAAAACCTGTTGTAAGAGATTATTTAATTATAAGTATGTTTGAAAATTTATTAAAAAAATTAAATTATTATTGTATTATAATTTTATAGGTTCTTAAAAATAAATATCAAAAAACAAAAAACAAAAAATATTTAAAATTGAAAATAATTAAAAAAATATTGATATATTTAATAGTTATTTTATTTTTGAAAAATAAATATAAAAATAAAACTCAATTTTTCATTAAAAACTATTTGAATTAGATAATTTTTGGTTGTATGTATAGAATTAAAAATTAAAGGTTGAAAATAAAAATTATTAAAATTATTCAGCTAATTAAATAATAGAATTAAAATTTTTAAAATTATTGATAGTTGTAATTTAGTAAAAATAAAAGTAAGAAATTAAAACTATAAATTACTTTAGTTAATGAATTAAAAATTAAAAAATTTCTAAAACTATAAAAAAATATTTAAATTATTTAATAAAATATTTAAAAAATTTTACTAAAATTATTAAATCAAAAATTTAAAAATTATTAAAACTAAATAATTAGTAAAACCACTCAAAAATACAAAACCCACTTAAAAACACAAAAACCACCTATATCTCACCAAAACCACCTACACCTCACCAAAACAACTAGTGATTTTAATTTTGGATGGTTTTGGGGGCAGTTTAGTATAAGTTTGCAAAACCGGGTGCTAAAAGTAAAATGTTTCAAAAATTGGGTGGTTTTTGGAAATAACCCAATTGTATAATATATAATTGAATAATAAAGAGAGGGATTAGTTGAGGTTTATTTTAATATAATTGAATAATAATAATTGAATAATAGATTATAGAAGTAGAAGATATTAAAACAAACGCACTCACTCCTCAGGAGAGAAGAGAATTTTAATGCAAAAATAATTATGAAATTGTTATAGATCTTTGTCCTTCCAAACTTCAGGTAGCTAATTTCTCCATCAAGCTGAGCCTTAAAATCCTGCAGATTATGCCACCAACTTGAAGGGTGGTGACAATTTACGAAAATTGAAGTCATTTTATATAAAACTTTGTAATCTGAAATCATATGATATTTTCGTCCATGGTAATTAGTTAATTAATCATTTATAAAAAATTATTAATTAGCTAATTAAATTAATATATATATCATTTTAATTATTTTACCAATCGTATATATAAAATTTAATTATTTTATTTTTTATATATTCATTTTACAATAAAAATAAAAATAGATAGACCAACTATATATATAAATAATATTATGTTAAATACTAGATTTGAAAAATCATACATTTTTATATCCAAAACATTTAAATTATTTCTTTGAATCTTTTACTTATTAATTTATTTAAAATTATACCTAATTATCAATAAGAAGAATTGACAAATCAACCACCCATACTAAAAAGAAAATATTATTCATTACTTTACGAGAAGATTGTTAATTAAAGATTAATATTAAATATTAATTTACTTTCATGACGTAAATTCCACCGCATTAACATGTTAAAAAATTTTAGTTAGTAGAATAAAACTAAAATATTTGTTGAATATTCCACCATTTTACCAAATAATGACAGTAAATAAATAAATACACCTATGGTCCACCAAAGGGCAAAATTACTTGGTTTATAACAATTATTATTATTGGCATAATAATCACTTGGTTTATAACAATTATTATTATTGGCATAATAGTAACTGAAATTCCTAAACTTGATTAACATTTTCAATTTAATCCTTAAATTATACGATGTTTTAATTTAACTCCTCAACTATCCAATATTGACCCGTTTTATTTATATGGTAAGATTGCTGTATATATTTGGTTTTGAGTCACCTCCCAAATCATCTGTATATATTTGGTTTTGAGTCACCTCCCAAATCATCTGTCATGTAGACGAAAAGGGTCAAGTTGACTCGATATTGAAAAGTTGAGGGGTCAAATTGAAACCTCGCATAGTTACAAGGCCAAATTGAAAAGATTATCTAAGTTTAGGGACTTAAATGACCATTATGCCAAAAAAAAATATTATCAAACGATATGTACTCAAATCAAACTTTGAGTCGAAACTCTTCCCTTGAAGAAAAACTAGTGATGACGGTTGCCAAATGACCAGCAAAAGGTAGATAGTCTATTTAAAACTCTTCAGGCTCAAGAAACATCTGAATTGAAAACTAGTTGGACTTTTTCAAGGCTTTAATTTGATCTCTTTGACTGAATTGAAACATTTATATGAAGACAATTGTGATTGTAATATAATCTAGCATTAGCACACAATTTTGTGTCTTTTAACCTGATAAAAGCACTGCATTAGTACTAGTACTACTACATGAACTACAGATATAAAAACAACTCAAGCTAGATTGTCCTCGAGTACATCTCCAGATGCTTAGAATCTTCAAGTGATAGTAAAGACACACATTACAACAACAAAGCCTACCCATCAATGCACTGTATATAGTAGGCTGAAACAAGTTTCTGGATACTTTCTATGATTCTTAATAAAGTTTCGAGATTACACTTACAGATTTCAGATGCCAAACCTTGACATCAGAACCCTCGTGGGATGAGATACGTCTCGCTTAATATTCAAGCGAGCTGACAGGGTCTTGGAGTGAACGATTGCTGTGGCCGGAGCTTGGAGTGAATGATTCAGCTCCAGGCTCCCCCAATTTTTGAACGTCTTCCGGTGACAGAATTTTGATGTACCAAACGTTGTTCACAAAAGCACTGCATGTATCAATATAGGGTGTTATAAATTTTGATGTAGAAGGGAAATGCAATATCTTATAAGTAATGGAAGTGGGTGAACTGAGTTTTATGAATCAGGAAAAACATAGAAACCTCTCACTGGGGTCACATTGCCCTTGCTATGCAGTTTAAGAAAACTATGCAATAAAGAGAACAAGGAGAGCACTATATATAACAGTCAACAAACATAAGTTCACACAAGCTATGTCGTAGAGGTACACTTACTCCCACGGGTCGTCGCCAAGGAGAAGCACATCATTCTCCCTGTCAACAAATACAAGCTGCCAGCCTGATCTAAGAGGGTCTTCCAATTTCCCCTCAATTCCAAACATCTGAGCCAGTTCTTCACGCAGCTCATTATAGCTGCTGAACCGGGAGATGTCTAGAGAGCGTCCAACCGATCCTGATTTATAAACCTGTCATGTATGAATTATGCCATTAACTACATCAGTAATTCTAACAAAATATAAAATTGAATCAACTTATTTATTAGTGATTTAAACCTTGACAAATGTCTCTGGTGGTGTCGGTCGGTCCACATTTCCTGCATTGTGCAGCAACTGAGAAGAGTCTTGCATGCATCCATACAGGGAACTGTGAAACCCAGAATCACCTAATGCCATCGAGGATATATCAGGATCAGCTGAATTGTTAAAACTTGAAACTGTGGTTGGTAGCAGGAGCCCAGCTGAATCCATATTAAGACCAAATAAATTGGAGGCCTGGGCACCCGAGTTACAATTTTCAGGTTCTGCTACTGCATCTTTCCCATTATAAGGTGGAGGATGAGACACTGAATTGACAAATGCATGATTCTCAGAACGTGCATACTTTTGTCCCCACGACTGATCATTGTGCATAGATTGACTAGTTCTTGAAAAACTCAGGAGGCCACCATTCCCTTCAGGCAGGGATCCTAGCATGTTCTGGATGGGGGTGACAGAAGCTGCAATTTCTGTGCTTGAACCAATAAAGTCAGTTTTTGGAAATGAAGGTGAAGGGACATTAGGTTGCTGCCTTTGCATAAGCTGATCACTGTGAATCTGTAGTGCATCACTGTAGATGTGTTGCTGCTGAGCCTGTTCCGCTGGTTGACTGTTAAGTTGCTGTAGTAGATGCCTTGGCATGTTCTCTGTTAAAATTTCAGAATGTGGTGGCAGTAGATTGTGAGAGATAGACTGGTGTACTGCATCTTGATGCTGCTCTTGTTTCAATTGCAACAAGGGGTTGTGACTGCCAGATTGCTGCAGATGTTGGAATGGTTGCTGCAACTGCATAATTTGTTGTCTGACAGGATCCCCACTCTGGATACCAGGTCCAAACATCGCCTGGTACTGCTGATTGACATCATTCCCTAGCATCGATGGATCAAATCTCTGCTGCATCCACGGATGCATACCAACAGATTGGAAGTTCATGGATGATAGACCCTGCTCCCCAGCTCCACCCCTTAACCACATCAAAAGGTTAGCTGCTTGATCTCTGTTATCTGTAACATGAAATAGTAACTTTAAAAAGAGTCCTCTGGACCTTCAGATTTTGTGAGCATTTATCCACTACTAGATGGATATTGTTTCAGGTTACGTTCTACAATATCAAGTTCAGGTATTGATTCGGGTCACTTTCTACAATATCAACTACAAGTTCAGGTTCAACTACTATCCAAGCAATATAAAGCTGAAGGAAGCTAGAGTGGATAGAACAGCGGAACCAAAGTAAAGTTATTCCAAATAACACAGAGAAGAGCAACTAAATGATTTTACATCATCTTCACAATTAGAAGAAACCAAATATGTGAATTGAAACAATTCCCATAGCGAACACTATGCACAAGCTGTCATAGATCCAAGACGCAATCAAGTTAAACATTGAGAGTCGGGATTCATGACGCAGATCATGCCATTGATTATGCAATAATTTGAGAACAATCTTTTATTGCCTTTTTAGTATTTGTTTCCTTTTCGTGTAATGATTTAGATTTGTCTTAGACTCTATTTAAAGAATATCATTTTGATGAAATAAACAAGCAAGAAAATTATTCAATCAATTGGTTAGTACCTCCCACAGAGGTCTATATCAGATTCTCCCTTAGAGGTCCACTATCGTTAACATAGGTTGAAGAAGAACGCGACTCGCGCAAGGTCCTCGTCCTATAACTTGATCCGAGCCTAGAGTTCGTGACACAAGCCTATTTTCAAGAATCATATCTTGTTCTACATTATATTTACTTTCCACTTGATTCAGAATTTATCTTTAACAACTAATCAAAAGTTTGACATACACCAATTGAATTAATCAAGCAGTTTCATTACTTGCATGTGTTTTCTAAGTGCTATTTGAGTGGAATCAAGTTTAAGTTCCTAGTATACGTGAATGTATTGCGAATTACAATCATGTTTTCCTTAAATATCCATCTATACCAATTTTTTACATAAAGTAAAGCGATCAAAAGCAAGGAAAACGAAAAACAATATGTTCCACTTATCTTGTAAAGTAACATTTTAAGTTAGAAAACAGTGAATACCATGCAAAGCTGAAGGACCAGGATGCCAGGGTCTTTTCAGTCTGAGGGGAAACAGAGATGGATACATAGGGAATGTGGTTAGAGGCTCAATCTCCCACAAAGATACCCTTGGCTGTCTTTCACCTGCAGTTGACTCGTCCCAACCAACCTACAAGGTTAAAAGAAAACACACAATTAGCCTCAATCCTCACAAGGGAAAGAAAATGTTGCTGAAACTGATATAAGATCCAAAGATTAACAACGACATCACATGTATTACTCAATTGTACACTTAAAAAGTATTTTTGCTCCAGGCTAGAAAATCCAAAAGAGCTGAAGACAATCATAGCATCATACAGAGATGGATTCCACTCCACATTCAGAAACAGATACGGGGGAAAAACCACCAGAATAGGCTGTTGAAGTTGTGTGATGAATGCACCAATATAACATGTAGATCTTAATTTCGTGGTCACTGCAAACGAACTCATAGCTAACAAATTTAAGCTGCAACTGAATTGAAGGAGCACTAATTTACTGGACTCTTTAGTAACCAGAATAAACATGTGTAAACATGAAAAATGTTCATATAGTGCTATAAAGAGTAAAAGACACCACTGTGCTTCAGTAATCTGGAACCTAAGACAAGCCGCTGATGGGGAATCATACTATTTACAATTGGCCTAAGCAAACCTCTTAAATGATAAAGTCAGACTTCAATTTCAAATATAAATCAAACAGTAGAATATAGAAGAAATAAGTTATAGCTCAAGTATGAAGAAATGCATGGGAGATACCTTAACAGAACGCCAATGAGAATTAGGCCAGCGCACAGGATCTAGATCACTTATCCCAGTTATTGTACCCATGTACCTGGACAGCAAGCCTTCCATATATGAATTCAGAAATCCAACAACTAACAGATTAGAGGCTAGAGACCACAATTCTATAGTTCACATACCCAAAAGAATTATTATCATCAAATGAGACCGATATAAGTGTTGACATATAATAAGCTAATGTAATATTCACATGCTAGCTTACAGTTATAGATATGGTTTATATAAAGACCAGTCAACAAAATACTATTGACTCAGGAGAAAGGTAATTTAATAATGTTGAGAAACCAGTTGTCACCGAATAGTTTATATGACAATGTAACAAACCCAAGTTAAATATGAAGTATGAGAACAATCATGAACACGGAAACTCAAAACTAGAATAAACTGTTGACTAAATAATACCTACGAACACTTGATTCTTCAGTCTCAAAAAGCATCCGAAACCGCATTCCCACTGAAACACGGGTGTGAAATACTGATTTCACATACTTTGAAAGTGGTATGACAAACTCAGATGGACTAGCCCTGAATTAAATAAATAAAAGTGAGAAAAAAATGGTAGTAGAAACCCACAATGCTAAAAAGAAATACAACAGATCTTTTTCTCACCTTGGGTTGTAGAATATTGTGAAGCAACTATTAGTAGCTGCAGCATGGGCTGCAGCAGCAAGAAGTCCAATGTGCATGCTATCACTCGATAGTACAGAAGATGGCATCACAGTTGGTGGACGCACTGCTCGTCGGATTCCCAAAAGAAGTTGATTCTTTTCATTCCTAATGAAATTGATCTCATCAACAAGCATAACAGGAAGATTCACAAGAACCAAGAAATATAAATACAAGAGAGAAATATAAGATAAAGAGAAGGAATAAGTACCAGATAAAAAGAACAGCATCTCCAGCAACTAATCTTTTTGCACTGACAAACACGCTCCAACCTGTAGTAAGAAGATGCCTTTTGGGCTGACCTGCAAGAATAGCAACAAGAAATTGCAATATAATCAACAACCAATACTGTAGGATGTGATCCCGTCAAGTTTGAAACCTGCACTACCTAATGCAAATTCCTATGGAACAAAGAAACTAGTAGAAGCATAAACTCTTTTAAGTGTCATCAACAGCTCAACAAGAAAAGTGTCACTGTACTGAAAAACTCAGACATTTTGGTGAGGACAAATTCCAAAGAGAAGTCAGAAATGACTGAGTAAAGTTGATACTAAAAAGTAGTCAAAATTCTATGTAACATACTATATCTCTCAACTACCGAGTAAAGTTGATTACCCCTTACCTCAAGATTTAAAAGTAATGGCACAGTCCACAAAATGAGAGCTGAAGTCACAATCTACCCATTATGAAACAATCTTTCTCAACAAATAAGTGATATCTACTAACTAATTCCAAATACATCAAACAGCAGACTACAGCTCCTACTAATCTATAAACAACAAACTTTATCTTCTTCTCATGAAGAAAACAAAGGAAGTTAAGAACACAACACTATCCGAAAAGAAATACGCATTTTCTCTCTTAATGATAAAGTTTCTATTATTGCTTTTCTACTAAAACTACTAATACTTAAAATTGCCTAAACTGCCCACATGCAGACTCTTGATGTATTACAAATCCATCCAAGAGTTATTTAAACAAACATCACAACTGAAACAAAAGTTAGAGTAGCCTCAAAGCAAATCAATTTCAATGTCAATCAAGCTTCATATCTTAATCGCCAAATGCTCACACTATCACATCTACTTAGGTATTAGACACATGTCTATTGCTTAGGCATGAAGTTTAGCAATAATAATAGAGAAGACAAGTAGACTAAACAAATTACAACACCCATGTTCTAATGGAAACCCAAGTGATACTGAACAAGTAAGAATGAATGAATATAAATAGGGTCCAGTTTTAGCGAAGGTCATAAATACAGACAGATCCACAAGGAATTCTACTAACTTTATGTTTGTGATTTTTATAATTGTAACTTATGGTTCAGGTCACTTGGGATCTTATCCACATTATATAGAAATTCTATAATAGAAAAGAACCAAACAAAGAAAAGACTTCATATCCTAACATCATAGTCGATAAAAAAACAAAAACGTGTACTATATGTTCTATTCTACATTTTAAATCTCACTAAACTAGTACAATGTCTATTTTACTAAAATTCCTTAAAGAACCAGTCTGCATTATGACGGGTAATATTCCACTACTCGCTTCTCTTAAACTGATTATAGTAAGAAACTAATACTTATACTATAACAATTCATACCGCGAAAGATGTGTCTGAACTTCCACTCAACATCATGAAGGTCCCTAGCAATGAGTTCTTGAGCTGGTGGTTGCTGTGTGAAATCCTGTAGAATAAAAACATCAATTTGAATAATAACACAAACATTAAACAACTATCTTAAAGCTGTATAATTTAAGAAAGAGCATTGAAAAACTATCTTAGAGCAGTATAATTTAAGAAAATAACCAGTGAAGGGAAGACTTTCTCAGCAGCTCGACGGGGAACAGAAAAACCTCCATGTGTACTAGTATCACTAGCTGTAAGCGTCTTGCAAAAATAATTGGTAGGTTGTTTGCTGGGAATGCCCAATTCCATGGGAACAAATGTATCCTTCTGTTCTTGCTATACATAAAGCAAAAACAAAAATCAAAATGACAAATCACTACATTGGAAGTAAATACATGGCAATCACAAACACAATGCAAGAACAATCAATCTAAAATTTACCTGTGTTAAGGGTTGAAGAGTCATTTGAGCATACACCTCATCCGTTTCAACATCTGCCTGGAGTCTCAAATAGTTAGTATGATTTAAAATTCCAGTTTGCCCTCTACAATACGAAGAAAAGTAAATCAAACAAAACCTACATGCATAGTGACATTGTGGAGTTGGCAGATCAACTGGGGCGGCAAGCTTGGATAATTAGGGAACTGGCAATCAACTTCTTTATTAGTAGTGGCAGCTACCTACAAATGCAAGTTTAATTTCCATCCTGAATCAAAACACCATGAATCCCCCAAAACAAAACCCCTTTAAAAATGTAAACCAAAGCACAAAATGACCTGCTCACTATGTCCCTGAGGGAAGTAGACAACTCGGGTGCCCACCGTCGGGAGGGACACCAACGGCCCAGCACAGGCATGCCATAGTTCCGAATTTAAGCACTTCTTATCCCCTGTCACCGCCATCAAGATAAGTCAATCATCTTCACATAACTCATTTGATTACACTACCAATTACATTGTCCATCATCATATCATCACTAATAAAAATTGCTAACTCAACTAAAACTTCATCTGAACTATTCATAGACAAAATTGCAACACTATACTCTACGAACACCAAAAACCAATAAAAAATGGAATGTAATTAAAACACAGCAAAACGAGTCAAATAAAATACACATTAAAGAAAGGAGTAGACAAGAGAATACCTTCATGACTCTGTTGACCCAATCCTGATGTTGAAAGCTTCATTCACACTTACTATTTTATTATTATTTTTTTAATATTTAAAAAAAAAAAACAAAAAACAAAAAGAAATAGACAACTAAAGAAAATGCGAATCCCTGATATTCAACTTCATGATTGAAGAAACGAAGACTCAAACCAAACCTAAATCCATAGCAGTAAAGTTGTTTTCAGAGCAGGAAAAAAACAACAACATTAAACGAGACAGAAGAGCGATCGGCGAGTAAAAAGCTTGGCTTCTGTTTTCATTTTAGTGAAAATCAAAGATTGAAGTTGATGTGAGAAAAAGAGAACTGAAAGGAGGTTGGAGAGGTGATGTCAGGTCAGGAGAGAGAGTTGTCTCTTATAAGAGAGCCGACCAAGCTGAAGCAGAGTTGCAGAGGAGAGAGAGAAGAGGACTAGTATGGAAAGTGGGATCTGGACCGTTGACGTATCCGTACCGGACTACGCTGACCGTCCATTCTTTTTTATTGATTTGACAGCAGGCATGTGCCACCATCCTTCAGTGGTCCTTGTCAGAAGAGTACGGATTTTATTTTTTTAATTTTTTTTAAATGGCAGGTATTATTATTTTTTTTTAAGGAGGCCCATTTAAGGCCCAATAATTAATGAGTTGTCAAAAGTTGGGCTATCATGTCAATATTCGAGCATCTAAACAAGTACAGATCTGTCAAAATAAGGGAACATGAATGCTTTGAATTTAGATTTTTTTTTTTTATTCACGCTATCAAGCATGAAATATTTTTGGTTCCTATGTAAGGATTAATTATATCCTCAAAGTTGTTTGAGCTAGAAACTCATCCAACTTTTAATATACAAATTTAACTCAAATTCGTGAATTAATAGTTAAATTAATTTTAACTGGAAAGTCGGACTGCTACTTATAAAAGGTCCATTAATAAGGATAAATTTGATTAGAAGTTTTATTATGTTGTTAGAACACCCAAAGTTGGAAATACAAAGTTAGAAATTTTAGATGATGATGTAAGTTTTATAACGTCTCAAAATCCGATTGTTATTTGTGTTGAAAAGGTGGAGAATGTTATTAGAGAACTAGATATTGTGTGGAATAGGAATGGAAATATAGCAAGTAACAATGTAGAAGTAAGAGAATCTAACATGTCGTACATATGCCTTTTTTTTTTCCTTTTTTTTATTAGCGATGATAATAGAAAAGTGAATCCTTAATAGTAAATGAAAAATGGTGAATTAGTAGAAAAGTGAGTCCCACAAAATATAAGTAGTAGGAGAATGAAGGGTAAATAAGTAATTTGATAGGTTTTTTTTATTAAAAATAGAAAGTATAGCAATTAAAAAATCATTGTCAAAGAAGGAAAGTATAATCATTAATTAAAAACAGTTTCATCAAGCTTGCAAGCTTTTAAAGGGCGAGGTGAAACTCGTTTAAAGTTAAATTCAGACTCAATTCATTAGAAACTTGTCTAAATTTGAATTTGAGCTAAATTTTAAATGAGAGAAATTTTAAATAAAAAGAGTTTGAATCGTTCACGAATCGGCTTATTCATTTCTAACCCTAATCTATCATACAATACATATTAAGTGTAAAATTGCAAGTTCGGAATTCGCCTTTAATATTAAGGGTGCAGAGAGAATTTGCTTAAATTGAAATAGTGATGGGTTAGATCTACTTCTGTAGTCACAACGATTTTAAGTATTAGGGTATGTGTGATTGTTTAAATTTTTAGATAAAGAAATGATATTTACACGAATACATACAAAATAATACGGATGGCAATACCTTCACTCTTTTAGATATGTCATATTTTGTATATGCTAGAATAAAACTAATGCATAAAAGGGTAAATTGATAGTTAAATGGAAAAAGGGGAGATAAGATAGTATAATTTATCCCATATTGAATATGAGGTTAGTTGCCACAAATTTACCTTACATTAATAAAAGACATAAGGTTCTCTATTTATTAAAATTTAGTTAGAATTTTATGTTATCCCTAATGTTACTAAGTTTAGAATTTATCCTAGTTTCACGAAGTTCTCAAAAAATAAATCTTTTAAAAGTTGAAATTTCACCTTGATTTATTATGATTTTTTTTTATCTTTTTAATTTGAAACACAATTGATAAATAAGAGAATAAATGCAAGTGCAATATTAACGCTCTATTAAAATAAAGGATAATCACTTTGCCCATATAAATAGTGATGAGTTCAGATTCACCCCTTCTAAACTGATTATTACCCTATTATTGTTCATTTTTTCATTTTTCATTCAAGATCCCATGTCACTATTGCTCTTGGAATTCAATTGGTTTACGAAGTTGGACATTGAAGTTGGTGTATTTCATGCACATATCTCAATACATGTTAATTGTTAGTTTGATTATCTGTGTTCAAAGGAATTTGCATTTAAGGTTTTGTTGATTTTGGGCCATTTTGAAATTAGCTCTCAATATTGAGTTTGTTGATTTGGGTGTTACAGTTGGTGACTATATGAGGTTAAGTTTTCATTATCTTTTTGTCGTGGTATTTGCTTTGTATGGGGTTTAGGGTGGTCGTGATTATAGGAGTTGTGTAGCAGCGAGTGTCTTGGTTAATAAAGATGTGACACTAAAACAATTAATGGTTAACCTATCGAATAAAAAGTCCATTGATAAGGATAAGTTTAATTAGAAGTTTTATTACTTCCTCCCTTTTTTTTAATTGTTACACTTTAGTATGCACGTTTTTTAATGCTTAACTTTAACAGTAAATATCTTTAATTATACATAATTAAAAATTATGAGAATTTTATATTTGAAATATAGACATTAAGACGAACAAAATAAGATCTTACTTGACTACATTTTTTGTATACCCAATTAACAATATGTAAAACAAAATAATCGATGAATAGTGTTTAAATAGTAAATGTAGCAATTAAAAAAAACGGATGAAGTATGTTGTTAGAACACCCAAAGTTTGAAATACAAAGTTAGAAATATTAGATGATGATGATGTAAGTTTCATGACGTCTCAAAATCCGATTGTTTTTTGTACTAAAAAGGTGGAGAATGTTATTAGAAAACTAGATATTGTATAGAATAGGAATGGAAACATACCAAGTAACAATATAGAAGTAAGAGAATCTAACATGTTGCAATAATTGGAAACCAATAGGGATATAGTTATTCTTGGACCCTCTTTTGGAGCCTCTTCTTAACTCCTAAGTTATTATGATATTGTTCGCTTCGGGTCGGAGTCGGTCCCACACGAATTTTTTTTTGGTATCATCACCCAAAAGGTCTCATACTAATGGAGTTCTCTGGATTTGTTATATACAAGATATTATCCCTGTAATGTCCACAAGTAGGGCCTAAAAATTTTCGAATATTTTATTATTTAAAAATTTAGCTTTTATAAAATCGATTTTCGAAACTTCCATATTGTAATAAATTGAAAATCCGCTTTAAGGGTAAAGTAGTAATTACAGACCAAATTTTAAAGTGAAGTCAATTTTGGTTATTGAAACTAATTTCAAAATGATTTTCGTAAAATTGAGTTTAACTTTCAAAAATTGAATTTTATTGAAATAAATGTTACTTTTCAATTTAAACATGGTTTTAATGGTATAAATATATTTTTAAAGTCAGAAAATATATTCGAGAGCAAAACCGGGAGCAGAGCGGAGTTTCGGGTTAAATTGGATAGTTGTATGTGGGTTTGGGTGTTGAAGGGCTTAATTGAATGATCAAAGCCCTGAGCCTAAACAAAACCCATCACACCACCAACAACACCGCACCTCACCCCCTCTCACTCTTATTATCCTCTCCCCAAGCCAAACACGTTTTTCTCTCTTCTTTACCCTCAAAACCCTAACTCCATTTATTACCTTCAACCACCAAAGACCCACCTTATTTAATTCTTCAACTACCATCATTTACATTATTAAAGGCTCTAGGAATCATTTCCAAGATATCTTCTTCTCCTTTTGATTTGGTAAGCTTTTGAAGTTCTCTAATGGCGTTTCGATGTTGAAAGCTTTTGATTTGCATTGATGGTATGATTATGGTTCTTAGAAGTTTTATAACACTTCCGAATAGTTGGTCTTGTTGATTTTGGTCTCTATTTATGTTTTTGATATAAAACCCTAAGAGCTAGAAATGGTGTTTTGATGAAATTGTGTCTATCATTTATTTATATTATAATGGTTGATATCAATAGGCAACTAAGGTGTTGGAGAGCACCAAACCAATTAGACTAGCCAGTTGTCTTTGGAGGAGAGGTTAGTACCTTTGTTTTACACTCTATACACTATATGTTGATTGTCGATTATTTGATTACATTGTAATTGACTAATAATTCTAACTGCATCGTAATGAATATATATGTTGAGTAGTTTTTTATATTTAAAAATATAGATATCGGATTATAACAAAGAACAAAGCTATTATGTCCCCCATTTTGTAATTTATGGATCCGCCAATGAGTATAGGTATATAATTTGGTGAAGCGGATTCGGGTAGGTACCCCATTTACCTAAATTGTTATCCTTACTTTTGATTTAACTTCTCTTTTCACTCAAAACTCATCATGAGTACTAACACTAACATCAATGGTAGCTAAAATAATCCCTTGATCAATTCACTAAATATTCTACTATTCTACACATACTCAAATCTATCAACCTTTACAACTTCTCCTCGTAAGAATATCTTAAAACAAGTCTTGAAACTCAAGAATCATATACCATTCACATCCCATTAAAAATATTATAAAAGGAAGTAAAAATAAAGTAAAAGAAGATTGTTGGAGAAGAAGATAAAGGACAGACCACTAACAAAGACGACAATATTGAACACTAAGTTAAGTGGTAAAAAAAACTTTCACTCATCCCTAACAAAGGCGCATAAGCAATCAATTTTCTCACAATGAGAGGTGTTCATTTGTCAATGATGTGACAATCTTCTATACCCAGTTCTAACTCGGCAAATAAGAATGTTGAAAGTATAAAATACGAAACTTCAAGCGAAGATGGAAGAGGTGGAAAGAGTCAACCGAACCTGACTTTTGAAAGATGAGGGGATAAATTGAAAATATTGCAAAGTTTACGATTTCGGAGGTCTCTCTCTCTCTCTCTCTCTCTATATATATATATATATATTCCAATCATTATGCATGTGTTTCGCATGTGTGATATATCATTTATGTTTTATTTGAAATATATGTATGGATTTTTTTTATATAAATTCAAACACCGAATTTTATTAATATCATAAAAGATTACATTCGACCGTATTATACAAAAATTTCCTAATGGAGCATAAAGTATACAAAACATGGTTAGAGGTTAAACGATTTCCAAAAAGAAAAAATAGGATAACAACTAAATAATCCAGCATTGAAGTAAACTACAACAAATACAAATATGATATTATCTAACACCATATTCATAATTGTCATCTCTGCATGAATGAGCAGAGGACTAATGTTGTGGAGCTCGAGAACCCCGATTTGATTTAGCTTCACTTGATGTGAACAAGCGAAAGTTAAAAACCGAAACCTCTTTGGAACCGAAACCAAAAGGAACAAAACCCTTCCAGACCCAGCCGTGTGGTGATCGAAATCGTCCATACTACTGTTCCGAAGAGGACAATCTACCTTCATCTAAAAGGAGAGGAAAATCTTCCTCCGTAAAAAGGATGACAAAAGGTAAATACAGGTGCAAAAATAAAAGATAGAAGAGTGAAGAAGCGAAGAAACCCCATCAGAGAAGGGATGGAAAACACCCTTCTCCGACAGGCTGCGCTTAGAGTTTTTTGGAGAGAGAGAGAGAGAGAGGTTTGAAGAGAAAGAAGCAAAAAGAAAATTAATAATATATTACATGCATGTATATTTGGAGTATTAATAAGTCCAGAATTTACCTTTATTTTAGTAGGATTTTGGAGTATTAATAAGTCCAGAATTTACCTTTATTTTAGTAGGATTTTTTAGTGTTATTATAGGGAATATGTGTTGATAAACTAGATAATTGTTTAAAAGGAGATTTCCAAAAAAAAAAAAAAAAAACACCGCAAGGTTGACCTATTAGCCTAAAAACATTCTCCGTTTCATTCTTAGCCAAAGAAACTAAACTTGTGTTTTTTTCATCCAAGTCCGTCAATGCTAAACAGTAACTGAAGAGCATTTTTGTAATTTTATTTTTTTAATTAAAAAACTAAAAAATTAATTAATTTTTCATATTTTCCCTTATTTTTCTTTTCTTTCATTTTTTACCCTTTTTTTCCTTTTTTTCTTTCTTTTTATTTCTTCAATTTTTAAATTTTAAAAAATTAAAAAACTTAGCATTTTAAAAATAAAAATAAAAATTTACTTTTTTCATTTCTTCCTTCTATTTCTTTTTTCCCCTTTGTTTTTTTTTTAAAAAATTAAAATAAAAAATTTAAAAAAATAGATTTTCTTCTTTTATTTTTCTCCCCCTTCTTTTTCTTGTTTTTCTCCTTCTGTTTCTTTTAAATTGTAAAAATTTTAAAAATAAAAAAATTTAAAATTTAAAATTTTATAAAAATAAAAATGAAAAGAATAAATTCTCTTCTTTTCCATATTTCCCCTTCTTTTTTCCTTCTATTTTTTCCTAAAAAAAGAATTAAAAAAATACAAATTTAGAAAGAAAAAAAAAAGAAGGGAAAAAAGATTTTTATTTTTTTAATTATTTTTTATTTTTAAAATTAAAATTACAAAAAAAACCTCGGTTACTTTTCATCGCTAATGGATGAAGAGTAACTTGGATAAAAAATACAAATTTAGGTTTTTTGGTTAAAAACGAAATAGATGAGGTTTTTTGGCCAATAGGTCAAACCTGCGATGTTTTTTTTTTTTTTGGGAATCTCTCTTTTGTAAATATTAAGTAATTGTGGACTATTTTGTGAGATAAGGGCTTGGACGAGAAAAGGAAGAAAACTTAGTTAAAGGGAGAAATTTCATACGAAAAGAAGAATTTAGCGAGAAATTGTCCAAATATGCCTGTCTGGTAAGAGCTCAAGGATTGAAGAAATGTTGCCTCTAGTCTCACCAAGGAGGAAACAAGGTTGGCGATAGTAGCAGGATGTTGAGAAGTATCACCTGGAGCTAAGCAAAGAACTGGGAAGATTGGATTGAAGTAGAAGACCTATCACCCAAACAAACACAAATAAGAGACACTACATTGGCGATAGGAAAACATTTTGCCTAAGCATCTAGCAATATGTGCTAGCGATAGAAAAATGCCTAGCTTAAAGCATCTAGTGATAGTTGTTGGCAAAAAAAGATGAGTATCGCCTACCACAGAAAACTGAATAGGCGATAGTACTTGGCGAAAGCTTGTAAGACCTGCCAAGACAAGGCAAGGGAACAGATGATAGCTTTGCTATTTTATTCACTAATCGCCACTCTTTGTGTTTTCTTATTTTTGAATTTACAAAATTGTCATGGGGTTCAAACTCTATAAATAAACTCTAGCTGATGCAATTAAAGTCTTTAGACAGCTTGAAGATAGAGATTGATTTGTGAAGTCTTAGACCTATTAATCAACAGTTTTCATTTCAGTGATAATTTTCGTCTGATTCTAGAACGTTTCTTACTTTTATTTATGAGTTTTAGCAGAAGTTTGATAAGAGAACATTGTGACATAACTAATCTTTCTTCTTCCTTGGTAAGTTCTTCATTGGACATCATAAATTTGGAGCATTTGAGTTTAATAGCTGAATTTGATCTAGTTATGAGCAGTTAAACACTCATGGTGATCTGTTGAGATCGATTGTTATTGCTTGATTCATGTGTTTAAATTATGTTCATTCATGTTTTGATTCACCTGTCTTTATTGAGTTTATTGCATTGTGAGGGCGAGAGTCAAGCAATTTTGTTATGATATCTTTTTTAGATCAGAGATGGCTTTTAGATTTCAGTCTTAAGAACAGAGGATCAAAGCACTGCTCCAGAGATAGATGGTGTTAGATCCATTTTTCTACATATTGAACTTCATCAGCTAACAACTCTGTACTATAGAGATATATGCAGTTTAATGCTAGGATC
This sequence comes from Cardiospermum halicacabum, assembly GCA_031304145.1. Taxonomy (NCBI): domain Eukaryota; kingdom Viridiplantae; phylum Streptophyta; class Magnoliopsida; order Sapindales; family Sapindaceae; genus Cardiospermum; species Cardiospermum halicacabum. Next base: position 32,845,236 of record CM062393.1, read on the forward strand.
AATTAAATCGAATCGAGAGATCTTCAATTGATCGGTCATAATGATCTAAAAGGTTGTTTTGAATTTTTTAGGTAATTTCTACATATAAATATGAAGATAGACAATTGAGATTAGCAGATCTACCTGCTCTTTACACTGAATCAATTCTCTAAAAAGTTTCTAGCATTTATATTTTCTTTCACTGAACTGTCAACTTTACATGAAATTCTATAATTTTTTGTGATTCATTGATCTTGATGATTTTTAAGAAGATTCATCTTAAATATTGATTCATTCTTTAATATTGATTCATTCTTTCTTCTATAAACGCAGTTCCTATAAAAATTAAATGTTAAATTCTATTAGACGTTGATTCAAAGAGTGTTTCACACCATGTTAAATATGGAAGTTAGTGAAAGAAATTTGGTCACCTATTGGAAAAGAATATGAGTGAAATTGACAAACTTATTTGTGATAAGAGTCAAACTAGTAAAAAAAAAAAAAAAAAAGTAAAGAAGATAAGGTAAAGTAATTTTTATTTTCCTGTAAAATAGAATTTAGTTATAATATTATTTTTTTAATATCATAATTCCATAATTTATTTTTTTATTTAATTAAAATAATAATTAATATCCTCATTCAAACTAGAAACTATAAAATTTTAATAGACCGTTGAATTAACCATGTATGAATGAGTGTTTTAGAGTAGTTATTGGAATGGAGGTAGGTAAACAAGATATTTGAATAGACATAGTTTATCTTTAGTGATTAAAGTGATTCAGCAAACATTAAATATTTGAGATTTTTTTTTTTTTTTTTTTGCTAAAATGCACAAAATATGAAACTAACCTTATATATATTATATATGAATGTTTAAATGAATAAATGAGGAATTAGTAGCTAAACTTATTTGGGTTTATGTGTATATATATATATATATATATATATATATATAGATGTGTGACTCTCTGAACATGATATCAAATAACAATCATGGAGGTCATTTCCAACATAGTAGAATACTCATCTTCCTCCATTTTCATCCTGGTAGGAGTTTTGATCTCCATAGCAGTATATGCTTTCATCCCAAAGATGTTAGGTGGCAGAAACTGGGACATGGCACCACCAGGACCAGTTGGGTGGCCTATAATTGGAAACCTGCATCAGCTATCTGCTGCTAGACTCCATGAGGACTTCTTCAACTTGGCTAAAATTTATGGTCCTATTTTTAGCCTGAAGTTGGGTACCAAGCCGGCCATTGTTGTGTCATCTCCTGAAATGGCGCAAGAAGTCTTGAAGAATAAAGAAGGTCTGATTTCTAGCCGGACCATTACTGAAACCATTCGAGTTATTTCTTATGATGCCATGTCTGTTGTGTTCTCTCCTTATGGTGCTCGTTGGAAGGTGCTTAGAAGGATCTTGATCACTGAATTACTCTCTCCTAAGGCCTTTCAACATTTTGAAGCTTTACGTAGACAAGAGGTATCAACACATAAATGGAAAAGAGACAGACGTTTTAGGCTTTGTTTGGATTAGGCTTTCACTCACTAACAACTGATTTTTGTATGTAGGTACACATGATGTTGAGGAAATTTTATCAACTATCAGAATCAAACGCACAGGTGGATATATCAGAAGCAGCTTTCACAACACTAGCTAATCTTTTGAGCAATGTAGTGGTTTCAAAAAGCTTGTTTGATCCTGAGAAAAAGGAAGGAAGAGAGTTAAAAAATGCTTTCTGGGAACTGATCAAGATCCTAGGCACGCCGAATTCTGCTGATCTGATTCCTATACTGAAACCATTTGATCCTCAGGGATTGAAGAAAAGGATTGTGAAAATTTTCAATGGATTGGACGCGTTTATGAGAAACTCATTGCAGAGAGATTGAAAGAAAGGGAAAACCAGTCTTACAAACCTGGCAACATTAGTGGGAAGAAAGACATGTTAGATGTGCTATTGGATTATAGAAGTGATGATAAAGAAAATAACTTGGAAACACTTCCTAAAAATATCATTAAAGGAATGATATCTGTAAGTTGATCATATCTACCATGTGATTTAAACACAATCCTGTATATATTCATTCATTCTTGAATAATTTTGCAGGAAATGTTTATAGGTGGCACAGAAACAACATCAAGCACAGTGGAATGGGGTATGACAGAGATCATAAGAAAACCAGATATCCACAGGAGACTAGTAGCAGAGCTTGATCAAGTGATTGGGAAAAACAGATTCTTTGAAGAGAGTGACATTGATAATCTACCTTATCTTCAAGCCGTAGTGAAGGAAGTCTTTCGCCTACATCCTGGAATCCCATTGATAATTCCTCGCCGAACAAATGAGAAATGTGAAATTGCAGGATACCATCTACCAAAGCACTGCATTGTGTATGTGAATGTATGGGGCATTGCTAGAGACCCCAAGGTGTGGGAACATCCACTGGTGTTCAACCCGGAAAGGTTTGTAGGCTCAAAGGTAGATGTTAAGGGACAGGACTTCAATCTGTTGCCATTTGGTACAGGAAGAAGATCATGTGTTGGTTGGCCTTTGGCTCATAAGATGGTTCACTTCTACTTGGGTGCATTCCTTCATGCTTTTGATTGGGATTGTCCGGATGAGATTTTGAATGATATGACTGAACAAGTTGGACTCACTCTTCAGAAAAATATCAGTCTGCTTGCAACTCCTAAACCCAGATTGGCTCACTCTGTCTATCAATCTGCCAACTAGTTGTATCTGATAATAATCTTGCGTTTTCATGAATGAACGTGTGTGTCATATGTAAAAATATTAATAAAGAGCTCTAAGCGGCTGATGTTTTATGTTATCTGATATTGCGAATCGTCATAGATAAAAACATAGTAGAATTAATGTGTGTTGTTGGGTCGACATATCTGAAAGCCAGCACGAGAACGGTGTCTCTGTTGGATAAATGTCACAACATCAAACACATTAAGCAGATACAGTCTCATCTCACTGTCTCCGGAACCCTATTGGATCCATATGCCTCCGGAAAAATCATATCTTTCTGCTCTACTTCATCTCCAGCTCTCTCCCATGGATATAATCTCTTCCTTCGTCTACGAAATCGGACCACTTTCATTTGGAACACCATGATCAGAGGCTTTGCTGAAAACAATGAACCCATCAAAGCGATTCATCTCTACAAGAACATGCTTTGCACCTATTTCGCTCCCAATAACTACACTTATTCCTTCGTTCTCAGAGCCTGCTCTGACCTTTCTGATTTGTTCACGGGCGTTCAGTGTCATGGTCGGATTATCAAGCAAGGTTGGGAGTCTTATGACTTTGTGTTGAATGGGTTGGTGCATTTGTACTCGACCTGTGATTGTGTGGATTCTGCGAGGAGATTGTTTGATTCGAGTGTGGGAAATCGGGATGTCATCACATGGACAGCTTTGATGACCGGGTATTTGAAATCTGGCCAAGTTGGGATAGCGCGTAAGCTGTTCGATGAAATGCCTGACAAGAATGTTGTTTCATGGAGTACTATGATTAATGGGTATGTTCAAGCGGGGATGTTTGAGGAGGCCTTGGAGCTTTTTAATGGTATGCAGTCTTCTGGTTTTAGGCCTAACCAGGCTTCGATTGTCGGTTCGCTCATTGCTTGCGCGTCTCTTGGTGCTTTGGATCAGGGAAGGTGGGTACATGCTTATGTTGATAGGAATAACATGGAGTTGGATGGTGTTCTGGGGACTGCACTTATCGACATGTATGCTAAATGTGGATGCATTGAGATTGCTAGAAATGTATTCCATAACATGTTGAATAGGGATGTATTTGCTTATACTTCTTTGATTTCTGGTTTAGCTAATCATGGGCAGAGTAGGGAAGCAATTTCGCTGTTTGCGAAGATGCAGAGCGAAGGAGTTGCACCGAATGAAGTGACTTTCATATGCGTATTGAGTGCGTTCAGTCGCATGGGGCTGGTTGAACAAGGTTTGAGGGTGTTTGATAGCATGAGTGAGGTATATGGTATTGAACCAGGAGTACAACACTATGGTTGTTTGGTGGATCTTTTGGGGAGAGCTGGGATGCTAGAAGAGGCGAAAATGGTTGTCAGAGAGATGCCTATGGAGCCTGATTCATATGTATTGGGTGCTTTGCTTAATGCTTGTAGAGTACGCGGCGACGTTGAGCTAGGCAAGGAAACTGTTGAGAGCCTGACTAAGAGGAGCCTCGACCATGGCGGTGTGCACGTTCTTTTATCTAACATGTATGCATCTGTTAACTGGTGGGATGGAGTGGAACAAGTGAGGCAAGAAATGGGAGATAAGAATGTGACAAAGACACCTGGCTGTAGCTTGATTGAATTGAATGGTATAGTTTGTGAATTCATTTGTGGAGATTTGTCTCAACCTTATGCGCTTGGGGATGAGGCTGAGCTTTTATTGTACAGTATCGACAAGCATTTGAAGTCTTTATGTCTCGTCCATGATGATGAGAACGAAGTAGACTCCTGTCATTGAGGCTTTTTTTCAACTGTATTATGAATTTCAAACTACATTGTGAAGTTACAATGCTGAGTACAACGACATCTTAAGCAAAGAGAAATCAATCTGAAAACTAAATCTAGATTACAAAGCTTTTAGCTCTTCTTCGGAATTAATTGCATAATGAAAGAAGCAGAAACTGAGAACTTCTTTAGAAGGGTTACAGTAGAAGATATCAACCTATCTAGGCTACTCAATTGGCAACTTCAGCTCAATTCTGGTCTGGGACCTGTGTGTAACTAGGGAAGCACATAACTTCTTTGAATTTTTCCAGATGCAATCTTTGCAAGATAACCACTTTGAAACCTGCCTCGAAAATGGCAGGAGTCCAAATCATAATCAAGATAGAACACAATCCGCAATCTCATAAAGTAACACCAGTCTTAAGGTAGCACAACTACTAATTGGTTCACTATATCTTATGTTCTAGATGATAATCAAGGTAAACAGATGCTAAAACATAAGGACTGTCCATAGAACCATTTAAAACAACCAATCTTGGTTTATAACTAGATTCACAATGTATATTCCTTCTTGATTATATGATCACACTCAATAACAGAAGGATCCGCATCTAATGAATCAAGTTAGAACCCAAAGCGCACCCCTAATAAGGGTAAAAACACATACAATTCAAAATTGATCAATGATGGAGCAAGATGATCAACAATGGAGTGTGGACAAACTTCAAAACCATCACCAACTAAGAATATACAATTAGAAAAAGAAAAAAGCGTGTACAGACACACCCAGTGCAAAATCCAAATAAAATGTACCATCACAAAAGCTTGAACAAGAACGGCAGTGCATTAGAGAAAGATGGCATTAACAGTAAAGACATGATATCTTTGATAAATTACAGTCCAGGAATCTTAATCATCCACATTTAACAGGGAAGCAAGCGAGACAAGAGTATCATTTATCTTTGCAAAAGTAAAAACGAAAGTAAATCAATACACATATATAGTAATCACATGAAAGACGCCTTACGCTGCAGCTGCCTCCTTGGCCGGAATCTTCTCATATCCCATTTTCTTGGGGTTGAAGACATCATGTTCATCATGACCGTCATCATCTCCGTCGCTGAATTCCTCAAACGAAGAGCTACGGTGGTAGTCATATCGACCGGCGAAGAGAGTCCAGACCAAGTACATGGTGACGGCAGTCAGAGCACCGCAGCCGACGCCAAACAGCAAAGCGACAACGACGCTGAGAATATCCTTGGTGCGATCACGGAGGGAGGAGAAGTCATAGCCGCCGTAGCCGAAGACGGACCTCTGATGGTGCTGTGGCTGGGGACGTGGCTCGTCGACGAGATCGACAGGGAATAGAGGGCGATCGAAGAGGAGATGAGGTCTGCGGGGATGGAATTGACGGATTTCGGTGAAGATGGTGACGTAACCGGTGGGGTTAGGGTTAGGGTTTGAAGGATTGGAGAAGGAGAAGGAATAGGAGGAGATTAGGAGAGTCTTGCAAGGACGAGCGTCGGTGGTGAGTGAGAGAATGCCGACGAGAATTGCGAACCCGAGGAGGAATCCGTGAGTTGATGACGCCATTGATTTGATTTCTCCGAGTTCGAGAGAAGAAGAAGTATGGAAGGATTTGGACTTTTGAAGACAACTACTTTTCTTTTTCTCTCTTTCTATATGCGATGACAGATATTTTTCCTGTGCTTTAATAAATTTATATTTAATTGACTGGTGTATTTTCGTCTTTTGATCATGTATTCATCATTTAATGACGTTATTTTTATGATAAATAGATCTATTTAAATTTAGGTTCGTTTTTTGTCATTCAGTTCATATCTTAGACTAGGAAATTATTTAAATTGTATCCAAAATTAAATAGTGATATTTTCAATAATAAAATTTTAAAAATAAATATTAATTTTATAATATTTATAAAAATATAAAAATATTTATTTATTAAAATTACATTTGAATATTGGGTATCCATAAAAATATATAAAAAACAATTTCACTAGAGTAATAAAATGTTATATTTTTAAATATAAAATAACATCTATCAATATTTAATAATTTATTTAATAAATTAATTAATTTAAAAAATTCATATATTATTTTAATTTTAAAAATAAAAATTATTAAATAGAATAAGCTATTTAGTGGACTAACTCAAACAATTATAACATATTAATTGATTGAATTGGTTAACAGATTAAATTCTTTTGTTTTTTAGCAAAGTTAATTTTCAAACACATTCTTAGTATGTAAAACCGATATAATAATTTTCATATCCGGTTATTATATATATATATATATATTTGTTTTTTTTTACTAAGTCAATTTTAAATATCAGTTGAAGTTTTGAATTTTTAAATAGAATTAATCGAAAATTCATTATACATGCATGGTAGAAGTATAGAGTAAAAATTGGTTTAAGTTCAAGAGCATTTCCTAAATTATATTTTAATTTAAAAATTAAATTTTTTGGAGAAAATATATTTTTGTGTTCAAAATAAATTTTTGTGATTTTTAAAATTCTAACGTCATTTAAAAGTCTGAGGGTGAGCCGAATGGGTACTAAAGGATTAGTAATAGGAATGGCAATATAATCCGCTATCTGCAGATACCGTATCGTATCGTAGTAAAAATATCCGTATTCATATCTAGAAAAAATTAATCCGTTATTGTATCCGTATATAAATTTACCATAACCGTAATGGATATGGTACGGATATGGATATAACAATTTACCGTCCATATTCATACCGTATCCGTACCGCAAAATTTATACAATAAATATGTATAATATAAATATTTATTTATTTTATTAATAAGAAAATAAAAAGACTTCTAATAAGGGAAAAAATCATTATTAGTCAAATCTAATTTATTTATTAATTATTTAATTATATTTAATATGCAAATATGAAGAATATTCTATTCAAGAAATTATTTTGTGTTTCATGTTTTGTCTACCTATTTTAAAAATATTTTCTCAAAAGTTAGAGAAAAAAAGTTATATATTTCATATTATAACTTTAATAAAAAATTTAATATTACATTTCATTTAGTACGGTTGGAAGTCATAATAGATTATATATTATTTTAAGAAATTAAAAACTCAATAAAATTAAAAGAGATTTATGGATGCGGATACGAATATGGTAGCAAATTTTGTTAAAAACCGCAAAGTGCGGATATGGTAATAAATTTTATACCGTGCGGAGCGGATATGGAGCGGATCTTTTATATTTAAAATTTTACGGTACGGATATGGTAAGAGCTGTATCCGTACCATATCAGTACCGTTGCCATTCCTAATTGGTAGGTTAATTGATGGGCCAACATGGCTAAAGGGCTTCTAAAACCCATCAAGAAACCCAACATCACTCCAGAGTCCACATATTCTCTCTACACCTCTAATTTTTATTTATTTAAAAAAAAAAATCTTCTTCAATTCAACCATTCATATCATTTTCTTACGTTGAAACCGAAACACCTACATTTATACTCCACTTAAATACTCATTCACCTAAAACCCACCATAGTTATGTAGTTCAAGGTCCCAATAGTTAGTTCACGAGAAATTTGGAGCCCTCGATTATTGAAAATTCTATTGTAGCGTCTAACCTCCACATCCGGAGGACCCGAGACGTAGGAGGCGGAACACTATATTGATTCATACATATAACTTCATATACTTATAACATATACTTATATATAATAGCAATTGCAACCCAAGTGGCAGATAAATACTTTAAAATACATCACTTGATAATCATCAATAAAGTTTACATATGAAATTATTAAGTAACACCAAACTCGGATTAATATGTGAAATCGAGCTTAGTGTTCAACTCGTCACTAAGTCAAGTGAACAAGTTGACAAAAGAATATTTAAAATTAAATACATTTACAAAAGTGCATACAAAATAAACAAGGTGAAAAGATGTAATGTAATGAATGCTCCAAGGAGGGCTTCCAACCCGACTCTCAAATGCTAGCTCGATCCACCTAGACACATATTCATTTAGAAAAGTAAACAAATAAGAAAAATGGAGAGAGGAAAGGGTTAGACTATCGATGCCAAGTTAACACCTTCATGCTCAAACAAACACATACAAATATGCTTCTTTCATTAGCAAAGTGGGCACACAAATGCAGCTTAACTTCTCAAACATCATAACATAACTGTTAGTATCCGAAGGGGATCAGAAAACAGAAAACTGGAGGCAATGTGGACTTCTCGGGCCCTGGTCACCTTGACCAGGCCGCCAGTTCCCTGACCAGGGCGCTAAAAGTGGCACTGTAGCCTCCTAGCGTCCTGGTCACCTCAACCAGGCCGTTGACCAGGCAGCGAAAAATGGTATCGAGGCTGACTTGACTCCCTGGTCTAAGTGACCAGGCCGCGGAAAGTGGTACCGAATCCACCTTGGCGCCCTGGCTCGCGCCCTGGTCTATGTGACCAGGCCGCCAACCACTTGCCACGCCGCCAAAAGTGGTACTGTAACCACTTGGCGCCCTGGCTCCTTTGCCAGGCCGCCAGCAATGCTGCGTAAATCGGTACCGTAGGTGATTGGCGCCCTGGCTCATTTGCCAAGTCGCCAACCAAGACGCCCAGGTGAGAAAAACATGGCATTTTCCACTATGATTCACTTTTCCAACTTTTCAATTAATTCGCTTAGTTCCTTTATTCCATTTAATTATTGTCTAAGGTTTCTATAGTGAATTTCATCCACAACAAACAATCATTTACCATTCATTAGACGTCATTGTACCATTTCAAGCATACAAGACATATAATTGCCATGTTTTAATTTATTCGCCCTTAAACTTAACTCTAATAGGGAAAACGAGACAGTTGGGGGCTGAAACCCCAGGGGATCCGAAGATCAATCATGTACAGGGGGTCCGAAGACTAAACAGGGAATCCGAAGATTAAATAGGGGATCCGTAAAATACCGGGTTGATGCCGTCGCATCTAGGGAGGACCATCGCCCTAAATAAGCGGCATTTTAAGCCTAATTCACATTTTCATGTGTCGAAGTATACTTCTAAGTTCCTTATGGCATGCCAATACATTCACATAAACCAAGTTAAGAATAAGGGCACTCTTTTTAAGTGATCAAACAACATTTATCACATTATTTCCATTTTTACACAAAACCATGTAATACCATTGTTATTACCCAACAATGGCTCCAATTTACCGTTCTTTCCACATAGCCACAAGGGCAAATCACATATCCTTTTTCAAGAGGTTCAAAACATTTCCATTTACAAAAATAAGTAAGTTGCATTGATCCTAATACACCATTTACATTCAAAATCCATTGTTTAGTCATCAAGCCTCCATGGCCAATCACAATCACAATCACCAAACATCACATAGCATACATACACATGGTCAATTCCAATTCAACTCAAAAAGTGTCTACATGACACTATCATCATATTCTCAACATATCTATTATTTACCAAGTAATTAGCATTATTAACATACCATAATACAATCAAACACAAAACAACCATCATACAAGTCAAATTGATTTGTATTTGTAAGTTGAGGGGTTAAATTGACCATTTATTAAGTTGAAGGGCTAACTTGAAAAATAGTCAAATTCAAGGATTTTTGAGAATCTTATGTCTTTTTTCTTTTAAATGATCTTATTTCTAGACGGATCCGTTTCAATCGTGTGTTATCAAATTTTATACAAGTCAAATAATAAAGATAATTATTAGAATGAATTTTCAATTTTAAAGTTGAAGCCCATAAAGACTTGGCCGGACTGGAATGAATATGAACCGTTTGCAAACTTTAGAGCATCTCTAGTACTAGTCCCATATTGCATCTAGGGATGGCAACGGGTAGGGTTCGAGCGAGTAAGCTGATATCCATATCCTACCCATATACCCTATTACCCTAATATAAACGGACGGATAAATACCCGCGGGTATGGATATACCCACGGGTATACCCATATAAAATTCACCTAATAAAAATTTATAATTTTTATCTAATTGTTAAATATAAAACTTTAAAAAATTAAAATTTTGTTATCCAATACAATTAAATATAATTCTATACAAATAAAATATTTTATTTATAGCATTGAAATATTTTTATTATTTAACTGTAGTATTTTCTACTCTATTGTTTTTATTTAATTTCAATAATTTATTAAAATATGAATATTAAGTAGAGTAAGATTAATTTTCATAAATTATATCTAAAATATTTTATGTGATTTATAATATTTTAATTTAAAATAATATATATTATTATATTAAACGGGTAGCGGGTGGCGGGTAGGATATTTTTCTTTATCCGTACCCTACCCATATCCATGGCAGGTATGAAAAATTTTACCCATATCCGTCCGTGATGGACGGATATCCGCGGGTATACGGATAGGCGGGTAAAATTGCCATCCCTAATTGCATCCCAACTGCGGGCCCACAAACTGCCATGTCACTAAAGTTGAGACTTAAAATTTTCTTTTCAATGCTAGTCCCATCTTGAATCTCAAATACTCTATTACTATTACTTAATATATTATATCAAATTTAAATTTTGCACATATAGGTTATATTATATATATTTTTAATTATATATCTATTTATTAAAAAAGTAATAGAGTTGAAAAGTAAAAAAAATGATGACTATAAGTTATTAGAAAAAAATAAAATATTAAATTAAACAAGAGTTGAGAGAGAAAATAATAAATTAATAGACTTGGTCGTCCCTTGTTAGAGCATCTCCAATTAGGAATGACAATGGGGCAGGTCATTGACATATTGGACCTGCCCTGCCTATAGGCTCATCCGACCGACCTGTTCTGCTTTGCGGGGTAGGAAATTTAGACGCGTGACCTGCTCTGTGGGGACTTATATTGCTCTATTTTACCAAAAAATTGTATTTAAATTATATTTTTAATATTACTTTCTGCTTTGTCAAAAACTATATTTTTAAATTTGTAATGATATTTGAGTTTGAAAATAACATGGGTGTATCTAATCATGACTTTTGATGACTTTCTATGACTTTCATAGACTTTAAATGTCATTAAAAATCTGCATGTATCTAAACATGACTTTTAAAGACTCTGTGAAAATTATGGTGTATCTAATCATGACTTTTATAAACTTTTAAAATGTCTTCGAAAGTCATGGGATATCTAATCATGACTTTTATAGGCTTTTAAAAAGTCTTCAAAAGTTTTAGGGTATCTAATCATGACTTTTATAGAGTCTATACAAGTTCTGGGGTATCCTAATTTTCATGACTTTTGAAGACTTTTAAACTTGATAGATTTTTATAGACTTTTATAGACTTTTTTAACCAATTAAGGAAATTTAAAGTTAAAAAATTGTCTCATCCATTCCTCACAAACTTTGAATGACTTTTGAATACTTTATAATATTAACAAGTAAAAACTCAATTTCAACCCCATTAGTTATTCTTTTATTTATTTACTTCGAACTTCAATAATAACTGTGAAATATTTTTAAATCATCTATATGTATTGTTTTATAATATATATATATATTATTTATTTTTATCAAGTGTTATATTTTTTTGTTTTATCGAAACAATTATTTTATTTCTATAATATATTTATATTTAACAAAAATAGATTGTCTCATTTTATCAATTACATTAAACAAATAATTAAATATGGGGTAAGAAAGTGTAAACATAATAATAATTTCTCGGTAAATTTATCGAATGAAAAATGTACACAACAATTGAAACAAAAAGTAAAAGTAAAGAAAATGAGAGGACAAAATTATAGAATATGCATATTAGAATAAAATAATAACTTATTAGAACTTAGGGTTTACGCCACCAACGATGAATGATGTGGTAGTAATGGAATTTTTAGTAAGGTTATTGTTGAAAAAAATACCTCTTGCTCTTAACACGAAAAAAATAAAATAATTTTTTTTTATGCCAAAGAAAATTTTACTTTCAAAATCAATGAATTTTCATCCATTCTTAAAAGGTATTCCAAAGTTATATCAAAATTAACCAATTGATATATGAAAGTCTATGAAAGTCATTAAAAATCTGTAAAAGTTATTGAAAGTCTACAAAAGTCATTTATAAAAATCCATCAAAGTCTATAAAAATCATGAAAAATATATTTTAGAAGTCTATACAAGTCATTGCTGGGTTTATAAAGTCTTCAAAAATCATTCACTTTTTAAAGTCTATAAAAGTCTCTAAAAGTCTATAAAAGTCGTGATTATATACCGGCCCCTAAATAATTCAATTAAAATTATTAATTTATTATATTATTTAATATTCAAATAATTTTTTATTTAATAAAATTACATAAATACTATCAACGTTAATGGAAATAATTAATTTTAATACTATTTAAAATACTACAAAAATTAAATTTGTTGAGATATTAATATTATGCCTAATACTAACCATAAATTAAAATTATTTCAAAAAAAGTAGAGATTAAAAATTATTTAAATAAAATAAAAAACAAAAAAACTAATTAACATGCGGGGCGAGCACGGGGCAAGGCAGGGCACCAATAAGATTTGAACTTATCATGCCTTGCATGCGGGGCGGGGCAGGGCAGGGTGACATGTATCTGTATCTGACTCATTTAATTATTTTTATATAATTTATAATATAAAATTTTACTATTAAAAATTAAATGACTTTTTAAAGTAAATGAGTTAAGGCTGTGTTTGGTGTCAGCGATTTAAATAACGGTTAGAATAACTGTAGCGGTTAGCTGTTTAATAGTGATCTGTTTAGCGATTTTAATAGTGGTTCAAATGGTTATTCGGTAATAACGGTAGCGGTTTTAAATAGTAGTTAGATGTAAAAAGACTAAAAAAGATATTATTTTATTTTATAATTATATTTGTGAAAATTTCTCCAAATGGGCCACCAAAAGTTTGAAATATAATAATAGGCCTGGTTTGAAATTTATACAAATCTAAGCATTTTAAAAATTTGTTTTCATTCTATAGGCCTAACTTCCATTTTTGCCCTTTAATTTTAATTTTATTAACAAAAATGCCATTATACATTTTTATATTAAGATAGAAATATAATAAAAGAGTGAAATTACACTCATAGCCTCAATGACACATATGACCACCGTTTCTAAAAATCAAAACCACATTTTCATCTTCACCATTTGAAATTCGAAAGCGAAAGAAATCCAAAGACTCAAAAACTCCATTGTGCAGTGTCTTCTTCGCTGTTCATCATTAGTTCTTCGTCATTATTTGTCGTCTCCAGAGCAAAGACCCAAAAACTCCACGGTGCAGCGTCTTCTTTGCTGTTCATCGTCATTTCTTTGTCATTGTTCATCGTGTCAAGAGCAAAGACTCAAAAACTCCACTGTGCAGCGTCTTCTTCGCTGTTCATCGTCAGTTCTTCGTCATTGTTCGTCGTGTCCAGAGTTTGATTGCCGCTTCATTGATGTTACGTCGCCGTCGCAGGTGAGTTTAGATTTTATTCGATATCTCATCACATTTGGTCATGTTTGGTCAGCGTTAGTCGCTCTCGGTCACTCTCGATCACTGCTTCTTCTTAGTATTTTGTTTCTTCTTGTGGTGTGTGTTGGAATGATATGGCATGTGTTGTTGTTATTGTACAAGTATTCATTTTACAGGTTTTGCTTTGTTTATTTTGCAAATAGTCATACTTAGGGTTAGGTTTTCATTTGGTTTTGTATATAAGGTCTTAAATATTGTCTGTTTGTAATTTTGGTTGTAAATGTTAATTGGCTTTTGGATTCGAATTTCACAATTCAGTGAATATTTACAGTATTCATTATGTTGTTAGTATGTTAAATGTAGGTTATGAACTGGGAATTGCGACTATGTGTAAAATGTGTGTTTTTTGTTAAGTGTTTACTACCAACACGTTTGTGTAGAAGTTTCACAGTGTTTGACTAAGACTATGAACTATATTCATAGTCGGTGAACTATATTCACACACTGTGAATGCCATTCACAAGCTTGCGTACTATGTTTACAGTCTGTTGTGAGTTGTGGTTTGCTTAAATCTAACTATAGTGTTATTAAATAAGCCCTTTTATTAGTTACAACTCTAATATGGGTTATATTATTTCAATTTTACAGGAAAAATTTATAAAAGAAGGTGGTCAAAATCGATTTAGAAGCAACGTTTAACTATTTCGCTTCATTCAAGGTATTCAACAATATAAAGAAACTATTTCGCTGAACAGTTTAAGTGTTTTCCATTCATTCTCCCTTTGATTTTATTAGGTGCAAAGTATTATGAGCATGTACAGGATCGACCAGCAAGGCTTCATCCGGGAGTACATTACAAGTTTTGTGTTTAAAACTTCTACGGCTAAACATCCAAATTTTCAAGTGTGATTGTATCGCTTCGTTTTAGAATATGGGTATTTAAAAGCATTACTTTTGGATATGAGCGGATGATATTGATAATTATATTTTGTACACTTTAAGGATGCTTTTGAATTGACAGTACTTTAAAATTAATTAGTATAAATGAATTGTGATCTACATACACAGTTTGTGATCATGTTTGGCCAAAATTTGTATAGTATGATCCGTGTTCATCAGATGCGAATATAACTCACTCACAGTTTGTGATCAGACATCACAGTTATTCTAACCAGGTCGCTTACAGTGAGACCTCACAGAATGTCTCACTTACATTGCGTGAGGTTCCTGAATGTCTTTAAGGAGCCTATATGAGGCCTATTAGAGCACTGTGATCTCTAATCATAGACTGTGCCACTCGATCACAGTTTGTGATCAATGATCACAGTTGCTTCAAAGAAATGGGGAGGCAGTTAAGGCACGCTTATCCAACCCTAATAGCCCTAATTTGAAATAAAATTCACGTTTCTATCCTATCAAAAATTGACCTCATCACTTAGGAGCTCAAAACATAAGAAATTAGACAAGAGGACCTAGTGTAGGGTTGATTGGCTGCCCATATACTCCTTGCAAGAATGCTTTGCCATAATATTCATACTCCTCGACCTTTTTGTGATAACAAAGTGCACTTCGGTTGGAGTCGAAAAGTGAGCTCATGCATTGGTTGCTCAAAACATTAGTAAATAGGCAAGTAGGAGGATTAAGTGGTTTGCACTCAAATCCAATATTTTTTGAAACATTATGAAACAATGTGAAGACCCATAATTTGTTATAAACATACTCAAGAGGCCCATCCTTGCCTTTTGGGATGTCATGTCATCCACATGGGTGTACTATGAACTATGCTCACAGACTGTGACCCGTAATCACGAGCTGTGATCAACGATCAAAGTTCTTCCAATGAGTTGTGGAGTCAGTCAACTCACGATTATTCAAACCCCTAAACCTTTATGTGATGATAAATTGCACTTTAGTGATAGTCCAAAAACGACCCTAAGCCTAAATTGCTCAAAAGATGAGTAAGTATACAAGAACAAGGAATGAGTGGTATGCATGCATATTCAATTGTTGCCAAAATACTATGAAATGATGTGGAGAACCGTAATATTTTATTTTTAGTTGAAGGAGGCCCCTCTTTGCCTTTTGGGATGCCATGCCATCCACATGGGTGTACTGTGAACTATGCTCACAAACTGTGACCCGTAATCACGAGCTGTGACCAACGATCACAATTCTTCCAATGAGTTGGGGAGTCAGTTAACTCACGATTATTCAAGCCCCTAAACCTTTATGTGAGGAGAAATTACTCTACGGTGACAGTCGAAAAATGACCCCATGCCTTAGTTGCTCAAAACATGAGTAAGTATACAAGTAGAAGGATGGAGTGGTATGCATGCATATTCAGTAGTTGCCGAAATATTACGAAATGATGTGGAGACCCATAATATGTCATGTTAGTACCAAGAGGCTCATCTTTTCCTTTAGGGATGCCATGCCTTTGGTGGTTGTCCAAAAATGACCCTACGCCTTAATATGTAGGGGTGGTATGCATGCATAGTCAAATGTGGCCTAAATGTTATGAGATGATGTGGATCACCTTAATATGTTATGTTTAGTTGAAGGATGCTCATCCTTACCTTTTGGGATGCCATGACATCCACATTTTTGTACTGTGAACAATGCGCACAGACTGTGACCCGTAATCACGGCTGTGATCAATGATCACAGTTCGTCCAACGAGTTAGGCAGATAGTGAAGTCACGATTATTCAGGCTCCTAAACCTTTTTTTGATGAGAAATTGCTCTTTGGTGATAGTCCAAAAATGACCCTAATCTTTAGCTGTTAAAAAAATGAGTCAGTACACTAGAACAAGGAAGGAGTGGTATGCATGCATAGTCAATTGTGGCCTAAATGTTATGAAATGATGTGGGGAACCGTAATATGTTATGATTAGTTAAAGGATGCTCATCCTTGCCTTTTGGGATGCCATGACATCCACATTTTTGGACTGTGAACTATGCTCACAGACTGTGAGCCGTAATCACGGTTGTGATCAATGATCACAGTTCGTCCAGCGAGTTAGGGAGATAGTGAAGTCACGATTAATTAATCCCCTAAACCTTTCTGTGATGATAAATCGCTCTTCGGTGGTAGTCCAAAAATGACCTTAAGCCTAAGATGCTCAAAAAATGAGCAAGTATACAAGAACAAGGAATGAGTGGTATACATGCATATTCAATTATTGACAAAATATTATGAGATGATGTGGGGAACCGTAATATGTTATGTTTAGTTGAAGGATGTCCATCTTTACCTTTTGGGATGCCATAATTGAGCCTGCAACTACTGTGATCTCTGATCACAGTTGTGACCTGAAACGCAGTTCACAGTCTGTGATTGTTGTTCACAGCTACTGTAATACGTAATTAAACATGACTTGAATTATGATATTAAATTTCAAAAATAATATACTTAATAATTAAACTGAAATTATAAATACAGATAATATAATACATAAATAAACACAGTACAGAGTCTGTGATTGTAATTCAAAGCTAATATACAGCATAGTAAAACACGGATCACATTCTATGAATACAGATCACATATAATTATCCATATCTAACTACACAGGTGCTGGTCATACTATGACATAATCGGCTCAAGACTGTCCAAGGTCTCAGTTTCGGTAGGATCTATGTGAGATGATTGGTCTGCGTTTGTCTCGTCGACACTAGCTGTTCTCATTGTATTATTACATATTCTCCTTGTATGACCCAACATTTGACACCTACCACGCTTTTTCTGTCTTTTACCTTCAGCAGCTGAACGATATCTCTTTTCTTTAGGTCTCGCAAATCGGGATCATCAAAATCAATATTATTCCTTGGTAGCAAATCATTATCTCATAAAACATCTCTCTCTTGTCCTGAAGATTCACAAAAAGTGACAGATTGTTGTAGTTGAACCTATTGAGCCTAACATCGATTTATCTGCAACAAAGCTGTAATATTTTCCTTCGATCGACCATCACTATCGACATAAATAACTAAAGGATTCTCTCCAAAAGCAAACTTCAAGTCACCATCGTCATTAATAGGCATTCTAATTTTTATGCCATCTGGATTCTTCCACATGAAATGCAGCTGCAGACGTTCATTCTCTCTTTGTCTTCTCTTTTTGGACGAAATCCTATCAATCAATTGCTGCAGCATCGTGTTTAAATCGAAAACCTCAGCCCCGGGTTCTCCACCACTATATTCAGTACCATTCCACTTTGCGTCGTAGAATAGAACAACTCTTACATAATTCATCTGAAAAAATTAATTCAACCAGTAAGATAACAAGTACCATCATCAGTTCATGAATTTATGATCTTTATTCAGAAACTCTGAATGTTATTCACAGACTGTGAATATAACTCACACATGTTTACATTATCAGTTCACAGTCTGTGAACAGAAAACACTGTCAATAATAATACAATCCATCAGATTACAGCCTGTATTATAGTTGACAGTGTTATCTGCTCACAGACTGTGAATATAACTCACACATGTTTACGTTATCAGTTCACAGTCTGTGAACAGAAAACACTGTCAATAATAATACAACACATCAGTTCACAACCTGTATTATAGTAGATAGAGTTATCTGCTCACAGACAGTGAATAATGATCATGGAACTAAGAAAATTCATAGATTATAAACAAGGATCACAGACTTTCAACAACAATACACTACGAATTCCAATCAACATATAGAATCGACAGAAACAAAATTTTCAATAGCAGCAGGTCAAGAAAACATAAATAGAGATAAATTTATCATAAATTTTTTTTGCTAAGGAAGTACGTAGGGATGCCCTCCAAGTCTTTCTATATCTCTATCTACCTAACTAGTTAACTCAATCTAATAGCAGTTTTAATCCACTGCACTCATGATTTTTATTACAACAACAGTTTTGGTCCAGTTTCAATCTAACAGTAGTTTGCATCACACCTTATAGTTTCTTTTTCACGGTATTATCACTGCTATAAACTATGTACAATTCAATGACTGTGAACTGCTCTAACATTCAACAACAATACACATCAAAATTCATAGTCTCTGTATTAAGCCATGAATTATCTACTACCAATGACATATTTATCAATTCACAGACTGTGAATAACGAAGAAATACATGAATAACAAAGACCAAATATTTCAATATAATAGCTTTCAGCATCCCACAATTATTACTAGAACAAAACCAAAATGCATCAAATTCAAATCAACAACTTACCTTTTATATCAAAGAAGACCAAGCAGCCCCACGACCTAGCGGCAGATGTGTCACGATCTAGCGGTAGACCACCATGACTAGAACCTTACATTCATCAATTCTCCAATTATCTCCACACCAGTCGACGACTTGAGCAGCAGGATGAAGATCGACACAAAAGCTTTCAATGAAATCAATACCCGTTGACAAATCTGGATGATTTCGATACGGTGGAGAAGAAGATGGAGGCTCTCGATGAATTAGGTGAAGAAGAGGTTGAGGCTTCGATCGATTAGGTCGTAATTGGAGAAGATGACGTAGAAGCTGTCAATAGAGGCGAAGATAGAAGATTTCAATTCGGAGGAGAAGATGGAGGCTTTAGTTGTTATAAATGGTGAAGGAGAAGATGGAGACTTACGATTGATTAGGTTGATGGTGGAGAAAGAAGAAGATCGTTTTTTTTTTTCTGAATGGAATCTGATGAACAAAAACAGAACCAGTCCTAACTGGTTGAAGGGCAATTTTGGAAGGTTACATTTTCTTTTTTTTTTAAGTAAATTAAAATTATATTTTTACTATTTTTTTAATTGAAAAGGGTAGTATGGGAAGTTAGGCCTATAGGATGAAAACAAAGTTTTAAAAAGTTTAAATTTGTATGATTTTTAAAATGGGCCTATAATTATACTTTAAACTTTTGGTGGCCTATAGATTTAATTTACCCATTATATTTGCTATGCTAAATTTTATTTAATATATTTATATTAAAATTTTCAAATTTATAAAATTAACAAAATTATAATTTACTATAGTTTTAGATATAATTATTTATTTATTTATTTTTATTTTTATTAGTATAATATAAATTAAATATACCAATTATAAAAATATTCCAATCATAATCAATATTTTAAATATAATAATTAATATTATTTAAATAGAATATTAATAAAATAGGAAAAATATAAATACAAATATATTTCATTAAAATGAATATCAATAAATGTCAAGAATATAAACGAAAATGGGTGTTAGCCACTAAAATGATAACATATAAATAAAAATATTTTTAATTGAAATTTGAAGGATATAAATAAAAATTGTTTAATAATATTTTAACAAATGTTATTTTATATAGGGTTTTTACCCGCTATTGAAACCCCTAATCGAAATACTAATTTTTTCAAACGGCTAATTCGACGTTGTCCAAACCGCGACATGAACACCGACTACAACCTAAACGGGTCAATCCTAAATGAGTCAGTCTGCTCATCGATCAATTGACATGGTGAACTTATTTATTAAATGCTTGGATTTCGGATGGGAGTGAACACGACACCCAAACCCAATTTATCAGCCCTAGATTTATTAATTAATTAATAATAATTAATAAAGGAAAAGAGAAAATTTCACTTTAAAAATTTTCTATATTTTTTAACTTGGGACAAAATGACGAAAATGACCAGCAAAATTTTACCAAAACGTCCAGGAGCTACGTTACTATTACTAGAGTGCCAACTACAATTTTATTTTTTTCAAAAATAGTAGATATATGACCACTGTATTATTTATTTTAATTTAAAACTATTAGAAAAAGTAGGTCCATGTCATTATATATTAAAAATAGTATATAACCTTTTAGTGAATTTGTGATATAAATATATTATTTAGCCAGTGTGAATTTTGTCTACTCTATTCGAGTAAACTATAGTATATACTAACAATAATGTTTTTGGAATTATTGTAAAGTAGAGTACAGTTTGAGAAGTCACACGTGTGATGATATGAGAAAATTGAGAGGGAGTTGAAATTAGGCAAGGAGGGGCAAGTATGGAAAGGTGGGAGAGAGAGAGAGAGAGAGAGAGAGAGAGGGTTTCCTTCGCAACTTAAGAGCTAAGCAATGTTGTTGTTATTGTTGTAGAAGACGAACAACGAACAGCGAAGCTATTACGTTGAAATCTCTTTTCTCGAACTCCACCACACGCTGAGTCCATGGGTGTGCTGTCTAATAAGATCTCCAAAGAAGACCTCAAGCCTGCTGATCACATTTATTCATGGAGACAAGCCTACGTCTACGCTCATCACGGTCTCTCGCTTTTTTCCTTTTCTTCGATTTAATTTCAATCCTGTTTTGATTGTTCTTCTAGTTGTTATTAAGTTGTTGATTATTTGTTAGATTGCCGGAGTTCGATATTTTTGTTGGCGCTGCGTTTGATTACATTGTTTAATTGTGTTGTCCTTTTTATTTGGGATTATTGAAGTGTTCCATTGAGAATGTTAGGAAATTTTGCTTTAGTTTTTTGTTATTCAGGAGTGGCATTGGTCAATTCTTTGTTTATTTGTTCAAATAGATCTGTGCTGAAAATGTTTGATACAAAAGGTGTTTGTGTACCTTGATTTGCTAGTCTTTACCAGTTGAAAACAATAAACAAGTATATGATTTCTCTTATATGTGTGATTTTCCTTTAGGCAAGCAGGGAATTGAATGAAATCTTCTTTTTATTCAAATTAGTAATGATATTTTTAGTTTTCTAAGTAATATAAATCAATAGGTTGTTTGCTAATAGACAACATGCGTGGCATCTTGGTTTGTTTATTTGAGATTATGGATTTTGCTTTCACGTAAGGATTAATCTTTTTAACTTAAAAAGTGTCTTTAGGTTAGATCTCGCACAATTTGTATTCACTGAAAAGTAGAACTCTACTGCATGAATGAAGAAATTATCAATTTTTTCATTATTCAAACAATAAAAGAACAGGATTGTTAATAATCTACAAAAACTTGTATAGATCTGACGAGTTTAGGATATGATCTTTTAGAATGTAATTGACATACTTTGACTATCTCTGGATAACATTATTTCTGTTATGTTAATGCGATTTCAATGCAACTTTAGGGATATATGTCGGAGATGGAAAGGTGATACATTTCACTCGAGGAGCAGGTCAGGAGATTGGCACAGGAACATTCTTAGACCGTATCATATTCAGCTCATCTCCTGCTCATCCTTCAGACAACCCATGTCCAAAGTGCGGCGATAGCCCCAGGGTTGATGGTGTCATTTTATCATGCGTTGATTGTTTTCTTTCTGGTGGTGATCTCTACATCTTCGAATATGGAGTCTCACATGCTGTCTTTCTGGCCAAACCTAGAGGAGGGACAAACACCCTTGCCAATTCTGACCCACCTGAACATGTCCTCCACAGAGCCAATTTTCTCCTCGAGAATGGTTTTGGTGTTTACCATGTGTTCAAGAACAACTGCGAGGACTTCGCCATCTACTGTAAAACTGGATTACTTGTGTTCACTAGCATCAGTGTGGGGCGGAGTGGCCAGGCAGCATCTCTGATGGCTGCTGTAAGTGCTGTTGTTTCTTCACCACTTCGCTTCTTGACTACAAGTGTTAGTGGTCTTGCAGCAGTGAGCTACGGTATGTATTGTGTGAGTAGATTGGTTTCAGATATTGGAGTAAGGCGTGACGTGACTAAAATACCAGTGGAGAGGCTAGTTGCCAATCCTAGCTTAGATGAATCAACAGTCCCAGATGATGTCGCAAAAGAAGAATAATAATTTCATCTCAGGAAAAACTACTATATTATTAGGAAAGAAAAGCTTTTACCCTCTTGCTATTATTTCCAATTGTGTCAAAAGATTAATATGTTATTACGTGGATGTAAATTTGTTTCTTCATTCTACTATTTATGAAGTTTAGGTAAGTATCAGCTTGGTATCTACATTGTTGAGCAAAAAATTTTACCATCTTACAGTTACATATAGGTATTTAAATTACTTGAATGCTATAGGGTTTTCCAATTTGGGTGAGTTTTTGTGAAAAGCTTAATGTTTTCAAGTGATTGTTTAACCTATACTTTTAAGTATAGCTTGGTATTCTCTGTATTTGGTTAACCGTGATTTTCTTTAGTAGGCATGTTGAGTAGAGTTTCAATTATTTGAATATTGGCTCTCTTTTTCCGAATATGATAACTGCTACTCGTTTAAGATGATTATTGATTTTGAATAACTTTATCAAACCATTATCTTTTGAAGCTAAGATACTTTTGCTCAAAATGCATGTCCACTTGCAAACGAATGCAATGAAAACAACTTGGTACCATTTTTATTTGTTAAATTTGTAAGTGCAACTTCTTCCCAGAAGAAAATGCATGAACTAATACTGTATATATATTGTGTTGCATTGGAAAATATGTATATGATAGCAATCCCTTCTTTAAGTCAAGGTTGGCAAATGGGTAAGGGTATGGACGTTACCCATATCCAACTTGAATATTGTACCCTTTCATCCAATTTACAATGGATAGGGTAAATATTCTACTCTTTCATTACAAATTCAAAATTTTTAATGTTTTTATGGAATTTTTTTACACTTGATCAAATAATTAAATGAGCTCGTTTTAAACCATGATTAAATATATAATATTTTCTCATGTATAAAATATTAAATTAGAGTAGAGACGCTCATTGGTCTAATATCAGAAAAATATTTAATAAATAGGTTAATAATTTTATTTGAAAAATAGTTTATCAATTAAAAAATTAATAAATTTTGTATGACTTTATATATAAAAGGGATAAATGACATCTGGCCCCCTGTACTTGGTTGTTTGTCTCGTCTAACCCCCTGTACTTTGTCTCTTACCATTTAGCCCCTTCAACTTGTCTTTTTGCTATCATTCCGCCACTTTTGATTAGCCACTTTTGGTTAGGAGTACGCCATATGCGCGTGACGTGGCATGCCACATGTATTAAATGTTATAATAAAATTTCATTTCACCCCTAATACTTGGCCTTTTTGTCACATAATCCTTTATACTTAAATTTTTTTATTACATTAACCTTTGTACTCTATTTTTTTTTCACTTAAACTCATTTATTTATTAATATTTTAAATATTTTTCACCATCTTATTTTTTAAAATTTCAATTATAACCTTAATTTTACAATTGTACAATTAACTAAAAAAATAAAATAACATATACTATTAATTTTTATATTATTTTTTTACGGCATAAACTATTTTTATGGTTTTTAATTTTAATTTTAAATTATTTTTTTAGTAACAAGATAAAATAAATACATACAATAGAAAACTAGTTTTAAATCAATCTTTAAAATTAAATCTGGAAATTAATTACAACCATATAAATATAATATAAGCATAAAATTTTCATTTAGATGGAAAATTATAAAATAGTGCAGACTTCATTAAATCACAAAATAATTATTGATATGTACTAAAAAAATTTAAAATATAAAATTTTTATTTTAAAATAACTATATAGTTATTAAAATTTAATCCTATTTATTAATATTATAAAGTTTTAAAATTTTATACTAAACTTATCATATAAGTTTAATCTAAAAATAATTTATACAGTAAAAAAGTAAAATAAAAATTAATAGTATATGTTATTTTATTTTTTTTAGTTAATTATAAAATTGTAAGAGTAAGGTTATAATTAAAATTTTAGAAAATAAGATGGTGAAAAATATTAAAAATAAATAAATAAATGAGCTCAAGTGAAGAAAAAAAAAGTAAAGTACAAAGGGTTAAGGGAATAAAAAATTAAGTATGAGGGGTTAAGTGTAAAAACATACCAAGTATTATACCAAGTATTAGGGTAAAATGTAATTTTATTATAGTATTTAATACACGTAGCATGCCACGTCACGCGCATGTGGCGCACTCCTAATCAAAAGTGGCGGAATGATAGGAAAAAGCCAAGTCGAAGGGACTAAATGGTAGGAGACAAAGTACAGGGCTAAACGGGACAAGCAGCCAAGTACAGAGGGGCCGGATATCATTTATCCCTATATAAAATAATAAAAAATTAAAATTAATAGTTATTCCAGTTATTTTTTTCACGTGTAAATAATAATCTCTTCAAAGTAAAAATGAAAAAGAATAAATTTCAAAAAGGAAAATTTAACCAACAGAAAATTAATTTGTTAAATTTATGGAAAAGTGATGATAGGTGCAAATGCCGACGTGCTATTGAAGAATTATTAACAAATCTAACTAATAAGTAGTCCTTAAGCTAGCTAATGAATATAGATGCATGCAGTAGGGATAAAAAAGAAGAAAAAAAGTATATTTCATCGTATTGTGAATCATGTATTTATAGTCGAGAAGCATTAATGGACTGAGGTACGACGATACTGAAAGACCAAATCTCTGGAATTGATAGAATGGACTTGGTTAAAAAACTGTGGTTACAACACTATAGAACAAGGTTGGCTCAAAAGACTGAGTTTTCACACTCTATTGGATAGAATATGGTCCCCAATTATATGTTTCCACTGTACTTTTTAGAATTATGGGAAATTTAAACTAACTATGTCAAAATTGACAAAAGTTTGAAATTGAACTATTCATTTTTGGATTGAAGTGTTGAGTTTCCCCTCCCTTTATCAGATTCAAAGGTAATATAATTTGAAGAACTTGTCATCTTATGAGGCCCTCTAAGATATAGAAAAGAATGGACGTGATGTCAATGTTCATATACTAACTAGACATTGCTCGAGAAACTATCTTATTAGATGGTATAATGTCAACTAAAGTTGGTGTATTCCCTTAAATAATCAGAACCCGTCTTTTGAATTAAGCCTTATCAAGGCATACATAACTTAACCACAATTAACCAAACAACCAAGATTCAGAAAACATTCACAACTGTTATCAGGAACCATTGACATACTTATATGATTATATCCCTCTCAAACACATGACAGTGTCCAACCAAAATCAATTTCTATCTGTTCCTCAAAACACAAAATTCTGGTCTGCAATGCAATGCGTTGTACAATTTGAATGTTGAAAACATCAATTCTGCAGCAGAAACTGTAACTCAGCAATTCAACAGAATGACAGTCCTCCATATTCAACTAATACAAACATTCATTATCCAAACTAAGTTGATTATTTTCAAGATATGATATGATCACGTTGCCAGAAAAAGAGAGAGCCTTGAAGACCCAGTGTATTTCAATTTCCAAATTCAATCTCCTGATCATCAAACACTAAGAAAATACAACATATACTTACCAGAGCCACATTTTCGAGTTACAATCACAAAATGTTTCAGCTAGTACGGCCACCAATCAGGTCCACCAGGCTTCTTTACAAGAATCTGATTATATTCCGGCCTTGACATCTGATAACAATTCAACCAAATTGGCAACAAAATCAATCGATAAACAACACGAACAAGTATATATTATTGAATCAAACAAACAAATCTATATGTCATGGGAGAGAAGAAGACTGACGAGATCTTTGAAGAGTATAAAAGCGATGATGAAGAAGAGAAGGAAGAGTATTTCGAACTCTGCGAGCTTCACGAACGCAAAAATCGCCTTCACCACCTTCGTCAACAGCGACTCCTCCTCCCTGTTTCTCCCTCCTCTTCTCGCCATTTTCGATCGATCTGTGATATCCGTCTCTTCAATTTTCTAGTTCTTGTTCGTATTTGGTAAATATCTTACTAGTCCTTACATTGTTTTATTATTACAAAATATCATCAACATTTTTAACTTTATGCAGTCAAGTCCTTACTGTTCAGCCTATTATACAAATATTTTTAACTTGGTAGAATTCCCGATAACTGGGTTCCGAAAGTCGTCAGTTTCTGGTTTCGCTGGTGAGTTTGCGTCGATCGAATGAGTAAAGTTTGTGCATTTATTATTGAATATTTGCTATACACAGACGATTGCTGTATTTGTTTATCTGATCGATTCTATTCTACATTGCTGTTGATTTGTCACTGTTTACTAGTATTTGGTTCTGATGATATGATTTCTGTCATTTTATTCAGATTTATGAAGAAATTATAGCATTTGGATGTTTTATAGGGTGAGTTTATGGCATCTTCTTCTGCAATTAAATTTGGGGCTTTGGTGAGGTTGGCTGAGTTGAACTCATCTTCTCCTCACTTTAAGAATGGAAATTCACTAAGGGTCACTGGCAAGTAAGACAACTCATTATTTTAAGCACATTTCTCTTTGAATCCTGTTTTCTTTCCCCTGTATGACCATGTTATTGAAAACTAATTACTAAGCTCTTGGTTTGTGTTCTTTCGTCATTGATTAGTGTAGTTTGTTTTTATTGATGCTATTTGCTTTATGATTATGAATTGAGAGG
This sequence comes from Cardiospermum halicacabum, assembly GCA_031304145.1. Taxonomy (NCBI): domain Eukaryota; kingdom Viridiplantae; phylum Streptophyta; class Magnoliopsida; order Sapindales; family Sapindaceae; genus Cardiospermum; species Cardiospermum halicacabum. The sequence continues at coordinate 32,872,535 of CM062393.1, forward strand.
TATATGCGATGAGAAGATTGTGAGGTTAGATTTAGGTTTCTTGACATGTCAATGAGCTAAGTTCTAGTTGGGAATTGTTGGATTTGTATGGGGCTGTGAGGGTCTTTTGGAGGAGGTAGCATTGTGTGAGGATGTTATTGGTGGTGCCATAGCAAATCTTGTACTAGCCAGGGAGTGGTTATGGAACACAATTGTAGTTAGGTTGGGGAGGGAAGTGATAGTTAAATGAGATAGTTTCTTGTTGCATTGTGTCCATATTGGTTTCGTTGTGAATATTGAATCAAAGCCTGGGTAGATATTGGAAAGTAACCACATGGCTGTCAAGGTGGAAATTCCAGCAATGACATGGTATAGTGACACAATAAAAGGTTTCAATAGCTGTTTCATGGTGTAGAGATGTTTCAAAGTTGTACTACATTGACCAAAACTGAAAATTCATGTGATTGTGAGATTGAATTCAAAACTTAGCATATGCACAGATATGTAATCGTAGGGCCATACCTTTTTCAGGGTAGGTTAAAACTTACTTGATAGTTGGAAAGAAAGATGCATATTATTTATCTAGAGAATATTCATATTATTAATCTAGAGTTTATATATCTACCTTTTGTTTTAGTAAATGAACTATATTTACCGAAGGATGTACTAGCCACGAATATTGAGAAAATAATAAGTGTAAAAGTCTATAAATTTTAACAAACATAGCTAACCAGCTGCTGCTGATTCAATAAAATCTTCAAGAGTTAGAATTTCTTAGTCATTGGTTAGACTGTCTTTATGCTTTATTACAGGACACTGAATCATTTAAAAAATTTTAGATGTTTACAAAACCATCACTATCCAACCAGGTTTAGTTTTTCCAAGCAATTGTGTTTTATTGGTGGTCCATTTGTCTTACTGGCCCATCAGTATTTTACAATTGAAATGGTTAATGTAAGATAATAAATGAAGAGGTCTATGCTGATCATTGATTGTTATGATTTGTAATCCTCATATAATCTGCAACCAAACAGGCTGCAGGAGTATTCTGTGGAAACAGCCATAGCCGTAATTGCTGATGGAAATGCTATCCTAAAGATCGACACTCAACACCTGAGGGATCTGCACTTTCGAGTCGGGTCCATGTACCAGTTTATTGGCGAACTCAGTATCCGAGTTAATGAGGAGGTAAGCAGTCAACAAATACATTATCCAATGTAGCAAGCAACTCTTTAGCTCATTTTTTCAAATGTTGAACCCTTGTGTTTCAGGCAGTGTTGCAGGCACGCGTGGGCAGGAATGTCGATGGTCTTGACCTTAACCTCTACCATCAGTCTTTGCAACTACTGAAACAGTTTCAAGCTGATCATGTAAACAAACTAGCAAGTTAGCACACTTCTGGAATTTGAATGTTTTCCAAGTAGAAACTGCATACTCTTGACTAAGTACAAATTAGATGGCATCTATCAACTAGAATTCTATGGTGGAATCGTCCATGGTGTTGTTTGTTAATATTCATTATATTCTGATTAACAGATCCATGTTGTTCTTTGATGAAATCTAGTGTTGCAGTTGGTGATTAGTTTATGGTGTTTTCTAATGGTGTGATTATTTTCTTGCTTTGGTAACATAATGGTGTCCGTTTAATGTTACCATAATTATGAGAAGATATGATTAGGAGTTGATTATTGTATTTAATATTTAGGAAAAATTATTTATAAAGTTGTTTTCATCCCAACTATATACTAATATAAATAGAATTTGTTTGGATAGTAGTAATTAATTAATAAAGGCTACAAAAAGATAAAAAGGCAATGATGTCAGATAACAAAGTCACGAGAATGCTCAGTAAAAGAGCCGTTACAGAGAAATTTGAATCAACGTGCGATTATTAAAAAAACACTCATTAATCAAAAAGAATGAGACCAGACACGACAAACATTAGATTTGAGATTTCATCCAACGGTCATGTCTCTCTCTCAACGGATACATTAGTATTAAATTTGTCAGTTCACCACACCACTCAAATTTTGAATTCCTCCACTACTCTCTCTCTGTTTTTGAAAATTCGTCTCGGACAACGAACCCTAACCCAACTCTCTTTACATTCCTTATCTGTTTGACCGCTGTTGCTTCTAATTCTTGACATTGTTCACCAAAAAAACCTATTCGCTTTCCAAAATGGGTTCTTGTTTCAGCAAGAAGAACAAGCTCTCACCTTCTTCAACCTCTGGTTCCGCTACCAAATCTGATAACGTTGTTGCCCAGAAAGCGGATTTGGTTGTTGTTCACACTACGAATCTAGAGCAACGACAACAGCCGCCTAGAAATGTGCAAGAAGAGAAAGAAGAAGAAGAAGTGGGTGTGAAGAAGGAGATATTTGTGATAAAGCATAGGAAAAGCCAAGACAGACGGTCCGAGAAAGAAGAATCTGTTGTGGAAGAGCAGCAGCATCAGGCTCATATGGTGAGGACTTCTAGCTGTACGAAAGAAGAAGTCGATGCGATTCTCATTCAATGTGGAAGGCTTAGTCGAAGCAATTCTTCTGGGAAACAAGTGAGTTCTTCTGGGAGGAAGTACTCTGGTTCTAAGCGAAGTTATGATTTTGATCACAATGATGGAGAGGAAGATGCTGATTCTAAGAAGAAAGTGAGTGATGAAGATGATGAGAAACGTCAACATCGTCAGCGACACCGTCAGACCGGTGGTGGTGGTGGTAGCTCTAGTGCTAGGCATTCACGTTCTCCTTCTTCTCAAGGAAGGAGAAGAAGGACACCCAGTAGAGAACGAGAGCGAGAATCAGATCAGCAGCAGAGGTCTGGTAGTGGGAGGCGAGTTAGTAGATCGCCTGGTAGAAGATCAGAACACAATGTTAACAACAACAATGGTGGTTCTGTTAACAATAAGCCTGGGAAGATGGTTTCGGTTCCTGCTAGTGTTAACAATGATGGAATCAAGAGGATTTCTGTGAAGAGAAATGTGGATGCGGGTTCGAATTCAAGGACTGCTGCTTCTCCACGTTCACAGTCACCTGCTAGAGTGAATTCTAATGTGAAGACTAGCAATGAAACCCAGCAACAGCCTTCTCTTAGCAGGAGTTCTTCTAGGAAAGCTGAGCATTCACCTTATAGGAGAAATCCGCTTAGCGAAATCGATACCAACACTCTAGCTATTCCTCAATCAGCTCCCAACAACACCAAGTCTTCCAATGCTAATCCTAATCTTCTTCATCAGGTATTACTTTCTTCATTTCCTTACTGTAATTTGCTACTTTTTGTACATTGAGCACTGTTACATGTTGTGCTGTTGATTAGAGATTTATTGAGTATTGTGTTGGGATGTATGTGATTCTTGTTGTCATATGGAGACCTGTTGATTTACTTATTCTTTTGTTGGCTGCTACAATGCAGAAGCAAGAGAATGTTGCTCAGGGGATTAACCAGAAAAGCAGTTGCAGAGGAGGGGCCATGAACAACAAGGTGGTTGTTACAAATTGCATAGAAAGAGAGCATCAACGTGGTTTGGAAGACACTAAGCCTCAGGTAACAAGGTCTGGAAACAATGTCACTTTGACAACAACAGTGGTAGCAGCAGCTGTCTCAGGTGCTGAGAACCAAAAGCCCCAAACTGTGACAAGAAGCAGATCATCCAGACTCTCTAGAGACCTCGACATCAATCCTGAAGCTTTGATGAATTCAAATCCTTCGCCTTCTTATACAGCACTATTGCTCGAAGACATACAGAACTTCCACCAGAAGAGCAATAGCAACATTCCTTCAATCTCTCTTCCAGCTTGTGTCAGCAAGGCCTGTTCTATTGTTGAAGCAGTTGCTGACCTTAACTCCTCAACAAGCTCCAATCTTTCTGGAGCGTTTTCAGAGGATAGGAAAAGCCGCCTTCCTGCTGATAACTCCAACAACAAAAGTAGGATCAATCCTGCCGGGATAAGGATGACAGAGAACAATCAAAGAGACCCTTTTGTAGAATCTGAGGTGCTTGGCAGTGACGATCTGACTGAACCAAGCTTTCACAAGTATGTTACTATGAGGAGAGGTGGTGGTACTGCGGCATTAGAAGGGTCAACAGACTTGGATGATCAGGAATCATCAGGCAGTAACAGCTTTGTAGGAGGAAGTCATCAGAATTGGAGCTTTTCTTCCTCTACATGGGAGCCCACTTCTGCAGATTCCACAGACCGCTGGACCTCAAGGTCTAACACTACTACTAGAGATCAGAGTCCTCTAGGGGGAGTAGGGAGTTTATTGAGGTCTGAAACAGGTAATGGCAGTGACATGGTTAAGGGAAGAAAGGGATTCACTGGAACAAGAAGAGACAATGAGAATGAGAAGGTGGGAATTGGGCGTGGCAGAGTTGGTGCTGGCAAAGGTCTCCACACAGTTTCTGCTGTTGGAGTTGCTGCTTCAACATAGCATTAGCTTTTTATTTATGCGTTTTAGTAGTTGGTTTTTGTTGCAGATTTGTATTGTGTTTAGAGTTGTTGCATACTTGCAACCATTCTCATTAATCTCTTAGATGTGTTTGAACAATTTTTTATCTCCACAAATTTGTTCTTCTCTTGAGTACAACTTTAAAAGCAATCTGCACATTTTACGTTGCTCTGTTATAAGCATCGTTTTTAACAGGCAAACTATAATAAGCCCGCACACATCCACATACAGCCGGCAAATTCTATTACATTTTGTTTACATGTTTTTCCATATGCAGCCGGCAATGAATATCTATGTACTAAAACCATCAAGTTCTGTGACCATATCTTCTAAGAGAATGGGAGGAACTGAATATATTTTACTCACTATTTTTCCTCTTCGCCCGCCAAATTCTCAGCTCAGAAACCAAATGATGTGCTCAGTGCTCACATAAGGTATCCATGCTTCCAATACTTCTTTCTTTTTATCTGCATCATAATAGATATAGTCCCAGATACTGTGTAGCCAACCTATGCATCAGCTTCCTTTTTCTTGTTGTAAGAATTACCTCATATCAACCATATGTTGTTACTTGTCATTTTCCCGGTAATTTACCATGTATATTCCAACAATGGTGACAAGTGCCCCAACAAGTTGCACAGGCGAGAAAGTCTCACCAAGGTACAGAAACCTGCAGGATGCAAATGACAACATTGAAAAATGTAGGCTAATGATCAATTTAAAGGAGGGTTTCTAGTTTATTTCAAAATAAATTATCTTACCCAAAGATGGAAGCAAACATTGGTGTTAGAAAGGTTAGTGAACTGAGTTTTGTCAAGCTACCTGAAATTGCATTAGCAGGATCAAATCAAAATTGTGAAAAAAAGCACTGAGGTGAACTTAAGTCTTAGAACATGATAAGCATATGCTGATCACTGTTGCTTTTCTGCCTTTGCTTCATTACTTGAAATCACAAAAGTTAAAAGACTTGAGAAAATTAATGCGGAAGCATACCTTTTGTCGCACTGTAGAAGTATACACCATAGCTGATGGCACTGCCAAATAGGGAGGTATAAAGAAGTGCCAAAGCATCATTGGATGTGAAGTCTTTCAAACTCCCAGAGAAGATGGGATCATTATTTAAGAAGGAAATTGCTACCAGAGGAAGACCACCAATCACCATGTGCTACATTACAACACCATCCATTTTAGTTCCATAACCACGGTAAATGTTTCAGTATTTGCGAAGTCATTGTGAGAGATTTTTGGATATAATACAAGGTGTAGCCAAGATACTAAGAGATGCAACATGGACACTATTAAAACCATAAACACGTAGTTTTCTCATTATAAAAACAGGATTAAAAATGAAACAGCCTACCCATCCAGTTGCCATGATAGGATCAGAGTATTTGGAAACCCAACGAACCATCACCGTACCAACTGCCATGCTCTGAGCTGCTAGGAGCATCCACCACTCCCCACTTCCCCACAATGAAAAATCACTCCCTTCGAGATTGAGAGCAGGCACCTGCAGAATGAACTCCACACTTTTATAAGTGGACTGACCAAGTAATTTAAAAAATACAATGATTTCCAATACTTAAAAGTCCATGAGAGCTCAAGAATGGAGCATCAAATCTACACAGCCTAAATGCATACCTATTCACATTCATTATCCCCAATTCAAATGGTCTATTGAGTATAACATCTCACTTTCCCCAAACTAGTCTACAGGCCGTCAATTAATAGTGAAATGAAACTACAGTGATATTGCTAAAAACTGTTAATCTATGTACATAACAATGAAGGGTACAAAAACCACAGCCATGCATTAATCTCATGCCCTAAACTCCAACTAAAAGTGACACCCAACTTCAGGAGTAATAGAAAGCCACATTCTGACCTACAATTTTTAATAATAATACTGATTCTGATAGCGCCTTCAAGTGTCCAATATCAAGCAAAAAGAAATCTGAGGACTCACCTCAAGAAGCAATAGCCCTACTACTCCAAGTCCAAGACCGGCAGCTCCAACCAATCCAATGGATTCACCAAACAACAAGGCTGCAAGTAGAGCCACTGTCAATGGTTGTGAGTCAATAATCACCTGAACAAAACGAAAAACAATAGAAATCTAACTTAAACAGTACATTGTACTGCAAAAGTACATTGTTAGATAAAAGAAACAAAAAAAATGAATCCTTACACTGCCTAAACCAGCAGAAGTTCTCTGCAATCCTTGAGCAAGAAAACCCTATACCATTCAAATGAAATGATCAGATTCACAAACTGAAACATAAATATGATTAAAGAAAGAGAGAAAGCGACATATATAATAAAAGGAATACCTGAAAGCAGGAAGCATCAACAAGAGCAAAGAGAAGAATCGAAAACCAGGCATCGAAGCCATTAGGAAACTTTCGACGCTGTGAAGCAGCGAAGGCCACCAAGAGCAATCCAGCTGGAATGAGACGAAATGAAGCCACAAAGAAAGTACCTGCCTTCGGCAATACCTCCTTCATGGCCACCATCGCTGTTCCCCAAAAGAAGAACGGCGATATCAGCACCAACCATTCCCACAACGACTCATCAGACTCATCTTCCGTTTTCTGCTCCGATTCTGGAGGTGATACCATATACTCGACGTCCGTTCCAGTTCCAACGCAATCGACATCGATAGTAGAAGATTCGATGTTCTTGTTACTTGTTGTACAGTTGGTGAGAATGAGAGTCCGTTTGAAGTTGAATGAGGTTGAGATTGACGGAAATGGAGGTAGAGCTGGAGATAAAAGTCCATAGTTCCTGTACTTGATGTTTGGTTTGAGAAGATGAGAAGCTGAGGCGGAGCTCAACGACAACATCGCCATTTTCTGCAGAGCAGAGCAGTGGAAGGTGGTGAGTAATTTATCTTCTTCCATGATAACGGGCTTTGCATAATACGGGCCGAACTATATCTGGGCTTGAAACCCGTATCATACCCATTGGGCCTAGGCCCATAGCAATCACTCTCCTTGACAATACAGATAACGAAATTGTCAAACACGCTTCTCGTCATATTCTCGGTTTTCTTTTTCACACGATGGAAGTCCTTTAATGATTACTACATCCGTATGTAAATACGACTTCGTTTAGGAGAAAAGGCGACGTAAATACTTTTCTCTATACGGATTTCGTGATTGAGCGACGACATAAATGTTCATCAGGTAGCCACGTCACATTCTAAAAATATCAAATGATATTTCTGTGGAAATATAGATGGCGGTGAAGATAGGAGACTTATTGTTAAGTGTTTAGAAATTACAAGCAAAACCAAGTGACTTGACTTGGTCCTGCTATGCTAATCTATGTAACCTAAGAAGCTTCTAATCACTATTGTAATTTGTAGCTCAACTAATCACTTTCAATATAAATTTATTTCACCTTCCTCATTTTTCAATAGTTTAATAACAATACACTAACTTTTCCGTCCCTAAGTCACTTTCCTTGACTTTCCTCTCCCAGTTAAAACCCACACATTTGAATATTAAACATGCAGGCGCGTTAAAGTCAATATACATACACACGCATTAAACAAACTCTATAAGAAGAAAAACTAACCTCCTTTTCATATACAGCAAAACCATGGCGGATCATCAGCAACAACAGAACAGAATCCATCCAGTTCGTCACGATGTGGAGTCACCGCCGCCGCCACCGACGGTTCCGTTAATGCCTAAACACTCCTCCAGATCCGACGAATCTTCACCTCAGCGAATATTCCCTCCACAACACTCCAAACCGCCACACAGAAGAAAATCAAGAAGCTGTCTCTGCAAATGCATATGCTGGACAATATCTCTCATCGTAATCCTCATAATCCTAATCGGAATCGCAATCGGAATCCTCTACCTCGCATTCCGCCCAAAACTCCCGAACTACTCGGTCGATCGAATGGGCATCACGCAATTCAACCTCACGAACGACAATTCGTTGCAAGCAGGTCTTAACGTGACGATCACGGCAACTAATCCGAACAGGGGAATCGGGATCCATTACGAGTCAGGGAGTCATATAAGCGTTTGGTACAGAGAAACTAACCTTTGTCAAGGCTCGATTCCGAGATTCTACCAAGGGCATCGGAACACGACGGTTATGAATGTGGTTCTGACGGGGGAGACTTCGAATGCGCAGAACCTGGTGAGTTCGGTGCAGGAGCAGGTGAGGAGTACGGGGAATGTGCCGTTGAATCTGAGAGTGGATCAGCCGGTTAGAGTTGAGATTGGGAAGTTGAAGCTGATGAAGGTTAAGTTTTTGGTGCGGTGTCGATTGGTTGTTGATGATTTGTCGGCTGGTGATTCTATTAGGATTCAACAGAGTGACTGTGATTTCAAATTTAGGCTCTGAACTCTACTGATTTTATTTCTTGTTATTTATATGAAATTTTTTGTTCTTATTCGATTCTTGTTTTCGTGTATGTGGTATATGTGTAGCGGTGATTCGTGATTTAATAAAGAGATAGATGAAGATGATGCCTTTATATTATGTTATGCATGTTGATGGTTTTTTCTCTCAGTTGTTTCAGACAGGGATCCGATAATTTATTTATTTATTTATATGTTTACCAATTCTTGCATTTCTTTCACGTGTATACGATTTGCGGAATGAAAATTCTTATCATCTTATAAGATGAATAAATAATATACTTCCTGCGTTTAGCTCTTTTTAAATTAATAAATTATTTTAATTTTATTTTAAATTTATAAATTTTTAAAATTTATAAATAAAATAATAATAATAGTAAGTAATATTACATAACCTACTCTTTAACCAGTTTTTTAACCTACTCTTCAACCGGTATTTCTAATATATTCTTCATCAACTTTTCCTAAATTATATGTCAATTCATGAGACTTTTTGAGTGATATAACTCCAAAATTTTGATTATATGGGGATCTGCTTCAACTTTTTGTTTAATTTCCAACATGCTCCAAATTGCAAAACGATGTGTTGCGTTTCGCTGGATTGAATATGGAGTGTGTAGTTTGTTTTTTTTCAACAAAACGATGGAAAACGTTTTGATAATTTGAAGCAAAACGTACCAACTCGTTTTGAGCAAAACGTACCAACTCGTTTTGAGCAAAACGCCCCAGGTTGTTTTATGCTTTAATTTTTTTTTAGCAAAACTACCTGGCGCGTTTTGCTGCAAAACTTCTAAATTTTGCAGCAAAATGCACCAGGTAGTTTTGCTGCAAAATAAAAAATAAAAAATTAAAGCATAAAACAACCTGGTGGGTTTTGCTGTAAAATTGAGTGGAATTTTGGTGTTGAGTATTTTTTTAGTTGTAGATATTTTTGGTGTACTAGTTAATTTATTATTTTTTTTTGTTATATGAAGTTACATATATATTTTTAACTTTAGATTTAATTTACGTTAGTTGGAAAAAAAATTTAATTTACGTTAGTTGGAAAAAAGGTACATTTGAAATGTATTATAATATGTTCATTTTTCTTAATTATTATGTTGTATAATTGATTAGATAAAACGAGTTGGTACCAAAACGCACCAAGTCTTAATTATTATCTTAATTAAATAATTTCAATTAATTATTTATTTTCGTACCTCATCGTTTTACCTTTACGCATTAAAGCGTTTCGCTGCAAATGTGATGCTGACTCAGCATCACAATTGCAGCAAAATGCTACCCCACGTTTTCTGCAAAACGATTTAGTTCGTTTTTCTGTTGTCAATCTAAAACGCCGCTTCCTGTTTTGCTGTAAAAATATCATTTGCCCATCCGAGCAAAATGATTACTCTCATTTTGAAAATTGGAGCATATAGGAAATTAATCGATCCGACAGAGCAGATCAGTAATTAATTAGTTAGGATGGATTATATACATCAAAAGGCCCAATTCATGATTGATTGTTGGGTTAAAAGTAAACAAATACACAATAAACTGCATATTATTTATATTTAATAATAAATTGTCACATAGTGAAAGACCGAATATAACTGTGATAGTAGGTCGTGTCGTCTAACACTATTTTATAATTCACTTACCATAACACCACACCACCTTTCTTTCACTTTTTCTCTTTATTTTTCTTATTCTTTTTTCTTCAAACCATAATATTACCCTACCACTATTTCTTCTCTTTACTTCGTAAACTTCAACCATCAATAAAACCCACCCTCTTTGTTGCTTCTTCTACCTCTAGAGGAGCTTTCGAGTCTAGATTGGAGTTTGAAAAACTCCACCTTCTCAAGAACCGGTAAGGTAAAAATTTGAGCCAGAACTTTTGAAGAATTTAGTTTTTTTTGGTTTTTTTTAATTATTTTTTATTTATAGAAATGGTATATTAGTGATCCTATGATGTCATCGTAAGTTTTCGGTTTGATTTTGTTGAGAAGTAAACTCTAATCTCATTAGCTTTCTAAATGCCCTTAATAGAGTGATGTTATGGTGTTTGTGAATGTGTTATGCTGATTGTAGAGTGTATCGTGTGTTTGAATTGGTTTACAATAAGCAAAAGCCCACGTGGAGCAAAATTCTAGCCAGTTGAATAATGAAAATATATAATTATCTTATTTTTCCTGTTGATTATTTGTTGATTATTAGTACGCCTACTTGTTTTCGATGCCTTAAAGTAAATAAATTATGTTAACTATCAAATATTGATAATATACATATTTTGTTAACATTATGTTTGTTCTACTGAAAATTTATGTCCAGACATATTTAGTTATGTTATGTGATAAAATGGAATGTTCATGATATTTACGACTTGATTTTGTTTATGATATATTTGCATGGAAATTTTGATAATGATTTGGTAATCTCAAATAAAGTTTATGTTAGTTATTTAATCGTTCCATAGTTAACTGTAATTTGATTTGAATGTCGTCTGACTACTTGAAATGCATCGTGAATGGATTAAGAGAACTTTGACGATAATAATATGGTATGTAGTTGAGATATTCATCATGGTAAGTATAAGGGATTGATTTTTTTTTTTTTTAATGATTAGTAATGTTTGTGGTGCCTTTATAGCTTGAAGTTATATCAAGTTGATTCTATGATATGCGTTATGCATTGGATGTGTGGATTGAATATATGCAACCAACCCCTTAGTCTCATCCCTATTGTCGTTGTGTGAATGTAGGTCTAACTATTAGTCCAATCTATTTTGTGTTGTCATTTTAGTTACATGAATGTTTCTTTGGTTCTAAGTTAAGGTGAGTTTTCTAAATAAGGTTTAATTAATATCAAAGGCTTTTCAAAATGATCTAAATCCTAAAATGTCTTTCAAAATGTATTTGGAACCCTTTTGAAGAATTTGAAGCTATTTTTCAATAAGTTAAGTCAATTGATTTTAAATGTGACCTAAAGTTATGAACCTCCCTTAAATGACTCTTGGTGAGTTTTTATCTACCATTTCAAGATCACTTTAATGTTTTTAAACAAGCCTAAACTATTTGGAAAATAATTGGATTATTAAGTCAAACATAAGTTTTTATACACATTCACTGTCAAGACCCTCTAATATTGCTCCATGGAAGAAGGATCCGGACTGCTCAAACATTCAATAGTAAAAATTGAATTTAGATGCTTTGGATCACTCTATGATCACTCCGTAATTGCTCTACAAATAGATTCACAAAACAGTATATAATCTTCTTGGCATTCTCCTTCGTCCGAACTTCAAATTGGGTGTCATTTATGGCTATAGATTATCTTGAAGTCTTCTATCCAATTATATTTTAAAATCCAGCAACTAGGTCATTTAATTTTTGCTTGTTCAATTCTCTCTGAGTCAACATAAATTAAGTTCAAATGGTTGAAATTGGCAAGTTCTGAAAAATTGGCAAGTTCAAATGGTTGAAATTCATTAGTATCCAATTCCATGCAAGCGTAATGATTTCTTTTTAACTATTTTACCCGTAAATTGAAATAATCACCCTTTGGATTTCGAAATAAATGGAAAAACGACTTGGTTGACTTCGGTCAACCAAGTTTGAATTTTTGTTGACTTAGGACAACTTCTTTATTTTGTTCTAAAGGTGTATTCGGGACTTCTATGGTTGCATGTGATAATGATCAACCGAATGTAAACTTACGGAACAAGTAATCATCTTAGTTGGGGAAAGGTACCCAAATCGAATTGTATAGCTTCGGGATCCTTAGGTAGGATCCAATATGTGTCGATATATGTGTGAAGGTCACAACCTTCTTTTGTCGAGTCATATGGACTAATTGTAGGTATTGGTTGCATGGTTGATTTTTTACTTTATACTAAAAGTAGTTAAGGCATGTGAGTAATTTGCTAACTTAGATAACCGACTAATTAATTTAAAATATGGTGTATGATAAGAAATAAGGTGTTTAATCACTATAATAATGATGAATTGAACCTAAATTAGTTCCTTATTGTTTAAACCCTGTTAACAGAATATATGTGTGGTTGTAAGTAATGCTATGATGAATAATCAAATTAGGGTGTGGTTGCATTTGAAATATGGTATGTTATAATCGTGAGAGATTATAAATTGGGCACTTGTAACATTGAATGCTAGGGAATGTATTTGGATTCATTCTATGTGTAAAGGTAAGCTTAGAGATATCCATGGTAGGAATATGACAGATTTTTAACCCAGGTGTAAGCGCACGATCCGTACAAGTAGTTAAAAAGATATTGTTCCCTCGAATATTGAAAGCTTATATATTTACTAAGTTAACTGAGTAATAGTAACCAAAATTAATATCAATTTCGTTGATTATCAACTAGATTAAAATAATTGGGAAGTGAATTAAATAGAATATAAATTGGAAGTATAGATATTTTTACCCCTCTATCCATGTAACCTTACTATTCATTAATGTTAATGAGCATCATTTATTCTCAAGGACAATTTCTACCTTAATATCCATTAATGGTAGCTTAACTATCATAGTTATCCACTTATGTCATTTAAGAGATAGGATAGGTTCCACTAAGCACCCTATCATAGAATCCCCAAATTACGTAACATATTTCTAACATTAAGTTCATTTGAGGTATATGATTCAAAATCTAACATAACCTACTTGTCCAAGCTAGACTATGCTAAGATGGTGATCAAGTATCTATAAGCATTAAGTCATATGTAATAAATACTCAAATCATCCATTAATAATAAGAATAGCAAAAATCACAAGGTTACGATTCAAATAACCTCAATGTATGCTTAGTTACGCATAGCTAATGGGAGAATAAAGATTGAATGTAAAACTATGAGTTTACAAGTTAGAACAACTAAACCGATTGAATAGACAAGAACATTTAGTATAACAGTTCATTTCCTGCGGAAAATAAGTAAACTTGCTAACTCTGGTGATCTCTAGAGCCCAATCCATTCTTCCTTACAACTCTCACCTTCGCTATCCTCACTTTATCCAGACTAGAATCCTTTTAAAAAAACCCTATTACTTTCATTTTTATACCCTAAATAATTTTCTTCTGAGAATGATGTCTAACTCAGTCTAAAACACTAAAATTTATTGTTTGGACGTCCTAATTCACGTCCTTTTAAAGGTGACCAGAGCATTATTCAGGGTGTGACATCTCTTAGATGATTATGAGGATGAAGCTAGTGATGAGAGGTTAGGGGGCCAAATATAAGGTGAGTTATTTGTGGGGTGCGACGCATTTCCCTGCGGTATATATAATATATTTTTAATAATTTTTTAAAATATATATAATATGGAAATATATATTGTCTTGATTAATGTGATATATTTTGTTCATAATTTTTTTTTTTAAAAATATGTATATATATATTTAGTTCATTATATGATTTAAAAATGTTTGTTTTATAGTTTAAAATATTTTTTTTATATAAAGATAAATTAATGTTACTATAAAGTTTAAAATGAGTGATTTTTACATTAATAAGGGTTAGAAAATTCTTTTATAGTGTATAAATTTAAATTTATGCATATATGAAATTGGAAGAGAAAAATGGTATATATATATATATATATATTTATTATAATGACTAGAGCATCTCTAGTAATTTTTCTATTTAATTTGTTTCCACATCCATTGTTAAGAATTTAGTCTAAAAATTTAACTGCATTGATTCAATATATGATTCAATCTATTTCTAATGTGGGGCTGACATGACAAATATTAATTTGCACCATGTCTACTAAAGCCTCTAGAAGATTGAATGCATAACCATCAAATTAATTATTTTTAATTGAAATTTTAATTTTAAAAAATTAGAAAAAAAAATTTAGACGGTTACGTTTAGAATACAATATCTACCACGTTATTGTTCACATCTTCTATTTCTCACGGTTATTGTTCACATCTTCTATTTCTCACCCCCACTTGTCTACGATCTATGAGAGTTCTTATGCAAATAATATGTATTGCAATTTATTTAAGAATTTTTAAATTTATCAATTTGATAATATTTTAAAATAATTTTCAATTAATCAATTTTTTAAATTTATAAATTTTAATTACAAATAGTTAAATAATATATATATGTATACAAATATTTAAATATAAATTAAAAATATAAAATAGAGTTATATTTCTCTTTAAAATGAAGCTTGAATAAAATTTTGTATAATATTAAAAATATAAAATAGAGAGTGTCTTAGGTGTTACATGTAACACACTATTTTATTGTGTTACAAGTTTCACACGTGTG
The DNA here is from genome assembly GCA_031304145.1 of Cardiospermum halicacabum. NCBI lineage: Eukaryota > Viridiplantae > Streptophyta > Magnoliopsida > Sapindales > Sapindaceae > Cardiospermum > Cardiospermum halicacabum. Next base: position 32,887,625 of record CM062393.1, read on the forward strand.
AAACCACTCCTAGTGAGAAAACTGTTTGGTTGTTTTTTGTGTATCTGTTGATATGCTATATGTACCTGTTTGGTTGTTTTTCTGTGTCTGCGAGGTTATTATATGTGTCTGTGTTTCATGTATCTGTGTCTGGCAATTCTTATATATATATATATATGTTGAGAAACTATATGTACCTGTGTGGTTATTGTTTGTGCCTGCGAATTTATTATTTGTGCCTGTAATTTATGTATCTGTGCCTGTAATTTATTATCCTAGGTACTGAGATTGAAGTAAACCCTAAGACTAAGAGAGTCCTATGCTATACTCTTTACTTTGAGGTCTAATAATTCGGAGCGAAGCCCTAGTTCGGACGATTGCGAGAGAAGAAAAGTAGGTCGTTCAATCGAGATAAACAAGTCGTTCAATCGAGATAAACAATGACTGGTCGCGGGAAAGTTTTCTCTAAATTCCATTGTCTTCGTCTGTAGGACTGATTGTATTCTTTCTCTCAATTCCAATTCTTCTTTCTTTTTCCGTTTGCTTATCGCTTTCTTTCTCTCATATTTCCCCCCGTCTTTTTGGTGTATCTTGCTAGTGAGACATATTGAATCGTATATGGACTAGTTGCACCCATCACCTGCCCGAATGCCTGTATCAACGTGTTTCAGAAACACCCAAGACTTTGCGTATAAAATATAGTTATATTTTTCTCTTTAAAATGAAGTTTGACTAAATTTGTGATATTACACAAAAATAAAAAGGAATGTATTTTTACTTACATGGTTGTAGAAGGGAAAAAGAAAAAAAAGTGTGAATGTAGAAGGATTTGAACATATAGGTCCATCAAGCCATGGAATATCTTAAACATATAGGTCCATATAACGGAATTTATTCTAACTCCGGCTCTGCCTAGACGACGACACGGTGCCGGTTAAGTGTAACATTTATTTGCTTTATACAATAAAGATTTTTATCCCGGTTTCTTTATTACAAATCCACACCAGGGACGGTGGTGGTAATAGATTACTTAATCAGCAGTTATCGAACACTTTGTCTTTCTTTTTTATTTAACTTCTTACATCAATAATAAAAGTCTATCAATTAGCTGCTAGTTGCTAAAACATAGTATAAATGTCCACTATTAAATTAACTAATCTATTTTTTCAGAATGTATTTGAACTTTTCAGAAGTATGAAATTGGGTAAAATGTTACTATCAAAAAACCAATGACGCCTTGTAGTATAGACAATGTCCAAAACATCCATTCACTATCTTCATCATCATAGTCGGAAGAAAGAGAATCCGTCAAACACGATTTACCAGTTGACTTGGTTAATATATCAACATCAACTATAAACAAAAGCCTAGTGTCACCCAACCAATATAATATTTTCTTTGCAGAGGATAAGTTCCACCGTGATGAACCCACATTCTAAGTTGCTCACATATATTACAAAACTGACTCACAGAAGCTAACTATGGAATATGTACAATAATCATTCAGCACTTTCATTGCAGCTAGTTAAAAGCTATACGCTAAGGTCGATATTGCTAGTAAATCTGGTGTGTAAGACTTCCAAGGAGTAAAAATGGTGGTCATGCAACATCTGTACTGTGAAGATTGATCATTTTCAAAATACAATAACTCGGTAACGATGCCAATGTACCTTGATTATCTATGAGTTAGAAGTCCCTGAATGGAACCAGCTACCCCACGCCGTCTCCCCTGAATATATTTGAAAGAAATGAAGAATGTTATTATAGATATTCATTCTGATATGAGAAAACTGACTTGTGTTGCTGACCTTTTCAGTGTTAAATAAGTCTTCTGCGGCGGTTTCCATTTGCTTTCTCTTTCTCTCTTCTTTGACATAATCAGCCATCTCCTTTGTCATATCATCCGAATCTCTATCATGTTGTAAGGGGGAAAAAAGAGAGGAATATAAATGTGTGTTTCTGCACTGTCTTTCAGCATCAGCATGAGTTAATGAGCAATAGATCTTACTTGTAGGGGAACTTTGAGAAAGGTATAAGACTGATAAAGCTATTTCCTGACTGAATATTTTTCTGCAAATCCATTAAAAATATTGAGGTGTTATGATGCATATAAATGGTAACTGAAGAAATATAAAAAAAATAAGGCGTGAGATAGCAATGTAGTATAAGAAGACTTCAAGAACATCAGGTACATCCTTGAAATAAATATTTGAACAAGGTAGTTTTGAATTATCAAAAAGGCAAAATCGTTTTTATTTATTGAAATCAAGTTCAAGAGGTAAATGAAAAGTTCTAAGGTCAATACCTTTCTGAAGCGTTTGAAATTGACAGCTCCATTTTTTGCCATTGGGTAGATGGAGGCAGGTAAATTATAGTTTCTAATAATCAAATCTTGGCTGTAAATGATATCTGAATTATTTTCAGACTCTTCAGCCTTGGCTCTTCCAGCTGTTATAGTATCACTTCTTTCTCTGAAACTTGTTGTAGGACTAGCCACTGGCTTTGTCTCAACAAGATTGATCGATGTTTCTTCTTTTAACAAAAATTTGGAGGAATCCTTAGTATCAGTAGAGGTTACACGAACTGATGTGGCAGTCTCTGCCTCAATATCAGAATCTGCTACCACTGTCTCATCCGTGGAGCATGAAGATGAAATAACAACTGCCAAAAAGAAATTTTAACTCTGTTATTTTGGGAGCATGAAGATGAAATAACAAATGCCAAAGAGAATGTATTTAACTCTGTTATTTTGGCATGACAAAGGGATAAAAGTTGATCTTATAGTAACTTTTTTCCTATTTCTAAAGAGGATCAACATATTTTATAGTAACTTGAATCAAATGAAAATTATAGGTTTCCCTGCAGAAAAAGCAAGTGTCAAATCTGATTAAGTTATCCCTTAAAAAGAGTATGAAGAAAGAAGAGGTAGCTACTAATCCTGAAAACCTTGAATACATTGTCTCAGGAGCAATTTTGAATACAGTACACTAGCAGATTTGCAATTTCTGAATATAAATACACTATTTAAGCAATGCATGTGTATTTTGAACAAAATAACAAGTCCTTACCAGATGGTTGTACCAATATTGAGGAATCCATATGTCCGGATAAGGCAGCACGTACCAAATCCACTTCATTCACTCTTAATAGTGAACTGAGTTTATCAAATGTGTCTACTACTCCTCTAGGAATGACACATACAACACGATTGTGTTCTCCATACTCTGTGTCCTACAACAAAATAATCTAATTATTAGTTATGAGTTAAGTTTCCCAAAATTTGCAGTTTAACATAGTTTGTTAGTCTGTTTGAAATAATAAATAATTAATTTAGGACTTTGCCAAAACTTATGAGTATACTTGACTACTTCATTAATTTTAGGATTACCACTAAACTAATTCACCTATTTCCAGTACTTAGCAGATATGACGCTACTTCGATTATGAGGCAAACCAGGCATCTCAAGTACACCTATACTCTTTCAAGAGCACATATAACCCACGGTCTGGACCCCAGTTTCTTTCCTTTTATAATCTTTAAGCGCAACAACCACAATATCCTGCAATATGTTAATTTAAGGCTGAACTTATAATGTAATTTTAAAGCCAGCTAGAGCAAACCCACAGTAATAGCATGTTAGAGAGAGAGATTGATATCTGAAGATACCAAAAATATTCATTAGATAAATGAAAGCTCAAACTCTAGTTTTGGTAGGTTGCATATAGAATGTCAACTCCTAAAAAAGATAACTTATTTTAGCCCTCCAGTTGACCCTAATATTAGTGAATTCCCTATAGTTCTCTTTCTATTCTGCAAATCTGGCACCTTATCATGAAATTTAAGATGAATGCTTAATTATGATAATGTAAGTTAATGTAGCCAAAGAGCAAGAAATACATACTTGACTGCTTGAACAAAACCTCTCAATGGAGAGTGTCTCTGCACCAGCTACCTGTAATAGTGTTCGCAATCTCTCCCCAAACTTGTACTGCAGGCAGTAAATGAACAAATAAACGAAAAATTATTTTATTTCAATGTTCACAACGGTAAATCGAGCAAATATGATACCTAGTAGAATATTGACAGAGCAACAGCAAATGGAAGAACTACTCCCAAGTTGATTAGGGTGGCTGTATATATATTCCATTACCACTACATTCTAAAATAATACTTATTTGATAAATTTGATAACAACTATCATTAATCGCATTCTTCCAAATGACCACGTATTGTATCGTTATATTATTAACCATCAGTTACTTCTGTTTTTGAGTAGTTTCTTGCACCTGCATAGTAAGTATTACTTCTATTAGATATGAATAGGCAGTCACATCTCCTTTTGATTTTACTTGTGTGCGTCTCTAGTGGTTACTACCTCTGTTAGCAAGTGGATAGTGAATACAACTTCAGAAAAACATAATGAAAGCTTAAAAATAAAAAATGTAGAAGAACATATCAATTGAAATAATATGCAACTCCAAGAATAAAATATCACCTTTGATATAGATTCCATCAGGAAAGTGTGCCCTCCTAAACAATTCTCACGAGTTCTTGTGTCTGCAAGTTCAACTGAGACTCCTTCTAAACTGATCTTTGGAAGATTGCTGATAGAGAAGAATACATAAAAAAGTTACTAGTAGACCACGTTTACCTGAGATTAATGTCTCTGTTCCCAATCAATTGAAAATTTTATAGTTAAGCAATCAATACCAAACAAAGAGATAATAGGTGAATATTCAATAAAATGGTAATTCTAATACAACTCTTCATGTGTATGGCTACTTCCACAAATTGCATGTCAAATTTTCAAGATTTGGAATTATCATTGATTCCCCTTAAGCTGATAGTCTTCCATGCACAGGCACCATCACATGTACAACTTCAGAAGAGTTTAGTTGGTGATACTTATTAATGTATCAAGTAAATTAGGCAAAACTATTGCTTTTCCTCACCCCAAGCTTTGTAAACCTTGACCTCTAACGACTAAATATAGTGGTAAGTAATATAAAGGCATAAAATAAAACCTATCAGTGAGAAATATAAAAAGAACTTACGAGTTGAAGATTGGAAATTCAGTGCAGATGCTTTTACCTGCAAGAGACTGAACAACATAGAAATGAGTAAAAGTAGAGCAAATAAATTTAGAAAAAAGGATTACTGCCATTATTTGTAGTATGACAAGATTCCTGTAGCCTATTTTAAGGAAGCATCAACTCTAGGTCCCTCCTTCAATAAAAAAATTCAAACTATATGGGTAACTACTTCCCAGACCTCCTTACACAAAAGTTTTAAGTCATATTGGTGGCCGGCCAGCATACAGAGTATTTCATTTTTGACCTGCCGCTACATACACCTAGGTCCACAATTTCATGTGGGAATTGAAACTTGAGCATAAAAATTCAGAAGCCTCATTCCCCCAACCAGAAGTAGGGTAATTGCACCGGAGATGCTGAAAATTTAATCTACTAACTTAGCTGCATGCATACATAAAAAAATGATAAATATTATCAGCTTACCTCAAGCCAGCTATCAGTAACAAGAGGTTTTTTAGCTACAATAGCATCAATAAGATCTTCCATGGGCATGTGAGGATTAACAACAACATGCGTGCACTCCTGACACAGGTTATTTGTAACCGTAGCACCTACAGTATAGTAAAAGTAAAATATTTTATAACTCCTACAGAAAACAGCACATGAATTAAGGAACCCAATTCTGTTATTTAGCATGCCATGAGAAACAAACAGTCCCAAGTAAAGCAACCACTACTTAGAAAAGAGACAAGCTTACTAATCTATCAGATAGAGGTTGAATGCCTATTAAAAATTTCTGCAGGTATAGCTAAATAATCTCCCACTAAAAAGACAAGCTTACTAACCTATCAATAGAGCCTTCTCTTTAAGAGTAAGATTCAATTGGGCTAGATCGGAGGAGCATACACAGACTGTAAGCGGAACATAACAAAACCTGCAAAATTTCAGTCACCAAAGAACAACCATCTCAAAATCTAAATCTACAGACAAAGAATCTAACACATATTAAAGTATACAGCAGGCAATTTAAATTTGAGCACCATTAAGCAGCTGCAAGAAAAGGGAAAATGCTAAAGTACCTGTAAGTTGCATTACCAGTTCCAAAAGAAACCAAGTCACCATCTTTCAAAAACATTTCTTTGTTTGGAAACTCATTAACCTTTTCCTTTATGTTATTGCTCCGGTTAACAAAAGTTCCATATTTCGAGGCGTCTCTAATGCGTACTTTTGATGATACAGTAGACGATTTGTTTTGTAAAGAAATCATTTCGTCAACCAATAACTCAGCATGAATTCGAGAAACCCCTTTGTCTTTATTAATAATTATATCACAACCTAAATTACAAGGAACAAAAAAATAAACGCAATGCAGTATAACGAAACACTGAGAAGATACAAATGTGAGTTGAAGGAAAAATAAACCTTTTCGACCGACTTTGAAAGAACCCTTGGTGATAATATAGTACTTCTCTTCACCTGTCACATGTCCCAGTAAGAAATTAACAGATGTGAATATAGCAAAATAGGTGATTCGAAGGAGTTGAAGAAGAAGAGGAATGGTACCTGAGAGGGATTCGACTGGGAAGAGGCCCCACACCATGTTTGCTCTGGTTTGGAGGCGAATGGAGAGAAAGCCCAAGCCCGTCGCGATAGTTGAAGAAAGGAGCTTTGAATAAAGAAACCTTATATACTACAGCTACTACAGGAAAAATAAATAAATAAATAAATAAATTTGCCCAATTCTCTGAATTAGTTAAAAAATAATTAAATAAATAAATATAAATATAAATAAATAGATAAAATGTGCCAAATACACAATCTAAACCCCATAGTGTAACGGTTCACCGCGATACTCGCTCCCATTCTCAAACCCAAGCTCGCAATCTTTCTTCTTCGCCGCCGTGGACAGCATTTTCGTCTGTCATCCACCGTGATTCCTTTCGCTAGCTTAACGACCTCCTTCTGTCCGGTAACTTCATATTCTATGTCTCTTGTAATAACAATATGATAATCAATATGATAAGTGCTTTGTTCATCGCAGTGTATTATTAATTTTCGTGAAGCGTCTGTGAAGTCTACTGCTGTTCAATTGTAATTTTGATTTCGAGCTTTGGTCTGTTATGGTCTGGGTTCGCGGATTCTTAAGCTTTTGTAAACTGTTTTGATGCATAGGATTCTTTGAAAATAGATTGTTTTGATACTCATGTTTGTTTGGAAATAGATGGTTAATGTAATTGTTATTTATATTTTAGTAATTGAAAATATAAATAAAATTAAAAAATGCATTTAGTTTTTCCTCATTCAGGGAATTGTGTTCAAACTCTTAGTACAATTCTACAGTAGAAAGCAACCTTATTTCATTATAATGCAATGAAATTAGATAAAAAGTTCTGGAGGAATGAAGAGTTTCCTTTTATTATTTCTGCATAGCATCATTGTTTGTGTACTCATGTTAGATCTACTTCCTATATAATGAAGAAAAGAAAGAAAATGTCGACCGACCCAATGAGTTTCCAACTTGCAGTTTAGTGTCCGAATCCCTCTCCTCTCACTAACTAATAGACCTCACTAAATGAGCTAGCATCTGTTGTTTTGTTGACAAAAATGTAAGTATTTAAAAAAAAATGTTGGCTCATTTTTATGGGGTCTAGTTTTACTTGGTGATGATTCTAACTAATGCTCGTCGGTGTAGTTAAGTTGTAGTCTTCTGAATAATTAAATTATATTTGTTTGTATCTCAGGAGAACTTGAAGATTTTACACCTCGTGAAAAATACAGTCAAGAACCTTACAATCTACATGGCCAAAGAGCTCTTATCATATGGTTTAAGTTGTTAAGGCATAAAATACCATTATCCTCTTCCTTAGCTATATGTTATTTAGCTTGTCATGTTGTGAGAGAAGCAATATTACCAACAGACATATTGAAGTGGTCAATGGAAGGAAAACTTCCATATTTTGTGGCATTTGTCGGGATTGATAAGCGGTTTGGACCACCTTCAGCTGCCTGTGATATAAGCAGTAGTCTAATGTTTAGGCCTTCTAAAGCTGTCCCTTTATAGAAGTTGGAATCATATTCAGCATCAATAGCAGAGTCAATAGGCTTGCACTTGCCTCCAGTTAACTTCTATGTATAGCCTCCCGCTATCTAAAGGAGCTTTCACTTCCTGTAATGAAGATTTTACCTCATACATTAAAAATTCATGAATGGTCCATGCCACCAGAATTATGGTTATCATCAAATGCGTTGAGGTTGCCCACCCGTGTTTGCATAATGTCTATACTGATTGTAGCTGTTCAAATTCTCTACAACTTGAATGGCTTTGGGGCATGGGAGAAGAGTTTGAAAAAGTATAGTTCAACAAAGAGTAATGGTGCCGATCAGATTTTTTGTTATCCATCCAGTACAAATGATGACTCAAGTATAAATTTTACTAAGCAGTCATCATTTTTTAAGGAATTTGACTTCAGTGCAGAAGACCTTCTTTACCATCTTGAAGTAAGATCTAGAGACATGGACAAGATGAATGGTAATATATTCCATATAATTATTCAAAACTATATGATGTGCTGTTTTTAGTTTCAAGGATTTTATGCTCTAGTTACATATCTTTCAAATTTGTTTTCTTATGATTTAGGTAAGTTTGTTAATTGTTGTGTATTTCTTTATGAGTGAACAGAATATTCTAAGGATTTATCATCCTATCTTCAATACTGTAAGGACGTGGTCTTTGCTGGCTTAGAGCCTCCACATGATGATCATGAGGAAACTAGAATGATAGAGCAGTTATGGAATTTTTATCAAAATGAAATGTCTTTCTTATTTGATGTTCTCTCTGTTGCCTTTTATTTCTATTTCTTGGTAGTAACATTTCTGTATATGATTGCATTGTTATCTAATTTTACTTGTTTAGGAATGATAAATGTATGCTAATATGTGCATGACATAATTGATCCCCATAACATTAGTTTCTGCTAGTAATGTTACTGGTCTTCCATTAAGCATATTTGTTATTTTATAAATGATCTTAAACATAATAAAAAGTTATTTATATCATGAAATAATTATTGCCACTCCTGCGTCAATTTCATATTTTGTACTTGATCCACCAGAGGAATCTAGCGTGAGAAGTGGTAATGGTAATGTACCAAGCCAAAAGAGATCAAGGAGTGTGGAATCTCCTATGCGTGATTTGAAAGGAAACAAAAAGGTTAGGGATGACTTTAGTCAGAGTGTTAAGGATTGTCAAGATGCGGAAGATATGGATTCTAGGGATGATGATTTTTTTGAGAGCTTACTAGATGAGCCAAATTTAGAAGCCAATGATGAAACTTCTTCTAAGAGTCTAATAAAAAGAGCAATCAAACGATTAAAATTAGATATGGAAGAAAACAGATTCCATTACATTTCACCTAGGGTCTATTTGAAGCGAATTGATTATCTACACTATGTGAGAAAGAGGGCTGATGGTGTATATAAATATGTTGCTCATGCAGATTATTATATACTGCTTCGTGCTTGTGCAAGGGTTGCCAAGGTTGATATCCGGATAATGCATATTGGAGTCTTGAGTATGGAGAGGAGGTTAGCTTGGTTAGAAAATAGAATTGGTCACTGCTTGCATTTGTCTCCTTCTAGTTTTACTTGTAAATTTTGCCGTGATGCTCCCCTAGAACAGCAGGACCTAGATAACAATTCAAGGTGTGATGTAACATAATGACCCTATTGATTATCAAATTTGAGTATATAAAGTCTAGTTTAAATTTGTAGAAGATATTTTAAATATATTTGTTTCATGTACTATGTGATATTGCATCTCTTGTTATGCTGATTTGGATCACTGCACAACCACAACTGGCATTGCACACTGATTTGCATTAGCATTTGCATCTCTTGATGGTTTGTTGGAGAAGACACTGTATAAACTCTGTGAAGCTGTGGATGAAGCTGTTCGAAATGGTTCTCAATTGCTGGATTCTGTCTGATCGTACTGATGAGGTGGTAACCATGTTTCATATTTTCTATTTATGGGTTTTTTTTCTTCGGTAAACCTGTCACTCCATATTACAGGCAAAATAAATTGCATGAACAAATGCAGTTTGAGGTTAGTTTCATGTCAACTAGAATTAGTTTTTCTAGCGGTTTTATTGGAAATTAGTAGTTTATAGTATGAGTTGCTTTATGTTATAGTTCATGTTGTGGCAGGCGCGGAATGTTTGTGAAACTGTGTAACTGTAGCCTGGGAGACACTTTCCACTCCAAGTGACCATACGTAATGTCCAGTTTAATTTCTCAATGTCTTGAACTTATTTTATTCGAAGATGGAACTGATTGGATGAATCTTATATTTTATTTGACAGCAACCAACCTGGCCTGCTATCCCTATACTGCTTGCTGCAGGAGCTGTCCATTAACATTATTCAGAATGGCCAGCGTACTGATGTTTCCATTGTTGCAGATACCGCTCAGTGCTTCAGCAAACATCAGTTCGCCTGTTTGATCGGCTAAGGTGTAAGGCTATTCTTTATACGAATCTGTCTAAACATTTACATTTTTATTATTTCTTTTTAATATATGTATATATTTATTTTCCTTTTATAATTATTGTATCTTTAGATAGTGTAATACCATCTATTTATGTAAAGTAGGAATCTTATCTTTAGGAATAGTATCTTGTAGTTTGTAGTAAACTCTTCTTTAACGAGTTTTTATTGTATATATATTCAGAAGAGAGCAGTGAATTTAGAAGCTCATTACCTACTTCTATATGGTACAAGAGTAGATAATCCTATGACTAGCCTTAAGTCCCACCATTACCTTATCCCAAAATTGAGCAACCTCTTCTTGTAAATGGAGGTAGCCAACTTGAAACCTCAAATAATACACTAAGCTTGTTGATTACCATTAAGAAATTGACTGACAGTATTACCGCCAATGGTTTCATCAGAATATGATTTTTGTTCAGTGCTGTATGCCCTTATCTGCCACTGGTGACATGTTGTCAGTGGCGTCTCAGTACTAAAACAGTAAATTTGATGCGGAATGGAAAGATGCCTACGGTGACAATAGAGCAGGCCCAGACAAATTTTTGCAAGTGTAGGACTCCAATTATTTTGTTTTGTACATTTTTTTTTTCACATCTTTTCTGTTTGAGCAATGTTTTATCCTGACAATACTATACAGCCCAGGTTAATTGCTTCTAAAACTATTATGTCTCTGCTTTTCAATCTTCGAAATGTTGTGGTTGTTTTTGCTGCCTCTTAACTTTCTAAGGCTGTAAACCCTGTATACTTTCTGTACTTTCTGGATTAGCCTTAAGCGCTAGTAAACATTTGATATAATGTTTTGTTAACAATATATCATATATGACTAAAACATCATCTTCAGTCCACCTGTCTTTCCTCTATTCTGCATGAAATAGAAGTGTAAATGTAAATATTACTTTATAGGAGTAGAACCTTCAGAATATTGTTAGTTCAGCCTTGACTTTCCACCTAATGTTAGAATTTAAAGAAAATCATCTCATTGATAATGAATATAGCTCTAATTATATCATTTTATGCCTTTTTATAGTTTTTTTTTTTTATTGTATTAATGAATATTCAATTTCATTGAAAATTAGGGAAGTTGTATGTTCGTTAATTGAATATGATGGTTTTCATTTAATATTAGGTAAGTTAATCAAAACTACCTAATTTTCAGACAACTCTGCAAATATAATGCTACTATTGACAATGCTTTCAACATGTTCGTCACCTACCACACCATAGATATCTGATGCAATAGAAAACAAGAAGGTGGTTCACTAAACTGTTAGCATATACAATGTGGATCGTGCTGTTTGTGGGAGGGTAACAGGAGTAATTGCAAAGAATTATGGTGACACAGGCTTTGCTGGACAGTTGAACATCACCTAAGATGAGGCTTGATCATTAAATTATTTAAATGTTGCAAGTGATGCACAAATATCCTTCAGCAAGCTAAGTGAGCTTCTTTCTGTCTGCATATTCACTGGGAGTGCTGGGCAATCATTTGCATGCTTATTAACTCCTGGAATGAACATTCGGCTTGTTGGAGAGGCTAATGACTATGTTGGAAAGGTACACCATTTGTAAATCGTTTTGTGTACTTAAAGTTTGCTCCTGACTGTCGACTTGGTAAAATTTGATGATCACATTCATATATAGTCTGCCCCGAGTTTTTCATCTCGTACACTTGGCGTGGCCATCAGTTAATCTCAAGTTGTTTGGGTGTTTTAGTAGTTTTGAAATTTGATTAACAGTTTTATTTAATTTATCTCAACTATATATTCGGTTCTATTTTCTAAATCTGACATGAGCATCTTATATATTTCAAGGGTATGGCGGGAGGTGAGTTGGTAGTTACTCCTGTTGAGAGCATTGGATTTTTCCCTGAAGAAGCAACTGTAGTTGGGAATACTTGGTACGGAGCAATGAGTGGACAAATCTTTGTGAGAGGTAAAACTGGGGAGCGGTCTGTTAGAAACTCACTTGCTCAAGCGGTGGTTGAAGGCACTGGCACTGGCGATCACTGCTGTGAGTACATGACTGGTGGTTGTGTGGTCGTACTTGGAAAGTAAGTTTTGTTTTATTTGTATAGGTAACCTTATGGGGTCAGATATTTTACCAACTATAGTTTGTACCTTTGACAGGGTGGGCAGAAATGTTGCTGCTGGAATGACTGGAGGTTTGGCATATATTCTTGATGAGGATGATACGCTCATTCCCAAGGTCAGTATCAATGCTGTGCACTGCCCCTGCTCTCTTTTGTCTTTTTATTTTTCCACTTGATAAATAATGGATACCATTTACACTGAAGATCAAATATTATTTTGCTTATAATGTGAGATGCCATTTACGTAATAAAAAAGGGATGCAAAGTAATAATGGACACCATTTATTTGTAGTAGTACGAAGGGATATAGTGTTTGAAACCATGAGTTGGTTGTGAGCAGACAATGCGGTTCGGTTTGTTGATTTTTCATTGGTTTTATTATTCGTATGAGAGTTTTAATTGTCCAAATTCATGTCCTTATAATATATGATCATGTAAACATTGGTAAAATGATATGTGAATAACAAAGTTCTACAGCAATCCAGTTATGGTTGGGGTACATATTTTGGACAAGCTAGCATATGAGCCTTTATAATACAATGTCCTGACTACTATATTTGGAACAGACAGAGAGTGCCTACTTTGATACAATAAGTGAACAAAATGTAGTTTCTGGGTAACAATGGCATTATCTGTTTTATACACTGTTATTTTCAGAAACAAATTATTCTCTTCTTCATTGGTTTGAGTTCTTTAAAGGGCTATTTAGTCATTAAGTGCAGTTTCATTCTCCTAATATGTTATATTGTATTCTTTATTCTCAATTCAAGTTTTTTCTTCTATAATATGGAACAGGTGAATAAGGAGATTGTGAAGATACAGAGAGTGACAGCACCTGTTGGGAAGATGCAATTGAAGAGTCTTATCAAGCCCATGTCGTAAGTTTATCTCATTAATTGTATGAGCATGTCTGCTATGGCATAAATCATTCACCTTAAAGATATGCAGTTGTATAAATTGTTCACCAGACAATTTATTTTCTTTACTCTTCCTATATTGAAGGAAAAAACTGGGAGCAGCCAAGGGTCAGGCATTCTAAAAGAGTGGGATAAATATCTACCTTTATTCCGGCAGCTTGTACCGCCAAGCGAAGAAGACACTCCAGAGGCTTCTGCAGAATACCAAAGAACAGCCACTGGAGAGGTGACATTGCAGTGTCTGCGGCCTAGGAAAAACATTTGGATATAATTTGCTTTACAAGAACAGCTGTACAGATCGATCAGATTCAGACATGGGGAAATCATAATTGTTCAAATATCTTAACAGTAGGTGTTATTGCACATTATGATTGCCTCATCATCTAAATTATATCATATTTCTCACCCCAGCTGTATAGTTTGAATGGTTTGTAATAATAATCTTGACGGCTGCGTTTTTGAGTTACATTCTCATGATATTGATCTCCTGCAGCAGATAACAACCGAGAAAAACTGTTAGATAACGGATTTGAGTTTAGAATCTTGCTGCTTTTTCAATGAGTATTTTTTTTTTAAAAAAAAATATATATCAATTTAAAATTTAAAAATTGTATTTTTGAAATAAAGAAGTTATATGAAGTACTCCTTTTCCATTTCAGATACTTTTTTAAGGATTCTACACATTCTTAAAAATATTATTAATTATTTATAAAAATAATATAATTATTAAAAATACCACTTAATTAGTATGAAAAATAATATTATTTATAATATTATTTGTATAAGAAATGATAATTACTTTATATGAAGTACTCCTTTTTCCATTTCAAGATTTGTACACATTCTTTAAAAAATTTAGTTAAAAATATTATTAATTATTTATAAAAAATAATATAATTATTAAAAATACCACTTAATTCGTATGAAAAAAATAATATTATTTATAATATTATTTGTATAAGAAAGGATAATTACTATCTAAAAGTATAATTATTTAAAAATAAAATTGAAAAATAATAATTAATGCTCTTTTAAAAATTAAAATATGCATTTGAAATAAAATAAAAATTAAATAAAAAAAATATATCACTTGAATTGAAATAGAGGTATAAATGTAAAAATAAAATTATCATATATAATTATAAAATAAATAAATTTAAAATTTTATTTTATTCATAATTATTAATTTTTCTAATCTTAATTGATAAAAATGTAGGTGCCTCAAAAGTTAAAATATTTATTAATTGCCACATTAATACACCACGCTAATACAATGGACATTGGTGATGATGTTATAGAAAATAACTATCCAGTAATTAAATCACATAAATGAATTTCCGTTTATAAACTAGTATATTATGCAGGCACCTTCTACATTGAAAGTCTTTTTGAAAAATTACAATAACCCAACCGTGGTTTTATTACAACAAAACAATAAATAAAAGAGAGACATCTCCTCCTTCCTCAACCATGTAAGATCTAATCAAAGTAGAAGAATGATGTTGATTGTGATGGTGATGGGGTGTTTTAGTGTTGCCATTGGTTTTGCCTCCACTGCCTCCACCTCCTTTGTGTATTTTGTGTGTTCTTCCTCTCATCATTTTGTTGCTCTTTGTATGACTTCTCACTTTTCTAATGATCGAAGTTTGGAAATTTTAGAAAATTCTAGTCATAATGTATTGATGAATTGAAAATTTTTCTATTTCAAGTTTTTGTTTCCATTATTTCTCATATCTTTGTTTATTAGACTAATGTACTACTCTTGAGCATCCAACTAATTGTGAACTTGATTTGTTTTTTTTTTTTTTTTTTTTTTTTTAATAGTATATCGTTTTGACAATGTGTCAGTAGAATTTGTAGAAATTAATTAAGTATTTTGAGGATTGGTTCTACCTAGCCATTAACATTTTGTTTAAAATAACTGTTAGAATATAAATGAAAGAAGTGGTGTTAAGTGATAGTGATTAGGGTTTAAAATAATAATTATTTGATTTGTATTTATTAATATTTAATATAAAAGTATTTTATTAGTTACCATTTGAATAACGCTTTGGAGAAAATGTTTGCTATATATTTTCAACCGCTCCAGAATGTTTATTTTCTGAAACCAATGCTCTAATTATTGTTCAATATGTTAAATGCTATTTCAATTCTAATAATGATAAGTTGAATCCACCCCGCAAATTTCTAACTTGCTCCAATTCGGTCGGGTCAGGTTTTATTATAATGATTGACTTAATTGTATTGATTGTCTTGATTGATCGCATTGCAATGGTTAATGATAAGAGAAACAATTGTGTAACCATAAAAATGAATATGAATATGTGACATAACAGGTATTGATTGTTACACTAGTATGATGGATTGTTAAGAATTGATTGTGCTCGACTTTTATGAGTTAAGTTGAGCTGAAAGCACATTCAAAATGCATTGTGTATGAAAGTATTGCATATTGACGGAAAGGTAAGAGCACTTGTGTGTGCTTGTTTGTGAAATAGAATACGAACCAGGCGTGTGTTTGACCTTTTTTTTCTTTCTCCTCGTAAATTATGTTTTCAGGTTCGATCCAGCAAGACATGTGGTATTTGATATCTTATGGTGAATTCCATTTGATGTTGTAACCACATATACATGTATTTGAAAATTTATCATGTTTGTAAATAAATTCACAATATTTTTGAAATATGATTGTAAAATATTTTATCCATTTGGAATTTTTAAACACTGTTCATGTATGATTGAAACCAAGCTTCTTATGTTTGAAAAAGTAACGTCTTTATTCGTCTTCCACAAAAATATCGTATTAACAAAAAATTTTAGGCCACTCGCTACAAATTTTTTTTCTCCACATTAATTTACAAATCAATATAAAACTAAAAACCAAAATATTTAAATCAAATCGAATCAAAATTTTTTAGTTTCTCCAACAACCTAATCGGACCGGTATGTATGCCTAACATTTGGAATCAAGTGAGTGGAGGTGGAGTGACCATTTTTATTTATAGGCATCTTCATGTATGAGGCAATCGTCCCTCCAAAAGAATAAATCCGAAATTCTACCAAATTCGGTCTTCTAGTGGTTGTCGCCAAGTAATGGGGCCAAGTAATGGGTTCATTGATCGCTCAAAAATTAGGTGAGACACAATTGGAGTTAGGCTCCTTAGGTTAGACTTAATCCTATTTTTTATATGGATGATTAATTCAAAATACAGTAGTAAAAAATATAACTTTCATTCTTGAGTAATGATAGGAGTCTACTATTTTGTGTCTACTTTTTCTGCCTACCATATATGGTAAGAATTGATCGGATGAAATATTTAATGCATTAGGCCAATGTGGTTGTTCTGAGGTTTATTTAGAATGGCATGGAGGGTAAGGATAAGAATGATTACGAGTAAAATGATTCTATAAAGAAAAAAAAACAATTCAATGAAGTGTTTATTTTGATTTATTTTAATAAAAAGTGAATCACTAATGGGTAAATAGACCGGTAAATAGATTTGGTAGGCAATAAAAATAGACACGAAATAATAGATTCGTAACATTGTTGTCATTTTCATATTTAAATTTTGAATTAAATTTCACCTAAGTTTCCAAAATTCAACAAAAACAAATTTTGAAAACTTTCAAATTTAAAAAGTTGAACTAAATATAGTATTCTACTCTTTAATAAAACTAAAAAGAAATAAAATAAAAACAAAATTAATTTATACATGTGAATATACCTATATGTCTTTAATTAAAATATTAAAAATATCAATATTTTCAAAAGTCTTATTCACTCTGATAGAATTCATTTTCCATTTTTTTTTCTTTTTTACATAATTTGATTGGTGGTTGAAGGGTTTCATTTAGATGATGATACTTAATCTAGAAAGATTAAGTTGTAGGATATTTTAGTTATATTCTATTTATTTAAGCCTAAAATTGATTTTAAAATTTTAGTGGAATATCCCAAAGTTTTAAGGATTGAAATTGGTGTATTAGAAATGAATTTAAGATATTAGCATCTCACTTCGATTAGTATGTGATCTTAGGGTTAATTTGCAAATTTATCGATTTCTAAAATAAATAAATAAAACAAAATTTAAATTTAAAAAAAAAACACACATTAGTTTGAGTTTTCCTCATTTCCGTTACTTAACAGTCGGGTTACTGTTTACCCATTAATAGATGAAAAGTAACTGGGGACATTTTTGAAATTTTAATATTTTAATTGTTTAAAAAATAAAATAATAAACTAACTTGGACAAGGATAAGCCAAGTGTATTAGTACTCTTTCTAAGCTATGCAAAAGACAAAAACAGTGATCCAAATTGAAAATTTTTACTCTATTCACTCTCGCTTTCCCTTGAAAAATGAAACTCCTCTATATTTGACAAACCACGTGGTCGACCACCATTTGCCGCCATAACCCCATATGAGATTTGTCACATTAGAAGTGTATCGTCTTCATTTGCGTAGGGAACTAGAAAGGTTTAGAGAAAAATACGACAATGGAAGGTCTCTGTCTCTCTTCTACAACTAGTAAGGTAACGCGTTGGTTAAGTAAAGTTTTATAGTTACCATTTTGTTGAGTGTAGTATTGTATTGAAGGTCGGCTAGTTCTAGTCGATTTCGGGCTTAGAATTTTTGCTAGGGTTCGGGGGTTTTGAGAATCTGTTGAGTATCTGAGATGGGGTTGGTTCTAATCGCATGTTACGGTTATATTGTTTATTGTTTGTGTAGTTCATTGGAGATGTTGACAAAAATGATGGTCTTTCACTGGAAATCTATCACAATAAAGCTTATTTTCTAACGTGTGTTTTAGCTTTTTAAGGTTAAACATGTAAAACAAACTTTGTTATGTATAGTGATTGTTACACTGAATGCACTAGTGTCGTGTTGTACTTGTTTCAGTAGTATTAAGGGTGTATTTACATGTTTGCTATGTGACTTTGTTTTAGTTGAAAGTCCTCTGATTTTGAAAATATACAATCTTAATTATTGTAGTTTTGATTTCCGATATGTGTTTGGTAGGTATGTTACAGTTGTGTTTATATGCTTATATTGACAGTTAGAATTGTGTTTAATGTTTTGGTTCATTTTTACATGTTTGAGTAATTGAATATTGAAGTTGGAAATTATTTTATATGTGTAGGGGAATAAAAGATGTATGTTGTTAAGGTTTTTGCTATATTTTACAGAACAACAACTACAATATTAGTTTATTAAGATAGGATATATTTCTTACAATTCGTAAGAGAGGTTTAGGTCTTTCATAGATAGTTACGGGTGATATCAGTTGTAAGTGTGTGTTGTCTTGGACTAATGAGGAGCAAATAATATGGTGTGCCTATGTCTTATTTGACACCATAGATTGCTGGAATGAAGTGGATGACATTAGGAAGTTTAAGCCTTTAAAATTTAGTATTAGATTTAATGATAACGATTTTCATGGCACTGCATTAAAGGAACAAAAACTAAATGAGAAAATGTAGAATCCTCAAGTGGTACTATTCATTAAAGACAAATCTGAAGTAGAGGATGGAGAGATGTAGTCCTGTGGGTATCAAAAGTAGTCCATGTTTAGATGACGTATTAGAAGAGAACTAAATACATGCTCCTCAGCCCAATCATGGATTTTAATCACAACAGGGTGTTAGTCAATGCAGTGAGGAATCTTTATGCACTCCACCTCTTAGTACACCTCACATCCAGATGTCTATGTGTCCAACCAAGAAGGGGACATCACCTACAAATAGTGCAGAGCTAGTGATACATGATAATTTTTTAAATTTAGTTTAGATTCATTTGTCTAAGCTAATGAATTTAATGATGCATTCAAGGATGGCGAAGAACATCGAGAGTTTAGTGATTAAGAAATTGAACGTGAGCAGCCCATCAATAATGAAGATTCGGGTAATGATGATAGGGGATTGGAAGATCTTAGTGACCATGATTATGGGCTTAGTGACTTCAAACCTGAGGTAGTGACTCCCAACACTGAACTTGAAGATGAGGGTGAGGGTAATTCTAAAGAAGGGGGTATCGTTAGTTAGAAAAATAATCATAGGGACTTTAGGGATTAGATGAATTTGAAGACGGTGAGAGTGATAATGACTATAGTAATAACTTTGATGATAATGATGATGATTTGGAGAAAAAGCTGAATAGGTTGGTGCATTGCGACCCATTCAGTGTGAAGTTTGATAACCAGTCAAGTTTAAAGTAGAGCAATTGTTTGATAGTGTTTATATCCTCAGCGATGTGTTGAAGGATTATACAATATAGAAAGGTATGGAGATGCAAAAGGATATTAATGATCCAGATCAAATAGTGTATAGGTGCAAATGTGAGAGTTGTAACTGGATAATCAAGGCTAAGGAGAATATTTAGTAGGGTTATGAGGATTTACTATTATATCGAAAAGCACACATATCACATATCGAGTCATAATCATGAAGCTAGACTCAAGTGGATTGTTAAGAAATTTCAAGACATCATTAAAATATGCCTCTCGATAGACCTAGACACCTTATCATCTCTCATCCAATGAGATTATTGCCTTACTATTGACAGAAAAAAACTTTATAAAATTATAGAGTGGGATCGGTGCAAGTTGTTGAAAGAACACAATGATCAAGTCAAAAGACGACATGCTTTGCGACTTGATTTTAAATTGCATATCTTGCTTTGTGACTTGCCTGTCGTCCCTCTATTCGTCTGTGCCCATAGGTTGCCAGAATTAATTCTTTGTGAACTTGCTTAGCCACTTGCATGTCGCTCAACAAGCAACCAGAATTAAATCTGCTCTATGACCACATGTGGATGAATTTCAACTTTCAGTATTTTGGGTTTAGTTAAGTCCATTCAGTCCCACATATTAGTGGATTGACTATTATACCCTTATTACTCGATCAAGTGTTGATAATAACTATCATTTGATTTGATCCGGATTATAGGAAAAGTTGAAGGTTGTTACTTGCAGAACAAGTAACCTTGGTACATGTATCACTTCATATAAGATAAATGGATTTTTAGCCATTGTGAATACAAATTTGTGTTAAAGCCTTTTTCTTACATGTACTTTCAAAATATAGATATAATATTTTAAATTTTCAATCTTCTTTAAGTGTATTGAACATCCTCATTTTGGAACTGAACTTTTATGGATTGGAACCCCTTGTTTGAAAGGTCTTTACAACCTTGTGAACTAGTCATGTGAGTATTATTTGTTCATCGATAAACCTATCTTAGAGAAAAGAATTTTTGGAAAAGCAAAACCCCTTTCGAAGTCTTTAGTCGCTGAGAATATTCCTTAAGGATTTTTATTTTTCAACCATTTGTTCTAATTGTTTTCTTATCTATCTATCTTTGATTTTTCCAAAGGTTTTGCTGATATTGAATATTGTTTTATTGAACATGTTTTGAAGTTTATTTGAATATGGTTGAGTTTTAGAACCCTAGAAGCCTTGTAATATTTGTCAATTGATTGATTATTCTTGTCAGAGAAATGTCTTGTGACTTGTCCTATGTGCATCGAAAAGTGCATGTTGGTCATAGATCTTTTTAGAGTCGGTTTATCTGGACTAAGTGTGGGGTTTGACTATGGATTGATTGTTTGATTAATTTATTATTCAATGATTGATTGATTTTTCAATTGATTGATTAAATATTTGATGATTATTGATGAATTGCATGGGGAGGTAACCATTTACCTTACACACAATTTTTAAGGAACACGAAAAAGTGATTAACCTCAATAAATGGTGAATCATTGAATGAATATGAATAGTTAATAGTTAACACGACGTATTTATAATTAATGTACTAGTATCATTAATGACTTTTAAAAAACATAAATAAATATTATTGTAATGGTCCGGATCAAAAGTTGGACCCAACAATTATATTGCATTATGTCATCTTCATACCTAAGTAGAATTTGATTTTATAGATCAAACACCTTGGTGCATACGAGAAGCATTTCTTCCTAATTTAACCTTTCCAAATTCCAAAAATTTGGAATGAAGTCGATTATGATTAGATATTACGAAAATGTTGACACTTATCACTTTCTTACCATTCGTTAGTATTAGAGGATCTAACTTTGATATTTACTTATGGGACAGGTAGGTGCCCATACATATAAGAAACATGGCTCATTAAATGAAAGTGGCATATCACACGGAATCTGCCCTTGTCCAATTGGAATTTTTTGACTATTTATGTATAATCCACAAAATTCCAACACTGACTCAATCTAAAGAGGAAAAAACACAAAGAGATATGTCTCTTCTATACACATATATGGAGAATCAATTTTTCCAAAGTCACATCTCTTATATTTTGTTTTATTCATAAATTATGTGGAGTTTCTTCTCATCTCCAAAGTGTGCAAAATGTTTAAAGTCAATATAGATGTGAGAAAGAAAGGTGGATAATTCTTAAGATGTGGTTGTTGGCGAAAGTGATGGTGGTATACTAGTATTAAATCATTTATTGGATATTGGTATAAAATTTCCCAAGTAATTTTTCATAGGTCATAGCAATAGTAATAATAAAATAGTTATAGCATGATTATATTCTGTAGATTTAAAAAAAAAAATTATATAATGATTTTATTATATTATTTTATTAAATACTTTAGTTAATGATGGATGTAGATTTCTTTTTTTTTTTTTTAAATGTTGAAAAAAATTGTATTTTATCAAAAATTTAAAAAAAAAAACTATTTCTATATATTTTATTAGATTATTTTAGACATAATATAACTAGAGCTGTTTGATGAATTTTTTTATTAAATCAAAATTTTAGTGATATTTAAAATTTTATTCCAAATCGAATAAATATATATTATATATAATTGTATTTAAAATTATTTAACCGTTTAAATAATATTTTAAAAAATAAAAATTTGATGTAACATTTTGAAATATTATAATATTCGAAGTTATTTTAAAATATTAATTAAGTCGGTGTTTCAAAATTTCAAAATATTTTTTATATTTTATATTAATAATTATTGATCAAATAATAATATTATTATTAATAAATTTTTAATTTTATATTGAAAAACTATTTAAATTTTTATTATTAGCTATTTTCTCTTATTATTATTTTAAAAATAATTTTATAAATCGATACGGTAAATAATCTTGATAGCTGGTAATTATTTTTTAATTTGAAAAATTGAATTGTAAGTAATCGATATTGATGGGAAAGGTAACGGAATTAAATTGAATAAAATTGATTGAGTATTCGGCGGTGGTTGGATATAAACAAATAAGAAGGTAGCAGGAGTTATAAGGCACTTTTGAAATCCACACGGATAAACCATTTAGATATTTAATTCTTTGAAAATTTAAGGCACTGCTTTAATAATTAACTATATCTATATCTATGTAAATATGTACTTTCGTCTAGAGAACTAATGTAAGATATAGAAAAGTTCTGTTCTCTAGCTACTGGATTTTTTGATGATATATATATATATATATAATATTATCATGGGTTTAGATCCGGCCGTTTAAATTGACCTCTGTGATATTTACATATTTAAATTAAAAAATAAATTATAAATTTTGCATATAAAAATTAGATTTATATCAAATAAGAGTTATTTTAGACATTTGAGTTTATTTTTAAAATTTTTAATTTTTATAAATTTATAAAATTAAAATAAAGTATATTTAGAATAAGTAAAAATGAAAATATTTTTATTTATAAAATGTGTATAGTTAGAATTCAAAATAATAAAATATTTTGTTGTGGTGTAAAATCTAATACTACATTGATAATACAAAAAATTACCCAATAACAAATTTGTACGGGCTCGACCGTAACTCAAAGCGAAATATATCATACTAGTATAGGGTTGTATTTTGAAATATATCATACTAGTATAGGGTTGTGGAGCAGCTCATGAAGGTCCAACACATTTAAACTACAATTAAAATATATAAATAATTTTGGATATTATTTATTTTTTTCTCAAATGTTTATTAAATTATTTTTTTCATATTTGATATTTTAGTTGTAAAATAATTTTTTCCTATTAGTAATTATGTCTATTTACTATATAAATTGTTTAGCCACTTAAATTAAATTGCATCCAGTTTAGATTTTTATTTTATCATCCAATTTAAATTTTTATTTTACTTAAATTGTTAGTCATGTAGATTAGATTGCAGTTTAGATTTTTATTTTTATCGAATATCATATATATGTGATTAACTAAATTACAGATAAAAAGTAATGATTCGCACGTTTAGAATTTATGCATGAGAAATTAAAAATAACGAACTGGTAACCAAGTTATAAAATGGTGCAAATAATAGTAAATAGCTAATTTATTATGCAGATCAGTTAAAAAAAATATTAAACTTGTATTTGTATTTACGACAAAACAATAAATATTTGTTATAAAATGGTGCAAATAATAGTAAATAGCTAACTTATGATGGGGATCCATTAAAAAAATAAACTTGTATAAAATAGAAAATTGATTATATTTATGGTAAAACAATAAATATTTGTTGTAAAACGGTGCAAATAATAGTAAATAGCTAATTTATTATGTGGATCAGTTAAAAAAAAATTAAACTTGTATAAAACAGAAGATTGATTAAACTTATATGTAGGTGAGTTAGGTGTTACAAATAAACTTAGTATAACAATATATAGTCAGCTGGTTTAACTTTTTATGAGCCTACATGACAAGTTTAATCATATATGCAATTAAATACTTGTCACAGATTCTCTGCTCAATATTAATATTACATATTCAATTATTCTAAGGTAGAAAAATAAACGGAGGTTAAAGATGCATATCCAAATTAACTTGTATTAAATGCGTTAACTGTTAAGAAATATTTTAGGCAAGATAGAAAGTTAAAATACTGAAAAGTAAAGAATATACGAATTTTCTGTGATTGGCCAAAACTGTCTACTTCACATTGCATTAGTATTAGGGTTTCTACTCTCTTTTCTGAGTACATAGGTTTACAATTACAAGAGATATACTTATATTCTAACTTGTCCGACACAATCTGAGCCCAATATAAAAGAGAAAAATGAAATAATAAAAGACATACTCCACACTTAACAATCTCCCACTTTGAGGCTGACATCAATTTTTTCTCACTCTTGTAAATCTAGAAGACCCTTCTTTTCCTTCACTAATGCAATAGCCTTCCCTGCGATCTGCCCTGAAGGCCAGCTGAAGCTATGCAATGCTTCAACTTCTCTTTGGTAACCACCTTAGTAAACATATCTGTCGGGTTGTCATCACCTACTACCTTGGTAAAGTTAACACCTCATCAACAATCAGCTCCCGAATAAAATGATATCTTAATTGAATATGCTTCGTCTTGGCATGAAAAACTGGATTCTCTGCAAGATTGATGACACTCTTATTATCACTGCAGAGTACACTTTGAATATGCTCCTTACTTAATTCAGCCATGAAGTTTTTCAACCAAATTATCTCATTGTTAGCTTCTGAAATAGCCATGTATTTAGCTTCTGTAGTGGAGAGCGCAATACTTTTCTGAAGTCGAGACATTCAGCTAACAGTTGTACCACCTAGAGTAAAAATATACCTTGTAAAAATATACCTTGTAGTAAAAATATAATTGGCAATTGATGTTGCCATGTTTTAGAGTATTTGAAAGGTTCCCAAGAACTTATATTATTCTATCCATGTCAATCATTATTTAAGCTCTCATTTAGGTTAGGATCTTGACACTAGAAGATCTTTGATAGAGTTTAATGTCTTCGTTCGCTTCTCACTCATCTAATGAAAGATTAAAAGGCAAATCATAATGTCCGAAAAAAAGTGCAGAGACATAGTACAGTAACATAACTTCCTATACAATGAACTCAAATAGATTACATATCTACTTCATGATTTGCATATTGAGGCCTCTTTCTCCATTCCCTAACATTGTGACACTTTAATGTAATTCATATGATAGAAAATTCGATTTCATAAAAGTACCAAGCGTTTGACGTTGATTGTCACTAGATTCAAGATCACTTTGAAACAGGATTTATATGTCCTAATTTTTGTCCATCAAAAATTCAAATAGTTAATTTCTTCACTCTTCAAACTGCAACATTTCTCTCTCCAATGTCCAAGTTGGATCTCTTACTGCTAACAAATTCATTTTTCTTGCCAACAAATTCATTTTTCTTGCCTTTAGATCTCTTGCTGCTAACAAATTAATTTTTCTCGCCTTCAACTTGAAGAGGTGACATAGGATGTAATCAGGTTACAAGGACCTTTTTTTTTATAATAATTCTAGTTTTAGCAGATTATTTTTATAAATATGTAAAAGTAGAAATAGAAGGATGCAAATTGCATATATACAGTTCAAATTGCGGATTAGGTTGTTAATTGTATGGGAGTTCGTTTAAAATGTTTTACCTTCTATAAAAAAATGATTTATGATTGTTTTTTTCACATAATGTTAGTTAATACATCTTAAAGATTAAAAATTAGAAAATATGTATGAAAAAATATTAGGACGTTTCAATTTTCCTACTTTAGTTTTTTCTTGTTGTTATTATAACTTTTTATAATCTCACTAGACTTAAACTACATATTAAATAAATAATTATTTATATTCAAATATTCTTTAAAAAAATTATTCAATATATTTTTTAAATACCATTTACATTTTAAAAAAAGTTATCTTTAAATTATTTGTATTGAGATTCGTTGATAACTGTAAGGAAAGCATGACTAACTTAATACCAATTCGGTGATCTATTGCAATGAAAATAAGCATTCATTACCATAAAATAAAACCAACATACACTAGGCAAGAAAACAGATTTAGAAAAATAAGACATAAGGTTTTATGTAGAAATCCAAAGAAAAAAAAACATCATGATCGTCAGGACGACAATAGACCAGTTGGGTATGTAACAATATATGAATAGTTAACACCAGAATGTCACTCTCTCACTCCCCTCTCCAATTACATTATTCATAATCTCACACACAAGCTCTACTCATATGGCTCTCATAGGATAAAAAGACTCGATCTCATAATTCTCAGGACCCTATCGGGCACTGCCTAGATCTAACCAAACGGAACTGCTTATTCTCTCAGCATACATAATAATAAATACAAGCATCATGTTCATAACACTAGATTACTTAGTCAAA
The DNA here is from genome assembly GCA_031304145.1 of Cardiospermum halicacabum. Taxonomy (NCBI): domain Eukaryota; kingdom Viridiplantae; phylum Streptophyta; class Magnoliopsida; order Sapindales; family Sapindaceae; genus Cardiospermum; species Cardiospermum halicacabum. The sequence goes on from CM062393.1 coordinate 32,914,349, forward strand.
AATTAATACTAAACTATTAAAGGAAAACTTTTCCTCTTTGCAATTTTCAAGAATCTCTTGACTATTTATAATCCACTTTAGAGAATATCATTTCTATTCAATTATGATATTTCCAAAATAGACTTCGAGTCTTCTCCAAATTGTCAAATCTGTCGATTTTTCAAATTTACTTGAAATCATACGTACCACAGATTTTCACATCTTGTTGCCGACGAAACTTGCAGGAGAAGATACGGGAGCTTTCAATCTTTATCACCGTGAGCTATAGTCCGTTAATTGTGATGGAATAAGTTTTTCAATGATATGTAACTCGCCCAAATCGGAGTTCATTTGAGCTTCCAAGCAATCAAAATAATTCTAAATATCAGAGTATATCTGAATTTTAGTCCCAATTCCAAAAATAACATCTTAGTATTCATATACTTATTCCGTTTAAAATGTCTTCATTTTGAGAGCACTTTTATTATTATTATTATTGAAAAAAACACTTATTGAGTCTTCTATTTACTATTTAGATAATTTTAATATTTTTTTTTTCAATTTTATCTAAATACTATTTTATTTTTTAAATAAAAGTTAAATTCAACCATTTATTCTAAATAAATAAAATAAATAATTTATCATTTTTTTAATTCTTGAATTTTACATAAATAAACAATCTCTCTCTCTTTTTTTAAGTAATGATGATTTTAATATGTTAATTTTATTTTACTTAAAATTTTAATTATTCTTCTCAAAAATTAAATTATGAAAAAAATGATGTAATTACAAAACTTGAATGCTTTTTTTTAAACAATTAATTTTACTTTTTAGACATAATTTATTTTAATATGAAATTAATTTATTATATTACGTATAAATGAATTGTCTTTTTTAATTAATATTAAAATATTAAATCTTAACTATGTAAATTGAATATATAACACTAAATTATATAAACAGATAAAATGGAGCATCTTAATTACATTAGAATATTCAAATAACATAATTATTTCATATATATATATATATATATATATATAATTGAATGAAACGAATAAAATACTATAAAAATTATTAAATTGGATAAAATAACATAAATTGCCAAGCCTTTTGGATCAAATCAACAGCTCACTGTACCACTAAAAAACCATCCTTCTCTCACTTTAATTATTTAGTCACTATCTCACTTCACTTCACTTATCTAAAACTCCCCATTTGATTTGCCAATTAAACAATGCCATATTATAATAGTTATACGACTTGATTTGGTCAAATTGATTTTTCACATTTTTAAATTTATTTCGAATGGTGACTATCTAACCGTTCTTTTTCTTAAATTTTTTTAAAGTATTGTTTAAAAATAAAAATATGTTAAAATAATTCCAAAACATTAAAAATATTGGAATAGCAAGTGGGTGATGATGTGTTAACCCTTTCACGTTTTTCCTACTTTAGAATATATTATATTCATGTGTTTAGCTCTTCATTTTTTTTAAATATTTAATTACTTTATAAAATTAGTACTATCTTATAATATGATCCTTTCTGTTGTAAGCTATGTAGATTAGCACCACCAACAGTCAAAGTTGCATGTATATATGCAATAATAGAAAGAAATTGCTTCTTGTCTTCGCCTGTCCTTTTACTTATTTATTCTTCTTATTATGTAACGCGTTATGATCACTAGTATATTTTATAGTTGTAACCAATTTTGGTACGATTTTTCAAATAAAAAATTTATTGAAAAAAATTATGATATGCACCCTTTAAATTGAAATGATTTTAATTTCAATCATAAAATTTATAAAATTTTATTTGAATTTTGGAATTTATAATATTAATATATATATATTAATTATATTGACATGGATTAAACTGCGAACTTGTAATAATAAAGAGCATTTTTTTTTTTCTTTTTTATACTGTATTTTCGAACTTAGCATGATTTTTTATTTGAACGTAAAAACGTGACATTAATTTTCATTTTAACTTTCTAACTTTGTAAGAATTCATATCAACCCTTAAAATTGGCAAAACCCGTTCATTTGAGCATTGAGCCATGAATAATAAACATAATAATTAAAAATATATATCAAATGTATAACGTAAAAGAATCTTTCTATAGTTGTCATGTCAAACCAAATCCAAAAGGTTCATCAACCCAATCTTCTTTTTCTTTATTTCATTTAACACCATCGCGCTAATCCAATCTCTCTCCAATTACTAAATACCCATATATATATTATAGAAATTCACTAATAATTTTCGATAAAATATCAAGTTTCTACAAGCAACATGATATTAAGATAAAATTGAATTATTAAAGGTGTAAAATACTGAACGATAATAAATTATTGACATATGTAAGTTTAAGTATAAACATGAATAATAAAAAATGCACTACTTAGACATTATTGATAATAAATCTGTGTAATAAAAAAATAAAATATTGCAAAATAGATAAAGAAAATAAGTTTAATGTTCATTTATACCCTTCAAGTTGGCTTGATTTTTCATTCAAAGTTTGTGAAGTTTCATTTAAACCTTCGAACTTGTAAAAAATGAGTCATTTTCATACTAACGTGGACTAGAGCCTGAAGAACATGCGCCAATTCACGTTTAATTAGTCTCCTTAAAGGGTTTAAGTGACTCATTTTGGGCAAGTTGGATAGTTCAAATGAAAGTTCACAAACTTTGAAGGTTCAAGTGAAAAATCGTGTCAACTTGAAGGGCCCATATAGTGATTGTAACAGACCATTTTCGGGCCTAGTATCTGGTGTCGTAATTTATGGTTTTATTGGGATTTGTCAAGAGTCTGGATTTAAATTGTAATTTTCTGAGTCTGGGGGGCTTTTGCTATTTGTCACCCTATAAAGTTATTAGCTAACCATAGTTTCTCATTCATGCATCCTTTCACGAATTAGAATTAAGAGGAAACGTTCAGAGCTAGAGAGAGCGCTTGACCGAACCCTGCCACGGTCTCGTTCTAGTAAGTTCCGTCAACTTCTATTTCGTTAGTGTAGTCCTATTCGTAATCTAACATCGTTGCTCTGCAATCTACGTGTAGGTGATTATTATTTTCAATTCTGAATCCGCTAGGGTTCCGTTTAAGGTCTCAAATTCCGATAAGTTTTTTCTGCCCTACTCTCGAATATGGGGTTATTTTGTTGATCTCGGTCTGTGATCTCGCGACTCTATCAATTAGATTTTCCGTTAGGGTTCTGTTTGGTCGGCGTTGCGGATTGCGGTGACTCTGTGGTCTGAGTCATTCAGTAAGTCTCGTTGTCCTTTAGAGTTGTTGTAGATATGTAAGGGCTATCCGGTTTGGTTAGGGTTGTGATACGTCAGGTTTGAGTTTTGTTGGAATCCTGTATTTGCGATTAATGTTTCTGGTTTCGTTCTGTAGAGGGTCAGGAGAAAGGGACTGCTCGGGCTGAGGAGTAGTCATTTGATATTCGTTTTGCTGTTGATTCTGTCGTCGTTGGTTAGTAGTTCGTTTTTAGTTTGATATATTGTCTAATGTACTATTTTTCTCGGTTGCTGCATAGTCTGGTTGTACGTTTGTCGACATACCGAAAACTAGTCTACTGATATATACCCAAATGTGAGTTCTGTGTGTTCTATAATTATTGAATTGTTGAACTAATGAATTAATCACTGAACTTGATGTACTGGTCTGTTTAACAATGTAATTAACCGGAATAATTGCCTTAGGATAGCTTTAGGTAGAATACATGGCATGCCTAGAAGTAGAGGATCATCACACTGTTTATATTAGCTTGAAGTGCTATTACTTATACTAAACTGATCGGCTTCGGCCTTACTGAATTACTGATACTGCGTTACGGGCAACACTGATGTTGTACTGTTATATTCTGTTTTCTGCTGAATAGCTACTTGGGGTAATATTCTAAAAAATATATAAAGTAAAACTGTGTTATCTTGGTATTGCTGGTTGTTTTGTGATGTCAATTGGACTGTTAAACGGTTGGATTAATGTTGTTTTGTGTTGTGTGAATTGGAACTAATGAACTAGTCACATTTTGGTGTAGTTGGGTACTGTCAGAATGGGTTCTAAAGGCTAAAATGGACAAACCATAATTCTAAATTAATTTAACTGAATCTAAACTTCTGAACCGAAACTATATAGAAACTTAATAACGGAAATTTAGCTTTCGAGACGCTACCCTGGGATCATTGCAAGGGCGACTTCTTGTTCGTGTTCATCAATCAATCTTATTTAATATGTTATGTATAAAAAAGAATATAGTCAAAAAGATCTTACTTATTCGTCTTAATATATATATTAAATATATAATTATCATAATTTTTACTTTTATATAATTAAAAATATTTTTAAAGTTAAATATTAAATAGCGTCCATTGAAAAAAATTTTGTGACTAAACAAAATGAAAAAAATAAATTTTATAATAATTAATATATTAATTTCTTTGCCCAATTAAATGTCGTAAGGGAGAAAACAGAATTCACAATTACTCGAGTTTTACTTCTAACAAACCAACTTTTTAACATAATTTTTGTATAATTCAAGTGATTATATTAATTTATAATTTAATTTATTAATATATCCATTTTCAATCCAATTTTATCTTTATTATAATTTTATTTTTTACTTTTAATAAAATTTACATTTATTTTCCAATTCAAAAAATATTATTTTATCTATTTTAAAATTCATATATAAGAATTATTTTATAATTCATTTTATTATTTATTAATATATGAATAATATTTTTTATTTTATTTTATTTTATTTATTCATAAGAGCATCTCCGGTGTATATCTATTTACAATTTTTCCACGGACACATCAGCAACGTGGACAATATTTTAAAAAGTAGAGCTCCAATGGTACCGTCTATTTTGAATATCCAGTTGACGTGTCAAATTTTAAAGTAAACATGGTCTATGAGACCTTGTATCTTAGACGGTCAAACAAATATGCTGACTCGGTTTTTTATATTATTTAATTAGATTTTTAATGTGTTTCAAATTCTTTTTGTTATAATAAAAAAAGTTTAAATTTAATTAAATTTCTATTAAAAATTAAAAGGGAAGAGTGATAAACGATGACCACTATACGACTATTTTTAAATTATACTGCCTATCAATAAAATTTTTGCAACACCAATATTCACGACTTCTATTTTATACGGTCACATCATCTGACGCCCATGTTTCATTGGAGATGCTCTAACTACCATCATTTTATTTTCTATCATATAAAATTTTAATTAAAAATATAAATACCTAATTTTAGGACTACAAATAATTCAACACCACCCCACTTTAAAATTCTAAGTAATTTGATATTGGACCGCAAATATATCCAATATTATCTTTTTTTTTTATTCAATTTAATTTACATACCACTTAAATGACCAATTAAAGAAGGAAAATATATATTGTGGCACAAGTTTAATTTTTTATAAAATAAAATAAAAGGTTATAATTACCATCATACCATTTATATTTTAATTTAAATGTTATTAAAATAAAATTTAAATAAATATAATATAAATAATATAACAATTAGGGAAGTAAAAAAATAATGTTCATTTTAATTTTAATAAATATATTTATAAATATTACACATTAATTCAACTTAAATATTAAAAATATTTTATTTTATTACATCAGTAAATAATAATCCAATATTTTAATTATAATTTTACACATTTATCTGATTTTACATTAATCTTGATCCATGACTCATCCATGTATAATTTGATAAACATGGTCAATATTAAAAAAAATCAATAATAATAAAATAATAAATTAAAAAAAATCCAGACATATATACAAATATAATATAAGACAAACCAATTAATTCATAGTTATCTTAATATCACCAAGCTACTAATTAAAATCACCATTGATAATGTAACTCATTCCCATATTAATTTAGATCTAGAGACATGCTTTATGAGAGTTGAATCACCATAAATACGATAACAAAGGAAATTAATTCGCGTTGCGTTTTTATGGTTGCCCAATATTAAACCATCTTCACTTCACTTCTATAAATCAAACACAACACCGCACAATCCTCCCCAATACCTCCGAAAATGGAGAAACTCTCTCCACACCCTGCAAACTCCTCCCCACAAACCCCACTCTCTTTCCTACAAAAAGCCGCCATCGTCTTCGGCGATTGTCCTTCGATCATCTATAACGACGCCAGATTCACCTGGTCCCAAACCCATCGCCGATGTCTCCAACTCGCTTCTTCACTCTCCGCCCTCGGAATCTCCTGTGGAGACGTCGTCTCAATCGTCGCTCCCAACGTTCCCGCCATGTACGAGGCTCACTTTGCTGTTCCTTTCACCGGCGCGATTCTCAACTGTGTCAACACTCGCCTCGACGCGCGTACTGTCTCGATTCTCCTTCAACACTGTGAATCGAAGCTCGTTCTTGTCGACGTCCTCTCACGCGCTCTCATTCTCGAATCTCTCTCTCTCTACCCGTCTCACATCAAACGTCCACGTCTTGTATTGATAGAAGACGATGATTCTGATTTAAGCCGAGAAGTTCAGGCCGTTGGTTCTGAATTTATCTCCACGTATGAGAATCTCGTGCGGAAGGGAGATAGTGGGTTTCATTGGATCCGGCCCAAAACCGAGTGGGACCCGTTGGCTTTGAATTATACTTCTGGAACGACGTCGTCTCCTAAAGGCGTTGTTCATTGTCACCGTGGGATGTACAGTATCGTCTGTGATACTTTAATCGATTGGGCTGTACCCAAACAGCCTGTTTATTTATGGACTCTCCCGATGTTTCACGCCAACGGGTGGAGTTTCCCCTGGTGTATGGCGGCCGTAGGCGGAGTCAATATCTGTCTCCGAAAATTCGACGCTTCGATTATCTACTCTTTGATTCGAAAACATGGAGTCACTCACATGTGTGGAGCTCCTGTCGTTCTCAACATGCTGTCCAACTCACCTGATCATAAACCGTTACCGAACCCGGTGAATATCCTCACCGCCGGAGCTCCACCGCCGGCGGCGGTGCTTCTTAAGACGGAGGCCTTAGGTTTTATCGTCAGTCATGGATATGGATTGACTGAAACCGGTGGATTGATGGTGTCGTGCGCTTGGAAACCGAAATGGAATTCGTTACCGGCGGCGGATAGAGCGAGATTGAAAGCGAGACAAGGAGTGAAAGTGGGGGCGACGACGGAGGTAGATGTGTTGGACGCGAACGGATCAAGCGTGAAGCGAGACGGTGAGTCGTTGGGTGAGATTGTGTTGAGAGGTGGGTCGGTTATGCTTGGATATCTTAAAGATCCGATTGGGACCCGAAAATGTTTAATGGATGGTTGGTTTTATACGGGTGACGTGGGCGTGATGCATCCGGATGGTTATCTGGAGATTAAGGATCGATCGAAGGATGTGATAATCAGCGGCGGAGAGAATCTGAGTAGTGTGGAGGTGGAATCGGTGTTGTATACGAACCCGGCGGTTAATGAGGCGGCGGTGGTGGCTCGTCCCGATGAGTATTGGGGAGAGACTCCTTGTGCTTTTATAAGTCTGAGAAGTGATTTGGGGAAGAAACCGAGTGAGAAAGATATAATAGAGTATTGTAGAGCAAAAATGCCGCATTACATGGTGCCTAAAACTGTTGTGTTTCAAGATGAACTGCCTAAGACTTCTACTGGGAAGATTAAGAAATTTGTTCTTAGGGAAATGGCTAAGTCGTTGGGCAGCGGTGGATCTGCTAGGGTCAGTCGATTGTAGTGAATGTGAATCCATTATTGGCTTCGTCATTATCTGCTTGTCATATCTGGTTGTTTAATAATGCTGAAATAATAATGGGTTAGTATGCTTTTTGTTTTGCTTTTGAAATTGGCTTACTTCTATTTTCTATTAATTGTTTTTTTTATTTTTTACACGAGAATTATTTATTTATTTAACGGGGAAGTTTTAAATAACACCTTTCGATGATAAAATTTATTAATAAATAATTCTTACGTCGAATATTTAAAAATTAAACAAATTAAGATTTATCAAATCAAGTTCCAAATTAAAACCGCTTATAATTTTGTTTTGTTTTGTTTTGGTAACGTGGAGGTGAGCGTCTACTCTTTCTAATATATATATATATATATATATAAAAGTTTATCACTTAATAATTTTTAATAAAGTTTTGAATTTTTTTTTTTACTATAATATCATAAAATTAACAGTCAAATAATTATGTAGTTTGAATAGTATTTAATAATTCTATAATTTCAATTTAATATTTAAATATGTAATAATTTTTTAATTTAAAATATATTTGGTATCAGATTTCTAATTAACGGTTAGATTAATGTTTAAATTTATTAAATTAAATTTTAAATTAATTATTTAGTTAATGGTAGGGTTGAATAGTTTTTAATTAACGGTTAGATATAAAATTATTAAAATTTAATAATATAATTAATTATTAAAAAATCAATAAAATAAATTATCACTAACCGTTCGAAGAAAAAAAAATAAATGGGAAGGGAAATAAGTTGGGTGTTTAATGTATATTCAAATAAAAAAAATTAAAAATAAAAAAAAACACTTATTTTTTATTTTTTATTTTTTAGTTTTCAAAAACTCAGACGTTAGCTGAAAGAAAACAGGGTGAGAATCTGACTATAAGATGAGATTAGTATAAGATACAAAATCTGAGTCAAATGCTTTTTTAAACGAAAATCTGAGTCATGACGTGGCAATGTTTATCAAGTGTAATTCTACACGATCTATTAAAAGCATATACATTGACCTTCATCTGAGGGACATATCACTGCTTCCTCTGTACTGTAGTAATATTCTGTATCTAACTAATTGGGTGTGGTCACAATATGCACGAGTAGATTATACAAGTAGGAGTGCACGTGGTGGGTCCCGTTTAGGTTAAAATTAGGCTTGGAAAAAGTAAGGGTTTGGGTCTACCCTTACCCAAACCCTTATTAGACCCTAAAATAGTTTTAGGGTCTAAATTCTACTTTTACCCTCTTTAAAAAGATACGGGTACGGGTAGACCCTTATCCGGAGTAAAACCTATGGAAAAATTTATTTTATTTCAAAATTTAAAAATTCATTAAATTTATTTATTTTTGTTATTTAGATATTTTATTTTTTAATAGTTTATTTATTTTCTTATGTTTTCAAATTTGTATATTTAGTTTGAACATAACATATTTACATATTAGTAAATGCAACATAAAAAATTAAATATTTATTTAAAATATTATTAATATCCAACTGAATAAAATCAAATCGATCAAAGTTTCATTTAAGAATATCAAATTAATTTGATTTAAATTATAATATTGGTTCGAGTTAAACATGTTAAAATTAATTTATTTTTAGTTTGATTTGGTTTAAGTTATAAAATAGATGAAATCAATTAAATGGAATTTAAAATATACTATTATGATTACTTACAATCAAATAACTAGAAAAAAAAAATCATCATGGTTTAATGGATGAAAGTTATCCTATTTTATTTTATTTTATTTTTTAAATTTTATGCATCTTAAATTATAATTATAATTTTAATGGATAAAAGTTATTTAAAATTTAAAATTATTTTTAAAAAATAATATAATTATTATCAAATTAAATAATAACATTTTTAAAAAATTAGAGGTAATTTGTTTTAAAACAATTATAATAAGTATTAATTTTGTAATTTTTTAAGAAGTGAATTAATTGTTCATTTAGAATTTAAAAAGTGGTATTTTAAATGTAAATTTTTAGTATATTAATTACATTTGTACTCACATATTAAATTCCCAATGAACAATTAATGCATTTACCTATATATACCTTTCTTTTTTCTTTTAAACATTAATAACATGTATTCGTGTATTTTAAATTATATTTACTATTTTAATAGATAAAAATTTATTTCAAAATAATATTATTTTTAAAATAAAAAAATAATACACTTATTATCAAATTAAAAGAATAATATTGTAAAGGAAAAAAATATAAGAATTTAAACAAATTATATTTTCTATTTTAATAAATAACATGCATTAATTGTTTCTTCTTATTTTTAATGCATTAATTATTTATTGTATTGAAAATGTACTACCTCTAATCCAAAATAAGTGATGTTTTAGAGGGTTTGAAATTATCCAATATAAGTGATGTTTTAGATTTTCTAGATAAAAAGTTAAATAAATTTCCTGATATACCCTTATTTATTATTAGTAATTATTACTAAAATTAGAGTAAAAGAAGGAAAGAGAATGCATTTATGAGGGTTTATACAGTCATTTTCATTCTTTTCTTAATAAGAGTGAAAAAGTCTAAAACTTCACTTATATTGGATCAGAGGGAGTAATACTTTATAATAAAAAAATTCATTTTAAATGCATTTATTAATTATATTTTTACTCACATTTTAAATTTCCAATGAGTAGTTAATAATTTTTGTCTATTAATATATATATATATATATTAAATAGGAAGATTAATAAAATAATATATAAAAAAAATTATTAATTCAAGAGAGAAGCATAATTTAATATATTAAACTAATTTTTATAAATTGGATAAAAGAGGAGAAATAGTAAATATAATATATTTATAATAGATTTATGATTTATAAAAATAAAATAAAAAAAAATAAAATAAAAAACCGATAGCATAATTTAAATAAAAATGATTTTTTTTTTAGAACCGCCAATAAAATCTAAAAAGATTTAATTGATAAAACAAACAAATAAACTTTAGTGCGGTTTGGATAAGAAATATTGCATTTAAAATGTAAGGGTGTAGATAGGGTAAAATTGCATTTAGAAGGTAAGGGTCTAAATAGGGTAAAATTGTATTTAGAATGTAAGGGTCTGGATAAGGTAAAATGTGGACCCTAAGTTATACCCTCACCCTACCCTCGAATAAACGGATTTTTACTAAACCGGATCATATAAGGGTTTTTAATTAAATGGGTAGGGTTTTACCCTATTCTTTTTGAGTTGGGTAAGGGTAGGGTCTCAAAAACCCTACCCAGTTTGCCAACCTTAGATAAAATTGAATTACATATTTATTGAATTTTTTAATCTACAAATCAGTCTATCCTATTCTTATAATAAAAAGAAAATAGAAAAAAACAGAAGAGAATGATGAAATGCAGCGAAAATATTCATAATAAATAATGACGAAGAGATATTATTATATACATCACATAATACTTGTTTTATTTATAAAAAAAATATAATTAAATGAGATATTATTTTATTCGATTTAATATTTATATTTCAAATATAAAATTTTGATAATATTTAATTATATATAATTAAATATATTTATCTTTAAATATGAAAAATCGTATATATAAAAGTGTAGCAATTAAAAAAATATATTTTAAAAAAATTAATTTGAAGTATATTGAAATTAAGGTGGAACTCTCTAGCGAATGGTAAAGAATACTGTGTAAGAGAAACAAAAATAATAATTAAAAAAAATTAAACAAATAAAACTGTTTTAATTAAAAGTTAGGAGACAATTAAAATTTATTCACTTCACCTTCTTATAAATATAATAGATAAGTATATAAAGGGTAATTTCATTATCAGGATATTTGACGGGTGTCAAGTCCGTCAATATTTAAAATATCATGTAAACGACAAATTAATTGTAGTAAATAAGGTCGAATCCACAGAGAATGGTTATCAATTCTAATTTTTATATTAACCAAGTTGTATAAATTGGGGTCTAAAAGTGAATTTGAATTGAACACTTACAACGTAAATATTAACGATCAAATATATTAAAAGACCCAACTAACCGATCATTTAATTAATATGTTGATCATTGATTCTAAAGATACCTCTATCGAATTTAATAACTACAGTTATAATTATTGACAACGTGCCTAACAACCAATCTTTTCCTTAGTTATTAGACTGACCGGGTACGACCTTTCGAATCAATCACTAATCTAACACGTAGATTGCAATATGAATTAGAAAAGACCTATGGTCATAGCCAATAAATCAATACGAACAACAGTTCTTGAACCATGATTGTGAAACCTCAACACTACCTAGATTAGATTAATTACGAATTATCTAACATGCAGTGTATTAGCATACTCAATTAACCAATTGCGCGCTTAATCAATTAATTAAATAAAACTAACATGACCTTAGCTATGGGCACAGAATGACCTTAACTATGGGCACAGAGATTACACAAATATTAAAAGATAAAGCAACGAAGTAAAGATCTCACAACACGAATTAATTAAATCAATCGTTTAGCTGGACAGACTAGTTTAGCACCTCATGGACGCAATCAACACCATTGTCTAAAATATGAACTAAACGTACAAAAAGAAGAAAACAGATAGAAAAACTAAAGTCTGATTCCTTCTCCAAGTATTTTCAGAAAACCAAAGATAATCTAACAATTTGTTCTGCAGAGTAAATATACTCCGTTAAGAAAAATAACTAATCCTCTAAAATCTCCTCAAAATCCTCTCAAATATAATCTCTAATTTAACTTTTGAAAGCTGTGAAAGTTTGTCTTCAATCTTTGACTTTTGCACTTTTGGTCTTTAATTCCAGAAATCTTCATAATTTGCACAAATGCCTCTAAACTGTTCATATTCACAAAAATAGGGCAAATTAGTATAAAATCACAATAATGACCTCAAAATAACTAATGAAATAGTGCGTAAATGTTGCACATACGGTTCTTAATCAAATTCCCTCTCACTATTTTATACTTGCCCTCAAGTATGCACATAGATCATTCTCAAAAGAAAAATTAAGTGGTCTAACAACTGTCTACCCAAAGAATTATCCATAATCCACAATGCCCACAAGTAACTCAGATCACCAAAACAAGAAAAATGAAAGATAGGGAGCTATCATGTATTAAGCACACAAACTTTAATTCTATCTTTGATTAGAGCAGATGCAAAGACAGCAAGTGATAATTTGCAAAAGAAATCACATATACTAGCGCCACAAGCAAATATAAAAGACAGTCAAATTATTATAAACAACTAAAGCAGCCAACAAAATAAAACAACTTTATTAGTCACTGATCGGGTATCTCTTTTTTTTTTTTTTTATTTAGAGAGAATTTAACCCTAAACAACCAGCTAGACATTTCAAATCAACACTCCTAGTTATTTCCAAGTTTAAAACGACCCGAAAAAGGTACTAAACTCTTTCCAACCACTAGCTTCTCCATACATAAGCCACTTAAGGAGAAAAAAGGGGCGTGTCACCTATTCCGGCCAGTGAAAGGAGATGGAAAAACCAAGAATGTGTGACTTTGGTCGGACTGTGTTCGGTCCTAATAGGGGAAAATCCTCCTACCACCAGCGGCTCCATACATACAATAACTTAAGGAAGATTAGCGCCGATCCACTAATTTTAGCTGATGATACTGAGTCACATGATCAACGTCTTTTTTTTTTTCACAACACGAATTTTAATTCCTGTAAAAGAAAGAAAAACAAATTAGAAATCCTATAATTATATATCATTCTAACTATATATTTATTAAATATTTTTTTTCAAATATCATCATTCAATATATATATAAATATATAAATATATAATAAAATAAAATAAAATTAAAATAATTGAAAATAAAACAAAATAAAAAATAATTAAAAAAATAAATAATAAAATTAGAGAAATATAAAAATAAAAATAAAATGAAAGTAAAGAAAAATTTGGGTTGCCTCCCATAACGCATTGGTTTTACGTCTCTGGCTAGACACGGCGAGATTATCCAAAAGATAGCCGTGAGCACGACAAAAATTCTTCGCAGAGGTTTACTTAGAAACCCTCTGGCTTAAGTCTGTGCCCAATGACCTTGAAAACCTTGCCCGCTCCATGCTTCTAATTTCTACTACATCATGAGAAAACACATTAACAACGGTAAAAGGCCCAATCCATCTTGACCTCAACTTTCCTGAAAACAATTTAAGTTTCGAATGGTACAGAAAAACTTTTTGACCCACTGAGAATGATTTTCTAGAGACATGAAGATCATGCTCTCTTTTCAATGCCTTTTTGTGGTGTTGAGCTCTGATGTAGGCAGTGTCGTCGATGGCCAAGAGCCATCTGGGCGACGACACAGGGTCCCCAAATTAATAGGGCCCTAAATTACAATGGGAGATAAAAATATAGGGCCCCCAAAATTAATAAATTTCCAAATTACAACTCAATACAACACTAGATAGATTGTAATTAAATTTCTGGTCCCTATACATTAATTAATATACAGTTCATTTAAGTGATATTCAATCATCCGTGAAATGGCCCAAGTTATTTTTTTTTTTGGGCCCCAATTTAAATTTTGTTCCGGGGCCCCAAATTTCTGGAGACGGCCCTGGATGTAGGCATCATTCCTGATTTCTTCTAACTCTTGGATTTGGAGCTTTCGCTGCTTACCAGCAGCATCTATTCTCAGGTTACATTCTTTCACAGCCCAGAATGCTTTATGCTCCAATTCAATCGGCAAATGACACGCCTTACCATAGACAATGCGATAAGGGGACATCCCAATAGGCGACTTATAGGCGGTTTGATACGGCCACAGTGCATCTTCTAAACGTAAAGGTTAATCCTTCCTGGAGGGATTTACTGTCTTTTCAATGATTGACTTGATCTCCCTATTTGACACTTCAGCTTGTTCGTTTGTCTGTGGATGGTAGGCGGTGGAGGTGCGGTGCGTCACTCCATATTTTCTGAATAAGGCTTCGATGGTCCTATTACAAAAATTGGTTCCGCGATCGCTAATGAGGCCTCTGGGTGTACCATACCTGCAGAAGATATTAGACCTAACAAAGTCTGCAACAACTTTAGCATCATCAGTCCGGGTGGCTTTAGCTTCCACCCATTTTGAAACATAATCAACAGGTAACAAAATATAATGAAATTCGAATGAAGGTGGACAAGGACCCATAAAGTCAATACCCCATACGTAAAAAATTTCAACTATCAAGATTGGAGTCATAGGCATTTGGTCACGACGGCCTAGACTCCTTGTTCTTTGACAATTGTCACAAAATTTGCAAAAAACGTATGAATCATAAAATAAATTGGGCCAGAAAAATCCACAATCAAGTACCTTTTGGCTGTCCTTCTAGGTCCAAAATGACCTCCACATGATTCTGTATGGCATGATTTCAAAATTGGTTTGGTCTCCTCATTAGGAACGCATCTTCTAATCATCTGGTCCAAGCAATGCTTCCATAGATAAGGATCATCCCACATGTAGTTTCGAGAATCTCTTTTGTTTGTATCCTTCTCACCTCTGCTCAACTCAAAAGGTAATTTACCAGTAACGAGATAATTAACTATGTCAGCATACCAGGGATTAGTCGTGCCCACGGTGAACAGATACTCATGAGGAAATTTATCGTTTAAAGGTTGAGTTGTCTCGGAAGTGACTATCCGGCTCAAATGGTCTGCTACAAGATTCTCCGATCCTTTCTTATCTTTTATCTCCAAATCAAATTGTTGAAGGAGGAGAATCCACCGTATTAACCTGGGTTTCACATCCTTCTTTGACATCAGATATCTGAGAGCTGCATGATCAGAGAAAACAATCACTTTAGTACACAGTATATAAGAACGAAATTTTTCTAAAGCGAAAATAATTGCTAAAAGCTCATTCTTTGTTGTAGAGTAGTTGCATTGTGCACTATCCGGTATTCGTGAGGCGTAGTAGATCACGTGAGGTTCTTTTCCTACTCTTTGCCCAAGAACTGCGCCTACGGGATAGTCGCTTACGTCACACATGATATCAAATGGGACATCTCAATTAGGGCATTTAACTATGGGCGCGGTGACAAGTTTCTCTTTTAAAATGTTAAACGCTTCTTTGCAGCTTTCATCAAAGTGGAAAGTAACATCCTTCTTTAGCAGATTACACAGAGGTTGGGTAATCTTGGAAAAGTCCTTGATAAACCTCCTGTAAAATCCTGCATGTCCAAGAAAAGAACGAACTTCTGGTACACATACAGGGTAAGGTAAAGACTGAATCACATTAATCTTAGCTTTATTGACCTGAATACCACGTGCAGATACAATGTGACCGAGTATTAAACCATGATCTACCATAAAATGGCATTTTTCATAACTTAATACTAAGTTCAAGTCTACGCATCGTTGCAAAACCTTACCAAGATTGACTAGACAAGATTCAAAACTCTCCATAAACAGTGAAATCGTCCATAAATACCTCAATTATACTCTCGACATAGTCAGAAAATATATTGACCATACACCGTTGAAACGTGACAGGAGCATTACATAACCCAAACGAAATTCGCCTATAAGCGAATGTACCAAACGGGCATGTAAAAGTCGTCTTTTCTTGATCTTCTGGTGCAACTGGTATCTGCCAAAAACCTGAAAGACCATTAAGATAACAATAATGAGATTTCCCTGCTAATCTTTCTAACATTTGATCAATAAAAGGCAAGAGAAAATGATCTTTCTTAGTCGAGGCATTCAATTTACGATAATCAATACAAACCCGCCACCCGTTTTGGACACGAGTGGGTACCAACTCACCATTGTCGCTTTTGACTACCGTTATACCTGTTTTCTTGGGAACTACCTGAACTGGGCTTACCCAATTGCTATCTGAGATCGAATAGATCATACCAGCATCTAGAAGCTTTTGAATCTCCTTCTTCACTACTTCCATCATTGGAGGATTTAACCGTCTCTGAGGTTTTCTAATTGGTTTACGATCCTCCTCCAGAAGTATTTTGTGCATACAGGTGGACGGACTGATACCCTTTATGTCATTGATGGTCCACCCTATCGCTTCCCTATGCTCTTTCAAAAGTTGAACAAGTTGGTCTTCCTACTTAATGCTTAACTTGTTGGAAACGATCACTGGTAGTGTGTCCTCATTTCCTAGATAGACATATTTCAGATGACTTAATCACAAAGTAATCCTAAACCATTAAGAAAACCTTTTTCTATTTAGGATTCTCAAGGATCTCTTTCCTAATTAGAATCCCACTTTAGGAAATATCATTCCTAATCAAATATGATACTTCCAAAACAGTCTTCGAATCTTTTTCCAATTACAAACCAATTACGGATACCGGAATATACCCAAATTTTTGTCAAAATCCTAACAAACCACCCATTGACGAAAATTCCCTCTGCCCCTTTCCGACGACCACAACTCAAACCAGAGTCATCATACCTCACCATGAAAGTATACTCACTCAGGTACGATCCATCTCAAGACAAACCACTTAGGAACCATCAACCTAAGATTTTCTTTTCTCGGCACATGTCGAAAAACTTGCTGAATAAACCATGGTGCAGCTTCTTACATCAGCTTCCGGGAAACTCCTCAGCCATCGACATACTTTCCACCACACCCACATCCATGTTGACCAGATGCCCGTGCAATTATGGACATGCTAGAATTATTCCATTCTTTATCATGACAACCTTAGTGGTTCAGAACATGTCATAAGGACACCTATCCCAGTGTACATTCGGAGCCTTTGCTGAACTGCTCCTCACAGTCCTTCCTTATTCGAGTTTGCTAGCCACCTGATCAAAATTCTCAACCCACAAAGATTCCAAAACACCTCCAGTCAAACCCTCAATTTTATTTTGACTATTTGAGCAAAATTGAATCTTTGACCACATCTTTTGATCTTTACTTGCGTTAACAGAAAAACACAAAAGTTTCAAAGCTACCTTACCGCCACAATCATACATGTCGTAAATCACCACCGTCATCGCTCGAGAACTACCGCCGAAACTATTTCATCTCTACGATTATCGCAGATCAGATCTTGACAACACTTGCGGATTTTTTTCAGCTTTAATTTTTTTTTCTCACGCAACCAGCAACAAACTCGATCAGAGAAACCAAATACAATTTTTTCAGAACTTCTAGAGACTCTAGGAGATTTACCCATCCTTCAAAACCTTTCACTTTCATCTTACCTAAACCCATGTTTACTTCGACCAAATCAAAACTCACCGATCACACCAACGCTAGCTTAAAAACCAAGGGCTCTGATACCAGTTGTTGGGAAAACACGGCTAGCTACGATACCACTTGTTGAAAAAATCGGTGATCCAATATAGCGGAGACGAGTATTGGTAACCACAAAGTAAAACAACATACACAAGGCAAGAAATAGAGATAGAAAATAAGACACAAGGTTTTTACGTGGAAACCCAAAACGGGAAAAAACCACGGCCGTTAGGACGACGAGAGACTAATTCACTATGTAACAATAAAGCAATAGTTACAACAAGAATATCACTCTTTCACTCCCCAATCCAATTACATTGGTCACAGTCTCACATATAAGCTCTCCCCATATGGCTCTCACAGGATAACAAGACTCGATCCTAGAACTCAAGATCTCCATGGTCTTCATGGTTCCCAAGCCCCCATGAGGCACCTCCCAAACCTAACTAACTAGATCTACATTGTTCTCTCAACTAGATCTGCATTGTTTTCTCAGAATATCTAATAATAGATACAAGCACCATATTTATAGCATTAGATTACTTAGTCACAAAGTAATCATAAACCATTAAGAAAACCTTTTCCTATTTAGGATTCTCAATGATCTCTTTCCTAATTAGAATCCCATTTTAGGAAATACCATTCCTAATCAAATATGACACTTCCAAAACATTCTTCGAATTTTTTCCTAATTACAAACCAATTATGGATACCGGAATATACCCAAATTTTCGTCAAAATCCTAACACTTTTCTCCACGTGTAGCTGAAGCATTAGCGCTCAAGATAGCCCTCACTCACGCAACTACACATTGTCTTGGTCCAGGCATAGTAAAAAGTGATGCACAAAGCGTTGTCTTGTCCTTACGGAATATTGATCCTGATTGGTCGGAGTATAGAGCCATTATCTTTGAGTGTCAATAACTACTAATTCAGAGACCTGATATTATAGTAGAATGAATTAGTCGTCGTAATAATGTTATTGGTCATAAATTAGCTCGTAGTTCTTTTTCATTTTCTTCTTTATTTTTGATTTGGACTTCGATTCCGGATTGTATTGCTAACCTTTTTTAATAAATTTTTACATTCCCTCCAAAATAATAACGACGAAAAATATTTCAAAAATCCAATAAATAAACTCTGAGTCATAAGAATTGTTGCCGGAGATGTTAGAGAAAGAGGACAATTGTCACTATTTGGTCAATACACCACACACCTTACAGTTATGAGGATTAAGTAGAATCATATTGTGAGCTTTGACACATCAATCATCAATATAATGTTGTGGAAACTTTATGATGTGATTTAAAGAAAGCATGAATAGGATAGAGAGTGGAATGTGTGATATGCAAGCCCAACCCAATAGAGAATTGAGGCCCAATTAAACAAAAATCAAGCTGTGGCCCAATTTGAATAGCAGTACGTCAGATTAGTTGCCACGTGTCTTTCCGTTATCCATAGCATTATAATAATACTACTACTACGTATATAGTAAGTCCGGCTCTCTCTACTATACTATATTCTATTCTATTGCATTGAAAATTGTAAGTAGTATAAAACAAGTGAGGCTACCTACAGAATCATTTCTCTCTCGAGGCCTTTAAAAATTAATTAATTGAAGGCAATGGCGTTACAGTACCCAAACCGCCTCTTATCTTATTTCCAACTCTCTCTTGACTCTCGTCATTACCGCCCATTACATCCAGCCCAGACCAGACCAGCCCAGCTATTACTATCTGAATAAAAAGAGCTGTGTGTGAAAAAAAAAAAAAGAATTTAGAATGAAAAATCCAATGTGAAAATAGGTAATAGCAAACATAGAAACTTGGTTTGACCAAGCCAATTCTATCTGTACCCCATGTTCTTCCCATGTTCCCAACACCTCTCTCTCTCTCTCTCTCTCACTTCAATGGAAAGAAAAGAATAGAATATATTCACTTCTAAATACATTAAAATAAGGAATAAGAATTTTCCTTTCTACAAAGGAAAGGAAGATGGTATCTATTCTATTCTATTTTTCTTTTTTATTTTTGTAACCACTTTCTATTTACCATCTTCTTCACTTCACTTCACATTTTTTTAATTTTGTCATCCTCAAGATATGCTTGCTTACTACCAAGAAATTTGTCACTATCTCACAAACCTTCCTTTTTATATTGCATGCATTTGTCCTCAACCATCATACTTATTATTACTTCAACATTATTAAACATCCATAATCTACCAATTTCTGCCTTTTTTTCCCCCAACTTCTTCTATTATTTTATCAATTTATTATTGATTAGATGCTTCATTGACTTCCACTTGTATTTTATGTATATATATATGCTCCTTTTTTTAAGGTATTTTTTCAAAGGGTTGCTAACAAAGTAGTGCTTGCTTTCTACATATACATATTCTTCACATTTCTTATCATAAGTTTTTTTTGTTCCTTTTTAAAAAGAAATTTTGGATTTTTTTTCAAATTAAAGGGAATTTTTATTATAAAAGATATTTAAATAATAAATAAGAAAGAAGAAAAAAATATTAAATTTTAACTTAATAAAAATATTTATTAATACTTTAAATTGTATATAAAGATAAATATATTTTTATGTGAATTTTAATTTTTAATTAAAAATCAGAAGAAAAAAGTGGTCCAAATAATAAAATATAATTTTATAACCAATATTTTCAATTTTTTAAAATTTGTAAAAATTTCAGAAATATTTTATTTATTTATTTAAGGATTAAATTATTAATGAGGAAATATTGGAAAATGACACATGTTAGAGTGGATTTTGCATACGTATGGAGTAATGATTAAATTTTACTAGCTATAGAATAACAAACATACTTGAACTATGAATATATTCCACGAATTAATAATTTTTATATTTATTAACAAAATATTGCTGCTATTGAAACTGAAACCATTATGTAGTGATAGGTATAAAAATTCACATTTAATAATTCCTTCAACCAAATTGACTGCAAACAATCATAAATGATGTGGAAACTTTTACTTTAGTAGAGTATTATCATTATTATTATTCTCATTATAAAAAAGTGTAGAGAAGCAAGTTTGATTATTAGTAAAATTAGTTTCAACCACTGAAATGATTAAAAACCATCATTTGGTTTTATATTATATGCCAATTCTATGTGAACACTTTACAAACAAATTATTCACTGAAAAGATGATCTGCAAAACAGTGAATTGATAATAATAAATAGTAAAAAAAAAAAAAAAAAAAAGCTGGAAGGAAGAAGTGTGAAATAATGAAAACCACTTTGTTTCTCCATTGAAATGATTTTGTTCTGATTCCACATTCTACTTTTTTTTTTTTTTTTAAATGAGAATTTATTCTTATCATTTACCTCCATGTATATATTCTTTGTTTTCTATGTCTCACTTTTTCAGAAAATGATAAGATAATTTTTTTAATTTGTGCATACAGATTCTTCCACCAATAATGTGTATGAAGCTTAGGTTATGGTTTTTGGAAGATGTTGATCCGGCATCACATAATATTTCTCTTTAAAAAGGTATCGGGTTGAAAATGATACATGCATAAAAAGTGGAGTTTATGAGCCTTGCCTTTGTTTTGATTTGGTTTGTTTAGTTTGGAAGTATTGAAAATGAATTGATGAGGGTACAGGATGAAGTTTAATGGAATGTGATGCCATCCATTTGGTATTTTTAATTAAATGGCTCAAATGGGGTGAGCTGAAATCAAAATATTATTAGTATGTTTTGTATTACATGAATATAGAATAATATAGTATGAGAAAAATGATTAAAGTAAAAATTTTATATAAAAATTAATTTATTTAAAAATGGTGTCTCGTTGATTGTTGTATAAATAACAAAATAATAAATTTATATTTGATAAAATTCGATAAATAATAAAATAATAGTCTGAATGATTAAAATACTTAAATTATACTACATCTATTTATAAGATATGTGTTTTGGACGTTGGTAGAAAAAAATAAGGATAAGTAGCGTTTTCATGTGCTCCTCTTTATTTGAATACCTATTTATGGCTTCGTTGGTTATTACTTCTGTTGGAGTTACAACGTCATTTCTTATGACAACCTCTAGAATATTATAGAACGATCTAAAGAGGGTCATAACTTATTCAACTTGCCATCAATTAGGCTATCTGATCTTTGTTTGCAGTATCTCTGAC
Source organism: Cardiospermum halicacabum (assembly GCA_031304145.1). Classification (NCBI taxonomy): domain Eukaryota; kingdom Viridiplantae; phylum Streptophyta; class Magnoliopsida; order Sapindales; family Sapindaceae; genus Cardiospermum; species Cardiospermum halicacabum. Next base: position 32,936,501 of record CM062393.1, read on the forward strand.
TATTTGGATAGCGTTTTTCAAAGCATTATTATTAATTCATGCCCTTGAGCAAGATATGCGGAAGATTTTAAAATATACTATAGTCACATAAATATTAAAAGTATTTTCAATGACACATTTGGACTTTAACCATAGTTGGAGTTGTGAAGAGCATCGTACAAATAGAAAGATGTGTATATGTGATTGAATGACCGACTGAATAGAGTAATATAGATATCGTTATTTTAAAAAATTAAATACTTTTATTTACATTTGTAATTTTCATTTCCTTCCTGGTGATATTATTTGCGGTCTAATAGTATAGGTTGATGGACTTGTAGATAAAGCAGGTCAGATATTTACTCTAGACTCATACTCGTTTGGGCTTATCAGGTTATTATTGCCATATATATATATATATATATTCATTCTATGTGTGTAAGAGGAATAAAGACAATTTTTGTGTGTTTTATTCTTTATCATCTCTCCTACGCTAATTAGAGCTCTTCTAGGGTTTGGCCTTATGAGTTTGTTCTTTTGTTCCTTTTGTGATTCTAATCTATATATACTTTGGTTCCTTAATGTAGTCAGAGTTTCAAGGAGCTCAACATGGATTAGTCCGTTAGTAGTACCATGGTATAAAATTTAATTGTTTCCGATAGATAGATGTTTTATACTAATAATTAATATTCTTTATTTTGTTGTGATGAAAACCATACTTTTTGATGAATTAAATCCCTTAGAGCCTTAATTTAAAATCCTTTTCATTTATCCAAATTCTAATCCAATTTGGTTGTGTATTATTTAATAAGTTGATGACTTTATTTTTATGCTTAAAAAAAATCTAAATGGGAGGCTTCACTTTTAGGGTATGGTATTTGACTCCTATCATTTTATAATTTCAAACTCCCCATTTGTTTCTATAGGAAAACACAAATTGGTAGCAAAGTTTGATTTTTGGATAAATGGTCTCTCTTTGGCTCTCATGAATCATCGTACAGGATAAGTATAATGTAATATAAGAAAAAAGATTAAGATAAAAGTTTTGTATAATGATTAAGTTATCCAAAAATTATATTTGGTTTGTATCGCATAAACAACATGATAGGATAGTAAAATATTTGGTAAAACTCTATAAGTAATGGGTTAGTAGTATAAATGACCAATTTTTTTTTTTTTTAGAAAAAAACTTGATAAGTAATAAAATAAGAGTCCATTGGATTTCTAGGCCATAAAAAGTTAACTATACAATTATAGGCCACTTTTGAAAAGTTTACAAAACTAAACTTTGATTTTCACTCCATAGGCCATTCACAGCTGTGAGCGTAATTCACAGACTGTGAGCATAATTCACAACATCTGTGAATTGTAAAGTTTTAGGGGTATTTTGGGAAACTTGGCCTATGGAGTGAAAACTAAACTTTTAAAAGCCTGTTTTTGTATGTTTTTCAAAATAGGCCTATAATTGTATTTTAAACTTTAGAAAGCCCATTTCTTAAAATTGTCACATAAAATATTACCATCGTTACTTTAGTGCGAGCATAAGAACTTGTGGTGAAAAATAAACCACAACCAAACTATAAGGCTAAGATGGTAAAGATAATGCCCTGAAGTTTGCAGTAATGATAATACAAAGTATACTCTAATGAATCAAAAAATTCGGATCCTCTTACAATCGTCTCTCCCTCTATTTATAGGAGGCCTATGTACCCTGATCCTTCAAGGATTGGGTCTCCTAATCTTTATGGACTTGCTCTCCTCACCATAATCGGAGAAGGCTTTCTTAATTTGACTTGCTTCAGGAAACCATATCTGGAATGGATTGGGCTTTTTGGGCTTGAATTCTTAACGTCATGACGAGAAAGGTCTGTTAGGCTCATAAAAGTGCTTTTGGCTAAGAGAGTTGGAACCTTGCTAGCTTTTGACCGAAAAAATAGGGTGAGCCCTTACTTCGGCCAAAAGTCCTGCGGCCGAAGACATTCTTGCTTTGTGCTCTTGATCTTCGAGTTGAGCTCTTTGACCCTTATCCTTTAGATGTCTTAACTTCCATCGACCCTTGAAAGTCTTAAGTTACTTTTTTACTGCAGAATTAAAAAGGATATTTAATTATCAATGTTTTGACTAAATTACCCATTCCTTCAATGATTTGGTTGAAATGTAATTTATATATTTATTGAATGGTAACTATGAAAAAATTTAATTAATTCATGTTCAAAATTAAATATAATACTTATATTGACTTCTAATTTTATTTGAAATTGACACTTAAAAATAAATAAAATAAAAATATGTTAATAATTTTTTTAAAAGATAAATATGATGTATATTTAGTCTTTTTAAAAAAAATAATAATAAATTATCAAATAGTAATTTAGTGATAACATGGTAAAAATCTAACACGAAAAGTATATGATAAAAGTTATCCTATATATGCAATATAAAATTATCAACTGTATTATTTGATCCTATTCTAAATAACAGTCAAATACTTGATAAATATATAAATCGTATATATAAATCCTATTTCATTCACCCCAAATTGAGAAAAGAGCTAAAAGACTCGATATTACTACCTATATACCAATGTGAATATAGCTTTTTGGGATTCCAAAGCTTAAGAACTCCAAAGTCGAGAAGCATGTGAGTGAAGACAAATCATATTGGAAGGCTTATTAGTAATTTGTGAGACTAGTGGTCAGCCTTAAGACGGTCATGTAACAATGTGGCACTCGACCACCGCGCCTCGAGTCCTCCAAGGATAGACTTCAGACATTACAGAAAGACTCATAACAATTTATAGAATTAATGGTTGACAGTAAACTCGTTTGGTAGGTGACATCATCTTCGCAAGGGAAAGTCGTTACAAAGATATGTTGAATATCACTCAAGAAAATCTTTTCTAAGTTCAGAAACCGAAACCACAACCATATAAACACTCATTTAGGAGCACTATTTTCTAAAAGAATCCACATTACGAGAAATTATATATTTTCATAATGTAAGTGATCCCAGTGGATATGAAATATGAGATGATAAAAAAATAAGAAGTGGGAGTCAATATGAGAAGAGATTTAAGAATGATATTACATATTTTGAAGGAGAAAGTAATCCAAATGAATTCCTATATTGACTTTAAAAAAATAGAAAGAATATTTGAAATAAAAAATATTATGATGTGTAAAATTTCAAGACAAACATATTAAAATTTAAATATTATACATATTTTAGTGGTAGGAGAATATAAAATCAACGTCAATCAAAGATGAAAAAGAAAATATGAGATCACAGGAGAATTTGAAAACGTTGATGAGTAAGAGATTTATGCGTAAAAATTTTATGTGTGATTTGTATATACAAAATTCTTTATAGAGTTATTTTTTTTTTCATTATACTATTCGATGAGATTAGAGTCTGTAATATTATTAAGGTTGAATAACATTGAACGCGGTTAATATTGTCATGAGAATAAACCATTTAGGATTATGGAGTTAGAGTTTGAAACATGTTTAGTGCTAGTTCAAGATTAAAAATCTAGTTAAGTACATACAGAAAAGTCGTATGGTATAAATTATTGGATTGATCCACCCAAAAAGGGTACGAATCTTGTCCAAGCCTATTAAATACTACATGAATTCAATTAAGATTAGGAATTCTCATGTAACTCTAAAAACTTAACCTATGAATAAATATTATATTTAACCTTGAAAAAATAAGGATGAATGAGAGAGGATTCGTGCGCTCGTATTAATTAATCAAATATGTAACTGAATAGCATAATCGAGTTAAGTTGATGGTATATATTTAGAATTCAGCATGAACTCGTGCAACTCCCATTAATCAATCAAATATGTAATCGAATTCCATAATCGTGTCGAGTTGATGACATAAATTTAGAATTCAACATGTTGTTGGGTCTTCGGAACCTATTCTCAACTCTAATATTAATATAATATTATTTGTTTTAGGTTAGGATCGAATCTGTACGGATTTGTTATTGGAAATTTCATTCGAGAAGACCTTTTACTAATGAAATTTTTTAAAATATATGACATTATCTTCTTGTACTAGTGACACTCAGACATATGTATACTAATGATTTTAGGGTTCTATGGATATTCAAAATCCATGGTTATCTCGGTCACTAATATCATCAAAAGTTTAGATATTTTTAAGATCTTAACTTATTAAAGATCTTGATGAATATAAAAATAAATACCAAATTTAAACTATATTTGACTTTCAATGTTGGTAACCAAAGTACACAAATAAATTGAAATTCTGCAAAATTAAAGTATTTCGACAAAACAATTTGACCATGGACGAGTTAATTCTATGGAGGAATTAATTTTGATATGGTAGTTTAGTTTAATTTTCTAAATTTATTTAGAAACGAAAAAAATAAAAAAATTGTGACCATTAGAGAGGATGTTTTAACTCCTCTACTGCAGATTTTTTTTTCTTTAATTCTTTATATTCCAATAGATTTACTAGTATTTTCTTTTAGAAAATTTATTAATAAATATTATGACGATGTTTGAATATCTTTCTAATTATAAATAATAAAATTTATATTTTATTTAAATTTCACTAATTTAAACGTAAAATCGAATTTTAGATTTCAATAATGGTGGGATGTTTCTTTACATATTTTGCTTTGTATTTTTTTTTAAATAAAAAATAAATTAAGAAAATATCAAAGCAATACAAATTGTTACAGATCTGGATTTCATTGATGGTCCAGCCTTTTTCATTTGTTTGGTGTTAACCATTGAAAATTTGAGATTTATATTATTTACTAATCTCCAAATAGTATTGTATTGCATATATATTTATTACATTGTGAAGAATTGTATCGCATTCTGTTGTACTATTCACGCCCATATAAAATACATACAACTCTGATTTCCCACCTTAAACATAAATTTCGCATTACAATTACAAACCCCTTAATTTCTTCATTAAAGAATGACAACCATTTCTCATCCTACTGTACCTGCTCTATTGACATCTATACTCCACCAAAACATAAATGAGCATCAACATTTTCCATATTTTCAGACTAAATATATTAATATCCATTGGAGGGTTCAAAGAGAGAGAAAAGCTAGTCAAAAGGCAATAGTGGTGGGTGAATTAGACAGTAGAGATAGAGAGAAATGCAAGTGAGGAAGAATGCAACAATTCATTGATCCAATTGTAAGTATATGTTTTCCTTACATGAATCATATAAAGACAGCCTGGAACCATCCAAATCCCACAGCCCCACCATTATTAATTATTAAAAGAAACTCTCTCCCCCATCTCTCACTAACAACAACTACTACAACCATAACCATTTCTCTTTTCTTTTTCATTTCACACCCATTTCTCTAATAAAGCTTACATACAATAAAGCACAACTCTTCTTCCTCTTCCTCCTCTCTCTCTCTTCTCTTTTCTTTATTTCTTTTTTATTTTTAATAATCTCCCAAGCATCTTTACCTTTCTTGTCTCTCTTCTTTTTCCATCATCTTATTCTTTCTTTGTTTGTTTTAGTTCTCCTTCCCCCTCCTATCCTATCCTTCATTCATTATATTGGGATCACTAAAGTTGAATTCCTTTTGTTGTTTTGTGATTGGGGTTGTTTTAGTGGATGAGTATGGTCTAGTGGGTTGATCACAGTTTTTCTTGTTTAAATTCTGGGTGAATTTGTATTTGTTTTCATTTCTGTCATAAACAAAGTTATGGGGCTCTGTCATGGAAAACCCCATCAAAGTAATAGTTTACACAACAACAACAACCCATCTCAAACTCTAGCACTTGAGTATCCAAATGAGTCTTTGCCCACTTCACACACCAAGAAATCCTCTCCTTTCCCATTTTACACCTCCAGTCCACTCCCCAGTTTGTTCAAGAACTCACCAGCTATTCCCAGTGTCAATTCAACGCCTTTGAGGATCTTCAAGCGTCCTTTTCCTCCTCCTTCTCCTGCTAAGCATATAAGGGCATTGTTGGCTAGGAGGCATGGTTCTGTCAAGCCTAATGAGGCTAGTATTCCTGAAGGGAGTGAGGCTGACATTGCTTTGGATAAGAACTTTGGATTCTCCAAGCTTTTCTCTTCTCACTATGAGATTGGTGAGGAGGTGGGTCGTGGTCATTTTGGTTATACTTGCTCTGCTAAGGCTAAAAAAGGTTCCTTGAAAGGCCTTGATGTGGCTGTCAAAGTTATTCCCAAATCCAAGGTCTCAATTTTGTTACTTAATTATTGTTTGTTCTATTGTCTTTTTTATTGTATGCTTTGCTAATTGTGTGATTCTTTTGTTGCTCATGGTTTTGGTATTGGAATTTTAAGCATTGATGCAACAGTGATACTTATTGTTTGTTATAATATTATTAGTTTTGTTGGTTTTGGATTAATTGATGATTTGTGCAAGTAAATTGTGATAGGGGTAAAGGGTTTGTCTCTTTGTAATTTAGCTGTGGACTTTGTTTTGTTCTCACACACTTTGATTATTGATCCTTGTAGAGAATGACCTTTGAAGAAAATTTTGTGTTCCAATTGAGTGCAATTTGGAGTTGATCAGTTTTTTCTCTGCAATGATTAACTATTTGTTCTTTGGCAGATGACTACTGCCATTGCTATTGAGGATGTAAGACGAGAAGTTAAGATATTGCGGGCTCTGACAGGGCATAAAAACCTCGTCCAGTTCTATGATGCCTATGAAGATGATGATAATGTTTATGTAGTGATGGAGTAAGTATAAGCCATTTCCGTCTTTTGTTTCAATTGCTAATATGGTTCATGATTTTGGGGAAGACTAGACAGGTTTTCTTTGATTGTACCGTCTTGCAGAGTAAATGCTTAACTATTAATGTGTGGCATATGTGTATAGTTTTCAGCATATATTCAGCAGTTTGGGTGGTGCTTCTACTATGTTTTCACCTATGTTGACATCATGGAGATTTCAGTTCCATTTTGGTTAACATGGTATTTGGGATGAATGCCTTTGGTTAGCATAGTTAATTTGCCTCGGCATATCCGGCAGTTGTGTCATCTGTGTATAATATTGCCGTCAAATGGAATTACAAATTAACCTTCTTTGTAGCATGTTTCTGGTATAATTGTCATTTGGGCTTAAAGTATTGATGGGATAGTTGTGTTTTTTCCGGTGACACCTTCGCACTTCTGTGTTTTGTTTTTGTTTCTTTTTGCATAGTCCATCTAAGGTTCTAATTGGTTTCTATGATGTTGGAGGTTATACTAATTTGGTTTGTTGTTCCAGATTGTGCAAAGGAGGCGAATTATTAGATAGAATACTGTCAAGGTATTGATTCTTGTTTTACCATTCTCTCTTAATGTTAACTCTTGGTCTGATATGGTAACATTCTAACTAGCATTCATCTGTGATGTCTAGGGGTGGAAAATATTCAGAAGAAGATGCAAAAGCTGTAATGGTTCAGATTTTAAATGTAGTCGCTTTCTGTCATTTCCAAGGTGTGGTTCACCGTGACCTGAAGCCAGAGGTAATTCATTTTATCTCCAATCCCATTTGTATTGCTCTTCTGTTTTGAATTTAAGTATCCCCTCCAGCATATTGTCCTATTCTTACTCTGTTGCATGGATTTGGGTTTCAGAATTTTCTCTTTGTCTCTTCAGAAGAAAATTCACCACTGAAGGCTATTGATTTTGGACTATCTGATTATGTAAAGCCAGGTCAGTACCACTGAGGTTTCCCTCTCTGGTTTATGTTAAATGATTAGTTCATTGGTGTTTTGACTGTACAAGTAAATTGCAGATGAGAGGCTGAATGATATCGTAGGAAGTGCATATTATGTTGCTCCTGAAGTTTTGCATAGATCATATGGGACTGAAGCTGATATGTGGAGTATTGGTGTCATTGCCTATATTCTTCTATGTGGAAGTCGACCCTTTTGGGCTCGTTCAGAGTCTGGCATATTCCGAGCTGTCCTTAAAGCCGATCCTAGCTTTGATGAAGCCCCTTGGCCTTCTTTATCCCCTGAGGCAATTGATTTTGTAAAGAGACTGTTGAACAAGGACTACCGGAAGAGGCTAACAGCTGCGCAAGCTCTGAGTAAGTCATCTCTTTAATTAATTTATTTTTCCTCTCGAGTCCATACTTGCAAGTTTCTTAGTGATTATATTGCAAGAGGAAGGTTGCATATGTGACTCCTCATATGTCATTCACAGTATGGAAAGTCTACGTGCATTAGGTTGTACTAATTATCATAGCTGTTTCATATCCTTGTTCAACAAATATTATTCTGGGATTTGATAGTCGAGGCCTTTTCTTGTGCCTAAGGTCATCCATGGCTGGCCAATTATCACGATGTGAAGATACCAGCAGATATGATAGTGTACAGACTCATAAAAGCTTATATATGCTCATCTTCTCTACGGAAATCGGCTCTAGGGGTGAGTACTATTAAATAACCTTATTTGGTTGAATGATACCATCTCTTTTGGTATCTCTTATACTTGTACTAACTCCTGAATGTCTGTTAAGTCTGATAATGTTTTATCTATTTAATTAATATGATTAATTCTTTTTCCAAACATGCTCTTACTCACTCTACTAGTTTCAGCTGGCAAAATGTAACCTAAAAGACCATCCATCACTGCAGCAGCTGGTTTATTTGGAAACCTTGTATCCAAATTGCATACCTTTGCAATGTAATCAAATGTTAATTAGGAAGTTCAACTACAAATGATTTTTGAGTTGTTAGGCGTTGTGGGAAAACCAATAGGGAAAAATTTATTTCAAATGGATTTTATACATGTAGATTTATCAGATACAAAATAAGTGGTTGCATTAGCATCTCCACTGTTCAAAACACTAGGAATATTGGATTCCTTCAGTTTTTTTTAATTAGTTTAGCTTATTGTAACCATGTGATTAATCCACTGAAATGAATTAAAAAGGATGTAATTCTAATGGAGTGCTTTATTAACAAGGTGATTAAACATGTAAAACTGCTAATTGGTTCTGAATTTCTTCAATTTTCCTGTGTCCTTGTGGTAACATTGCATATATAGATATTAAAGCAATAGATAATTGATTAAATGTGCCATGATGACAGGCTCTTGCAAGGACATTAACGGTGCCTCAGCTGGCATATCTGCGGGAACAGTTTGCATTGCTGGGGCCAAATAAAAGTGGATTCATTTCTATGCAGAATTATAAGACAGTCAGTTTCTCTTATACTCATTTCTTCAAATGATGTATGTTTTGCATGAAAAATGTAACTGAAATTATCCTTTGCAGGCAGCAACAAAGAATTCCACAGAGGCCATAAAAGACTCGCGAGTCTTGGACTTTGTTATCATGGTAAGCAGTTGGAAAGAAGACCTACTATCAGCCTCTTTTGGCAATGATTAATATAGATTTGTTCACTTTAGGCAAATAATCTGGTATTTGAATTACTGATGTTAAGTTTTGTGTGATAATACAGATTGGTTCTCTTCAATATAGAAAATTGGACTTTGAAGAATTTTGTGCTGCTGCCATAAGTGTGCATCAGCTAGAAGGAATGGACACTTGGGAGCAACATGCGCGGCAGGCCTATGAGTTGTTTGAGAAGGAAGGCAATAGGCCTATTATGATCGAGGAACTTGCCTCGGTAGGCTCTCTGTCCCTTTCTCTTGTTGGCATATATAACTTATAGTACATATAAGCTATCTTATATATAACATAGAGTATGCAAGCCGAAACTTGATAACATGTTGCATCCTCAATCAATAACAGAATTCTGACTTACTATATACAATTTGCATTTATAGGAACTTGGTCTGAGCCCATCTGTCCCTGTTCATGTGGTTCTCCAAGATTGGATAAGGCATTCGGATGGGAAACTGAGTTTCGTGGGATTTGTGAGACTTCTACATGGAGTTTCTTCTCGAACATTTCAGCAGAGAAGGGTTGAAGCACAGTAGCTCAAGTCAGGAATGACGTTAAATGCAAGAAGAAGACAATTCAATTGGGCATGGATGCTTAAGAAGTTTCCAGGCATGTCATTACCTCATAATATTCCTTCTACCATGTAATCTCTCAGTTGAATGGTTTAGATTTTTATGATTTGGGTGTCACTTGAAAAAAAATAGAGGATTGTACAGATGAGCGTAGATTGCAAAAATGTATGATAGTTAGCAGAATCAGCTTTAAGCCTAAGTTTTGTGGATTTTGGGTTTATCCCTGGTGTACCAATCATATAATAAATTCCTCTTTTTTATTTCATAACTTAAAGTAGCTGTATATACTTTGCTTGCAGAAGTCAACATAAGATAATCAAGCTTACACAACACCAATAGATTGATTGATCAACACTTTATTGAATCTCATTTCAGGCTTATTTCTTCATCTTATGTTTTTGGTTTTTTTCATTCTGTTGCTTAGGTCATTTTGTGGTGCGAAAGATGTAATACTTGGTCAAGTCTTTGTGATGGTGACAGGATGCTGTCAAGCATTTTGTGACATTTAACTGCCTCAACTTTATTTTCCATTTTTCTCTTACCATCCAATGATATAATGACTTAAATCTGCAGTTCTACAGTTCAAGAATTGATGTTATTTGAGAACCTGCATTATGAAGCCACTAGCCATGCCCAACTGGTCAACAATGACATCTGAATAAAATAGTGCTCATGACAACTTTAATGATAGACCAGAAACTGATACCCAAAATAGGAAATTGATTCATGTCATGTGATATTGCCATACTGTAAAGGAAGTATACATACACAAGGCTCCCATGTGGATACAAAACCAACTGCTCCACATTCTCCTACCTATAATAGCAACCCTGGGCATACAATAGCCTTAACTAAGATCAGCTGAATGAACTCCAACGTGGCTGGTTTCGCTTCTTCTGTATGCATATGGGTGAATTATATTGAGTTGAGTATTGATGTTGTACACAATTATTTGTCGGAAAACATAAAAATCACACAGTACTGATATCTACTCGGCTTTTATGGAGCTGAAAGGCTGGGGTGATCCAGCTCCCACAACTACATTGTATGCCTGACCAATTGAAGTAACCCAGACGTGCTTCACAATGAATACATGACAACTTCCCCTCTAATGCACCTTCAACTGACACAAAACAGCTATTAGCACGAATCAATCTTTTCATAAAAACTACATTCATTCTGTTTACTGTATCTAGAATTGATGGAGGCAATAAACTACAGTTATTGGAATGTGCTAAAATATCAGAGACTATTTGAAAGGGAAAGCAAAGAGAGCAATCCAAACAAACCAAGTCCAAGCACTAGTTGTTTTCTAATATGTCTAACATCAGTCACATAAGTAACTTAATTGCAGAGTCAAGCCCAAAAGACATTTTATGTTAAGCAGCTGCAAGTTACTATTTTTATCTTCATATCTTTCTTATCTTTATTAACAGGTGAATTAATCAATAGTTATTAGCACTTAAACCTCATAATGCCAGAACTTGAGCTAAGATGTTCATTTATTTTAACGAGAAGTCATGTATGTTGTATGTGTCCTACTATCACATATAGGTAATCTCTGGAAGAGGAAATTTCAGCAGATATCATTTACCTGCTGTCATCCATTGAAGAGGTTCGACAAATATAGAAGAACACTCGGACTCATCAGATTTGTTAAATTGATTCCTACTTCTTCTCCTGTGCCACTCAAAGGCTGTCTCACCCTCGCCAGGAGAGTGATCCAAAACATTTTCCTGCAGAGCAACAACTCTGCGACATTTCTTGCAGCGGTAAGCAGGAACATGCTTATCTCCTATGTTTTGTGATACTTCTGTTCCGGATGGAGCTTCTACAGGCAAGCCAGGATCAGTACCAAATCTGGACCTGTCTATTATCTCTCCACGGTTGTAAGAGTCACCTATAAAATAAGAAAGTGAAAACCTTATTGAAACAACCTAAAAATCCAAGGATGTACTTTTTCTTCTTCCAAATGTTCAGAAAGAGGATTCTTATTTATTCATTTTAAATAAACACACAGGAAAATAAGAACTCAGAGGTATCCAACAGCAATGGAAAGCTTAAATTCAATTGGGATCTTTTTATAATCATGGTTACCTGCAAGCTAATTGTACACACACCTGAACAAATATGACTAACCATATAAAGACTATTCCAAAGTGATAAATGAGTCGAAGCAAAGAAAGCCTTGTAAATTTTTGCACTTTCTACAATAAAATTAACTCTTTATCATTACCAATGCCAATCTTTAGGTGTAAGAATGCCAAATAGAGGATGTGTACAGCGGAAAAGAGTACTTAACGGTCAATGTCAGAGATGCCAATTTTTTCCTAATGATTTTCAGAAGCTATGTTAAAAGCCATAAAAATGTCATCTGCATTTTAGTTCATAGCTTCTAGTGAAGATAAACAAATAATCGCACTTGGTGAATAAGTCTGGGGCAATCACAAAAGTATAAGGGTTCCATAAATAATTGAACTAAGAATTTTTCTTTCTCCTTTTCTTCTTAAAATCGTTTTGGGGACTGGAGGTGCGGAGTGAAATCAATCTGCAACCTCATGGTTAACTATGTGAGTGGCTAACCAATCTAACATACTCATTATCCCAATTGAGTAATAAATATTGAAAGACCTTGCTAGTTATCAGCAATATTATAATCAATGCACTAGAACAAATCAATCTTTCTTCAATTCAGTAGTTATCAAATGTGCAAAACAAGTTCATGTCAAATAAACATCCCATGGTCATAGTTTTGGGTATAAAAAAAAAACCTAAAAATCCTTCATTGGTGCCAGACTAGTTTGGTTCATTAAGATGGTTTGAAGGCATTAAAAAAAAAGGCTTTTATCACCAAATTCACATTAACAATTCAAAACCAATTGGATACCAATTGCACTTACTAACCTCTAAGACACTAAGTTATCTAAATCCACTCAGTAACTTACAATCTACACTTCATGATTCAAGATAATTGAAAAAAATTCCTGTTATCAATATCAAATCTCAGAGTACAAGGAACATTTATGCAGGTATTGAAAAACAACCATTCACCTATTTTAATAGAAAAGAGGGAATGAGGCAGCAAGAATAAGGTAAGTAGCCTACCCAACACTTTTAGGCGAAATCGCTTGTAAAGAGTGCTGGAATGATCAATCTTGAAACCCATTTCTTCAAACATTTTCAGCTACATTTGAAAGGAAAAACACATTTTCAATATCCTAATTAGCAATCCTATAATTAAGAGCTAAAATTCATTTGTCCAAATCAAAGTACAAATATATCAATACCATACATCACCTGCTCTAGAAATCCATCATTGGGGCTAACAAACTCACAACTCTGCCTCAGAGATTCAAGAGCATCTACAATTCCCCAAAGAAAAACATTCACTCTTAAGCTAGCTTCAGATACCAATTACAAAAACCAAATTAACAATATATTCTCCCTAAGCCAATCAAAATTCCATAAGATAACCAAATAAAAACAGCAATCCTGCACCAAAAACAAAGGTAAGGACATCACTAAGAACAAGCAACAAAATCCAGCAAACCTTCTAAGGATAGCCGTTCAGATCTCATCAAATACGCTGTAACAATAGCTGCACTGCAACCAACACACAGAAACAAACACTGAACCCTTAACACTTCAAGCCAAACTCAAAACATGTACAGATATTGTTTAGTGAGGCAGCAACTGGAGGTTCAATCCTCAAAATGCTACCAATCATTAACAGAAAAAAGAAAGTCTACACCATAACGACCCAAATCAGCTGGTGATTAGACTCGCAATATGAAAAAATGCTTCAAATTCTAAAATTTAAAAGTTACCTCCTGGACACTCCAGCAAAGCAATGAACCAAAACAGAACCTTCTTTTCGGCTTCTATCGACAAAATCCAAACAAACATCCAAATAATCCAACAAATTCTCACTCTCCATATCCCTAATCGGCACCGTCATCCTGATGAGCTTCAAATCCTTGCCAGCATACTCCAAGACGTAGAACAGCTTCTCCGGCGGCAAACAAGCACTGGAACCAACCTCTTCGGCGACGTGAACCTTCTTGATCTCCTTGGAAGAGATAGTTAGACCAGTACGCCAATCGGAGAAGAAGGATATGGAGGTGGAGCTCAATACGGAGAGTATGTGAGTGATGTCATTGCTTCCGTTTTGAAGTGCTTCTGCTGCGTCGCTTATGTTGCCTATCAATAGATTCTCTCGAACGACGTACGGCATCGCTTCGCTGATTACAGAGTTGTGTGTGAGGCTTTGGTTTGTCGATTGGGCGATCAACGCGTTTTACAGAGTTGAGTTGTGTGTGAGTCTTTGGTTTGTTTATTGGGTGATCAACGCGTGCCTATAATTAATTGCTTTTGATACTCTGCTGTGAATATGTATTCGTTATTCTATGTTGATAAGTCCTTAATATAAGTAATAGTCCAATTTTTCTACCTATAGTCACCGTCTGGTGATTCACGTAGTAAATTCAATCCATCAATGCACAATATTATGATCAATGAACAATGGTAATATTCTTCAATGCTCAAATATGAAAAATGTACTCAATACCATCACATAAAACTTCCTAAACAAATCCTTCATTCATCTAACACAGTTGATGAACATGATTTGAAGTCATAACAGATAATTGCACTCCGTATTATCCACTCCAAAGCACATAGTACAATGTCCATATGCAGATGATGCAAACTGAAATTTTAATTAAAAAATTGGAGCGAAGGGGCAACGAGAATAAGGTACGGAACCAACCCAAAGATTTGAGACGAAAGTGCTTGTAAAGAGTGCTTGAACGATCAACCCTGAATCCCATCTCTTCAAACAGTTTCAGCTGCAATTTGGAAGCAAAAACACATTTTCAATATCTTAAAAGGTCTAGACATAAGCAATCAAATTCCATAATTATCAACGCCATTCATCACCTGCTCTAGAAATCTATCATTGGGGCTCACAAACTCACAACTCTGCCTCAGAGATTCAAGAGCATCTGCAATTCCAAAAACTAATCATGCACGGAAAACAAATCAGAATATGAACAAACGACAACGACAAAGACTAGCCAACCTTGTACGGATAGTCGTTATGTAACAATAGATGCACTGCAAACAGCACACGGAAACAAACAACACTTCAAACATGTAATCAAAAATATTTAAATTGCTAAAATTGCAAAGTTACCTCCTCGACGTTCCGGCGAAGCAATGAACTAAAACACAACCTTCCTTTCAACTTCTATCGATAAAATCCAAACAAACATCCAAATAATCTAATAAATCCTCACTCTCAATATCCTTAATCGGCACGGCCATTCTGATGAACTTCAAATCCTTCCCAGCGTACTCCAACATATAGAACAGATTCTTCGGCGACAAACAAGTATAAGAACCAAGCTCTTCGGCAACGTGAACATTTTTGATCTCCTGGGAAGGGATAGGGAGACCAGTACGCCACAAGGAGGATATGGACGTAGAACTCAAAACGGAGAGGATGTGAGTGATTTCATTGCTGCCGTTTTGAAGAGCCTCTCCTGCGTCGCCTATGTTGCCTAGAAACAGTTTCTCACGAATCAAGTACGGCATTGCGACTCCGATTGATGTGGTGGTGGTTGTTTTCTTTGCTTAGCCTGCAAGTCTTTTTCACCCAGATTTCTCATGTCGTATTAATTCCTTTTCTGTGCTGTTTTCTCTTTTTTATTTTCATGTCTTTCTATAATGGAGTCTATTTAAAATTTTATTATATTAATTTTTTTTTTCAAAAACAAAAATTGTATAACCGGAAAATTTTGTTTGAGATAAAATTAATATTCGAGAAACCTAAGCTTATTGATATTGTTATGAATCATAATGGAGTTATTTAATGATTTTTTATTTAATACAAATCCAATTTAATAATACTAAACTTTTTATTTAATCCAATTTCAATCTCTGTACCTCTCTCTCTATATATATATACACATTAAACTGATATTTTATTTGAATATTCTTTTAAAAATAACAGTGTATGAACGGTATAAATTGTTTTCCCCCCATTATAGGCATATTTCACAACAAGGTTTTTATCTATAGCTGAAGAAAGGATAATGTCATCATTATGTTTGGATGAACAATATAATTACTAGAGTAAATTACAGAATGTATTGAGCTAAAAGAAAGAAACTGAGCAACATATTGAAACATGTCAAATGCAATTCATTAAGAATTTTGTACAGACTGCAGTTATATGGTGTATAAATGGTCGTTGCAGTGCTCATAGCTAGATACCTAATAACAACAAACCATGGAAACAAGAAAACTGAACCTATATGAACAGCATATTGGTTGGGTTGATAGGCACAGCTTCTCCACATCTTCATGTGTCCACCACCATATACTGCCTCTAAATTGAAAAATGTGCGAGTATCGATCTCATCTAAGTTAGTGTGACTGTGCTTCAAGAAGGATGTTTGTGGCAGTATTTATGTCATTTCTAGCCTGCACAAGAGCCTGCCTAGCTGCGTTCCTGTCGAATCCCATGGCAATCAGCATTGCGATGGAGTCTTCAGGTGGCTCTACCGCAGAAAGTACCGGAGAAGGGTAGGTTCTCTGTAACCCAATAAGACCAAAGTTAAAGCAAGCAAAAAACTGATTACAGTAGACAATAGCGGTAGTTTTAACCTCTCCATATCCATAAATGAATCAAATTGTTCAGCATCTAGACTCATTGGCATTAAGAATTCATATTGAAGAACTATAAGTTAGTTACATATGATATACCAAGCAAGATTATCAAATTTAAATTCCAATGGGAACAAAGCCATTGGAGAAACATATACATCAACCTAACCAGGCAAGACAGTAAGAGAATGGTTCAAAATCCAAACATAACTTATGCAGAATACTGCACAATAGTAATTTATAAGAAACTCAATCATTCTGGAAATCAACTTGAGAAGTAAATGGCAGAATATTCAGCCAGAGCTTACCTCCATTTGGCGTCCTGCGTAGGACGCTGCACCTCCTACAACATTCCTACTTGATGCAGTGGATGAGCTTCCCGTTGACGGCCAAGATAACATTGCAAAGAATGACGTAATAAACTCCGGGAACTGTCAAACAAGAACAGACATCATATGTAGAAGAGCAGTACTCATTTGGTATTTGCACTCAAGGAGTGAAATAAATTTCTCTCAAATTTTCTGCAACCACATGAGCACTCTGATTATTAAACTATCGTTTTAAACAACCTAAGATATATCATGTCATTCCTCAATTGGTTTCACTAACAAATGAATAGAACTCAAATGTGGCAAACATATTAATATTATTACATGCGATGGAAGATGGGATTGTATAAAATGAATATTGTATGTCAGCTACCAAACATTCCTACACATGCATGGACACTGAAGATATATGTATAATGTATATAATTTATTTTTTTTCATTTCCCCTTTCCCTCTATATGATGATACGATTATACTACTTTATATTTAATATCACCTTTGCTTTGCGGATACGAAACAGGTTTAGACGATATAAGGAACCGGCAAGAAGGCCGCATATCCCTGGCAAAATAGATCTTCTCCAGGATGATAAAAACAACTGCAGAAACAGAAAGCAGAGTTAGACTACAAATGCCAGATGGAAAACAGATGCAGGAGTTCAATTCAAACATTGATAGGAACAATAATAATATCACCTGAAGACCAGCGAGATAAATGAATGACTTATCCGAAAAGCGGACACCAAACACACGAAACCTCGTTGAAACTGGAATGTCGAAGTAAAAGGGTACAAATGAAGCAAATATAAGACTATATGGACCAGATGTGAGTAGGTTCGTTGTAGGATCTGCAAGAATTAGATGTAAATTATATTTGTAGCACAGAACCTTTTACACACAATCATGCAGAAAGATGAGTGGATCCTACTGTTCATAGTTTAGCATTGGTCGCCTGACTAAGCAAAAGAATAAGGTAAAAAATTAAAACCTGTTCTGCTAATAACAAATATTCCTTATAAGAAAACAAATAATAATATGAGGAAAACAAAATACCAGAATTTTGTTAGGCCTCTTTGTGATTACTGATTAGAAAGTTATGTCACGTGTATAACTGTAATGTCAGTTTCAGTTATGCTAGTCCTTACATACCAAAAAGTAATCACACCAATATAAGTTTGGGAAGTTCTATTTAGCAGTTAGATGTAGAACCTACAAGGTTCAAGGAGTATAATTTATAGATTATTTCCTATCCATGAAATAGGGAAATAATGAGGTCATCCTTGATATTAAATAATTAGAGGTTATAAGCAATTGGAGCAACTTAACCTCAAACATTAAGAATTGGATAGGTTAAGGTAAATTAATGCTAATCACCAGTGAGTGCAAGGAAATTGGCAAACAACAAAGAAATGAGATTTAGTTTATTGGTTGCAGACGTGAGGTAGAGCAAGAAGGAATCACTGATCAACACACCAAAGACCCAGAAATTCATCATCTTATTCTGGAGGAATTCAGTTCAGTGCAGTATTTGATACTTAATACACTACCATCTACAATGTCAGCTCAGCTATGTAATATGGGTGGTTATCTTTTCCACTTAAATGTAAAGGTGTATTAATTTTGTGAAATGACTCAAATATGAAATATTTAAACCTCCCTAAAATCCAGACTTAAAATGTATAGATGCGTACTAAATATATTTTGCATAATAGGCATAACTGTTGAAAGAAATCTCAGATCAAAGCAAAACCCAATACATTTACTAGTAAAGCATGGTACATCGAGTAAACAATAAATTTTCAGACTTTATTCATGCTTATCTTACTCTCAAAATACAATAATTTATGTATTCATGTAAGTATGAATTCAACTTTAGACAAATATATAAGGAATTTTAGAGATGTACCTTTAAGAAGTGCAAGTGCAAGCACCTCAAAAAGCAATGAAGCTACTACTGAGAAAAAGATGAAGACCTGCACAATCATAACAGAGGATATTATTTTTCACTCAAAATTAAATGCACAAAAACACACATGAAATCTTGAGTTTGGAAACAAGGCAGAAGCATAGTTTTATAGCCTAAAATGATCACCAATATTAGGCAGGCTTGGAATAACTGAAAAAATTAACATGAATGGAGTTTGTTCAAATCATGCAAACCCCAACCAGCAACTACTAAGCTCACAAAAGAAAACTAATACTGAAGAATCAGAAAATCCATTTTATCCAAACAAATAGTAGACTCGGACATACCCCGCAGAGCATATATTAAAAGGACAAATTAAAAATATATATAGATGTTGAGACAAATCAGCTCCAATCAGTCACAAATCAGTCACAGATGTTGACTATGATAGAATGTGTGAACTCTATAGAGTTCTAAAAATAAAACATAATTTGTTACTCTGCTGACATGTTAAGTGTAAACCGCCTGACTTGTCCAGCAGATAAGCCTGAATTGTTCTAACTTCAGCAACAAGAAACAAAAACTTATTTCACTTGGGCAGTATATAACTCAGATTAGTTCGGGTGTGTTGAGTAGGAAGGCATTGAGTTGTTCTGAAAGAATGCCGAAACTGATCTCAAATAGCTCTTTACATATACCTAATAATTTTGAGCTAGATCACATTGATGAAGATTCAGTAAAGCAAAATGATAATCTAGAGTTGGAAGTTGTTAGCCGTTACTTGAACCCATGCTCTCCTAGAAACTAATATTTATATGTATAGATACACACATGCAGAGAGAAACCCTTACTTGTATTCATATTGAATCCCAAATACCGTAAATCAAAACCAAATAAGAATGAATAATTAATGTAATGTAATGTTTTTTTCATACAAAAGTAGATTAAAAGGATTATAATTTCTTTAAAATATACATATAAATTTTTATAGTTTTAAAAAAAGCCACTATCGACAAGGATTTTCATCCATAAAACCAGTTCTTTTTAACCACTGCCATCCACTTTTTGATGAAAGAGGGAATGTCCTCATTGGAGGTCCCTGACTTTTCACATTTTAAATGCATTGACAGCAGAAAAAATAAAAGAAATTTGATCTAATCAATAGACAGGATATTTGAAAACCATATATAAGATAATGAAATAAGCTATCTTGACAAAATCATGGGTGAGAAGATGAAAGATTACTCACCGAGTACTTATTGGAGCCTATCTGTCTCTCAAAGACCCTGAAGTAGTATAGCAGGTACAAGCCAAACATTAATTCTGGTGCAGACGAAAAGGCGAAAACCGACACAATCAACTTCCAAAAGCGAAAATTTTTTAGAACATCCTGACAAAAAAAATAATAAATAAATAAAGTAAATCTTAAAACAGGTATAGCAAGGAAGAACACAACTAGCACAGTACAAAATATGCCGACTTGTGCATCTATGCAGCACACAACAAATACAATTAAATAATCATTTGTGCATTAACAATAACCCTATTCCTAAAAGAAAATTTCAGTTGTCTTCTTTAGTGAATGATCAGCACTTTTACCAATTGAATGCAAAGCATTAAGGAGCATAATAGTAATCCAACAAAATTCAAGCATTTTATGGGTATTTTGGTGCTCCACTGATTTCCACAAAAGAACAGGCAAAAAGTACACTTGTCTAACTTCATCAAGAGGCAGTGATTTACAATAAAAGAATTGTACTAAACCCTACATGATAGAATACTTATTAGAAACTAACTGAAAAAATACTGTAAGTAGGTTTTCAACTAATTATTGGGTTCTAAATCTTTTCTCTTGATTTTCTATGTAGTGTACTTTCCAACAAAAATAAATAAATAAATACACACCTCTGCACACTCAACTTTCCTAAGTCTCGTCCAGTCCTAAAAATTTTTTCTTTAATTTATACAAAATAAGAATTTGAGAGTCCCACCAAATTTCCTTTGGCAGTTTTTCCAGTCATGGTTGAGAAATACTTCGTATCGATACGCGAAATACGTATAATATTACGTACCAATTTTAAAACGTACCGTACAGACGTTATACTTATACTTATACTCGATGATGTTTTTTACGTTTTAATACCACGTATAATGCGTATTAGTATGATACGCGTACTAATACATTAAAAACTTAATAAAGAAAAAAGAAAAAAGAGGAAAACAAAAAGGGTATTGATGATACTTTAAATAAAAAGA
This sequence comes from Cardiospermum halicacabum, assembly GCA_031304145.1. Classification (NCBI taxonomy): domain Eukaryota; kingdom Viridiplantae; phylum Streptophyta; class Magnoliopsida; order Sapindales; family Sapindaceae; genus Cardiospermum; species Cardiospermum halicacabum. The sequence continues at coordinate 32,957,606 of CM062393.1, forward strand.
CAATTTAAAGAGTAAGAAAACTTAATAAGTTTAAAACTATTTAAAGTTTAAAACCTTATTTACAAATCTAGTAGCCGTTAGTGTTAGAAAATTTTAGGGGGGAGGGGGAACTCTTTAAAGGTGGAAAGACTTTCCACCTTTAAAGAAGAAAGCTCATAGATAGAAAAACTTGCGGCTAAAAATTAAATATATACATTATAAGGTATTTTGAGCTATTACTTTAAACATTAGAAAGTTCAGGAACTAGATATAAAGATGAGATGGCATATCAAAGTGGAATTCACAATTCCAACCCCTAGACTTAAATGACCCACTATTTAAGGATTCAAATTGATAGATTTAAAATTTTATCAATGTTTGAATGATACAAAATGTTTCCTTTTATTCTATTTTGTTATGTTACAAGTGTTTGTACTCTATTTTATGGATGTTAAATTGGGTATACACCCATTTAGTATTATAAAAGCACTTAATTTTATTTTGAATATATATATTTTTAATTTTTATAATTTTTAATATTATTTTATTTTTTTAATGATACTAACGTATTAAACATTTCGATACTTCACGTATCGTACCGTTTGACCGAACGTATCGTATCACGTATCGTATTACTCAACCTTGTTTCCAGTTAAGCCGCCTTACTTCAATCCTACAATCAATATCCTCATCTATACTTCATTCACTCTACATTATCCACTTAAGGTATATAAATTTCCTACAAGTTCCTTCAAGCCACATACAAGAAAATTTTATCACTCTAATCTCTCAAGTCACTAAACCTACAAAGCATATACTCATCAACTTATTTCAAAACCGGTTTAACTCTAAGATTTATAGTTCTATCAAAGGGTTATCAAGTAAAACAAAAGAATACAATGGTATTTCACCTTAGATTTATTTAGTCAATTCATTAGATCACATATAAGGGTTAAGAACATAGCCTTGAGAAAGACCAATCTTGATGAGAAATTTCTCTAAAAGATCCTCCAAAAATTCTCACACCCATAACAACCCCATCACTAATGTCCTTTATCAATTTAACATATCTCATATACATTCCTCTTCTTTTACACCATTCTAAGCACTTGCCTCGGAGCCCTATCATTTGCACTTTCCAAATCCCTATCTTTATAGGCCAATTTTTAAAAAAGTTTCAAAATTGGTCATCAAAGTTTCAATTTTCAAAAATATGTCTCATCAAACAGCTTTGCAGGTATATTTATGAGAACTGAAACTTGGATAGTCTATTTTTGATAATTTTTAAACTTGGCCTACGAACTTAAGAGAGTTTTAAAAAACTACTTTTTGCAAATTTCCCAACACCATACGTAAATATTTTTCTGTCCTTCACATCTCTCCATCAAGCCAAGATGGGAAATTGTTTCTATGGCCAATCTACTTGGCATGATTGCTTGAGACTTTAGTCATATCTTTCTCTAAATAAATTTCCCCTACATCTAATCGGTTATTAACTTAATACCTACAGTTATTACAATTCAATACATTTCCTTTGTTTTAGAAAACATGGATGCAAAAAGTTAATATTAAAGCATTGGGCATGTGCATAGGCTCTAGTTTCTCAATTTAAAAAAATTAAGCTGTCACGATACTCATACTTCCCCTAAAATCTTTTAAGGTTCACCAAGCATATTGCTTGAGCCACAAGCTTTCCCAATTATCATATTCCTTCTTGTGATTTTAACTTTTGAAACTCTAATGTTCTTTGTGTTCACTAAATAAGGTTTAGTTGTTGGTCTAAAAAGCTATCACATGATCTTCTTAAAAATCTATATCAAAATTTAATGATAATCACCTTAAAAAAAATGGTAAATGATTGATAACTCATCAAATTAACAAAAGATAACAATCCTATCCAATTAAACCCTTTATAATGCAGCTAGCTCTAAATCTACTAGGATACAGACACTAGATATATAACGTTGGCTCTGTAGGAACCTGATGCACTTAGGATCCTGGTCAACATAAATTAAGGTTTAGGGTGAACACTATAATAACAATTTTACTGATGTAAGCACTTAAATATGCATGGATGACACTAGAACCATGGACAAATAACGAATCAAACACAATCCCAAACACTCATAGATGATATTGGCGATAAACTAGAAATTACTATATCATCTTTCCAATATGCTAAGAAAACATACACAAATTTCATTTTAAAAAACATTCACCAAGAACTTGTGATCCTTTTGTCTACTTGTTTGCAATCAGTCATTCACCTCCAATAATGGTGGATGAACTATAAAATGGTCACTAATATCAGAAAATAATATTCTTAATAACTACTCCTGCACCTGTACTAACTAGAAACTAAAACAAGGAACCCCAAATCGATGAAACTAGAACAAATTTTGATCTTGATCAGGCCAATACTAAAAAAATAAAACATTTTTCGATTATATATAAGATTGACAGAAAAGAAGAGGTTGAAATGAAAAACCTGATAAGACAAACCAAGCTTGTTGAAACGGCCTTGGATCCCAAAGAATAGGGTGAAGAGGGCACAAGCGATGATAAAAGTTCTGGTGACTGGCGCATTAGCTGTGATGACAGAAAAAGAGAAGATGAGTGAGGGGAATACAGAAATCGAGTCGAAAAGGGCAGATGGGATGCTCACTGAATCCAGAGGGGCCGCCGTTCATCTTCTCCTCTCAGAGAAGTAGAAACCAACGACCGAACCGTCTTAATCGAGTCGTGATTGTTCCAATTTCGTGTTCGGTTCGATGAATTTCCGGGTGGTGGTGGGCGTTGTCTTCGTCGTCTGTCACTTCTGATCTCTACGCTTTGCTTCTTTTTCTGCGGGCTATTTCGTCCTAGCCGCTTGTTGGCTTTAATTAGCCCAAAAGGAAAAGAAGAAAACATCAGAGGCTTTATTGGGCTCAATTACCACTTCCAGTCGGGAACAAACCAGAAAATGTGAATGTGAATGTACAGTTTTGTCCTATTAAATAATTAAATTTAGTGACCGAAAATTGTTGTGTATTCAATTGGAGTGATCATCCCACTGTAATAAACTTTAAAAGTAATAATAATAATAACAATAATAAATTGAGTTAATTGTTTAATGATTAATACGATCCTTTAATCAATAGGGTTTCAACTGGTTGCTTGCCACATGTCTAGAGGGACTACTTTAATATTATGATTTGCAATTATGTCAAATATCAATTTATAATGATTTTCATTATAAAAAATAGAAAATGAAGAAATAATAACAAAGTGTCTAAATAAATAGAACTGTCAACATTCTGATTTTATCTTCCATATTCATTCTCAAACTCTCTATTTCATTATTCTGAAACATCTCCCATGGCGTATAAGTGAATGAATGAAAAAATTAGAGAATCAAGTGACAATTTAGATAGCTACAAGGATGTTTAAGGCTTCGATTTCAGTTTAAAAAAAAAAAAAATATTCACAATGATTTCTTTTTCTGTATCCTGAGTTTGCTTTTACGTCGAAGTTTTGGTTTTTGGTTTACTAATCACTTTGTGTCTTGTTCTTTTTACTCCTATGTTCAGTGAAAATGATTATTTATTTGTTTTTAATCACTTTATTTTGTAGTTCACTGTATTTTTGTTTGGGGGTATGAAGTGATTATCTTCAATTTGGATCGAAGTGTTGGTTTTTGCTATGACGTCGTATTTGTGTGTATCTTAATGAACCGATTTTTAGTTTGTGGCAGTATAGTTCTTCTTATATTTATATCTTGTGTGACATTATTGTTTAAATAGTTTATGTACCTTTGTTCTCTACAGTGATTAGAGGTGGGAATAGGCCAGGCCAGGCTAGACTTTTGGTTAAACATGCTCGACCTGTATCATAATTAGGGGTGTATTCGAGCCGAGTCGAGCTCGAGCTCATATAGGCTCGGGCTCGGCTCGTTTAGCAATAGCTCGGGCTCGCCAAGCTTTTGGCACTCAAGCTCAAGCTCGAGCTCGTGAGCTTATATACGAGCTCGGGCTCAGTTCGAAAGCTCGACTCGTTCAAATATATAAAATAAATTATTAATTTAATATATTATTTTAATATAATTTTATTAATATATATATATATGAATATATAATATAGTCGGCTCGTTAAGCTCGCGAGCTTTTAGTTTTGAGGCTCGTGGCTCGGCTCGTTTAAGCTCCGGCTCGGTTCGCCATAAGTTTGTTTGAATCCGAGCTCGAGCAGAGCTTTAGATGAGTTGAGTCCGAACCGTTCACGAGCTGGCTCGACTCATTTCCAGCCCTAATCATAATATTTCAGCCTAAGTCTGGCTTACAAGCCTATCAAAAGCCTGTAGTATAGGCCTGACCTGGCTTTTTAAAGGCCTGTTAGGCCTGAAAGCCTATTTCAAAGCCTATTAACAACTACTTGTATTTACAAATAAGGTATTGTGTGTATACTTATAAATAAATCAATGTGCTTTATATTTATAAATAAACTTATTAATAGATTTAAAAAATTAAGAATACATATAAATAATATATGGGCCAGTCTGTTAAGTTTTGAAGGCTTTTATTATGGTCTGAGCCTGACCTATTTAATTAAATAAGCTTTTGAGAAAATTTGAATCTAACCTATTTATTAAATAGGTTAGGCCAGAGACCCCTGAAAGACCGTCTGACCTATTTCCACCCCTAACAGTGATGAAGTTATCATGACTCATTGTTGTTTGTGTTTTATTTTAAATTTATATTGCTTGAGATTTATTTATAAATGCTGATTCTATATTTTTTTAGCTTGATTAACTAATTCATTTGTTCATTGCATGCTATTCAGTTTGTGTTTAGTTGTTTGTGTAGAAGTGATGATAATTCTAAGTACCGCTGCATCTGTAGGTTTCTTTTTGTTGTAGATTGAACTTGAAGGATCATGGCACTAATTACAATTGGTCATTCTTTATTTTATCTGTAGATTGCATCATGTGTTTGTTTAGGTTAACTGTCATCTTTAATTGTGTTCGATTTTTTAGCCTAGAAATTTTTATCTTTTTTACTCGGTTTGACTTTTTGGTCAAAAGTTGAATTTTCAGAAATTTTCAAATAGGAAGGATCCTAATGTTCGCTATAAAAGTAAAATGGTAATTAAGGATTATAAAACGGAAGCGTAAAGTTAAAATGAATTAAAATTATTTTCAAATTGATTTCATAAATTGGACAGTTGATGATATTTTCGTAATTTGGGCAACATCTACGAATTCGGGATTTTGGGCAAAACAGGATTTTTATAACCAAAGTGATTTTTGAGTATGAGGAACAATCTTAGACATCAAGTAGCATTTTTGAAAAGTCATTGGTGAACGGAAGGGGGTTTGGGTGGTGGGTGGTGGGTGGGCCAATTCGAGGACTAATGGGTCATAAAGGCCTAAATACCCATTAGAAGGCATAAAACGGAAGCGTAAAGTTAAAATGAATTAATCAAATTATTTTCAAAATTGATTTCATAAATTGGACAGTTGATGACATTTTCGTAATTTAGGCAACATCTACGAATTCGGGATATTTTGGGCAAAACGGGATTTTTATAACCAAAGTGATTTTTGAGTATGAGGAACAATCTTAGACATCAAGTAGCATTTTTGAAAAGTCACTGGTGAACGGAAGGGGGTTTGGGTGGTGGGTGGGCCAATTAGAGGACTAATGGGTCATAAAGGCCTAAATACCCATTAAAAGGCCATTATACCCTCCCCCTCCCCCCCCCCCCCCCCAAAAAAAAACCTACCCTACCAAGACCACTCTCCACACACCTCTCTCTTTCTCACTACATTAAACCCTCCCAAAACCTCTCCCATTCCTTTCACATATGAAACAAACCCTTAAACAAAACTCTTCATATTTTCACTCTCAACCAATTAAACCCAACACAAATCACCAAACTAAATCCTTAAATTAAATTCTCTAGTTGGATTGAAACTTCTTTTTTATTTTTACAAGTTGGGGGTAAGATTTGCTAAAATCATTCATGGTGTTTTTGGTTTTTAAAGTTAGAATACATTAAAAATTCTTGATATGTAGTTCTAGGATGTTGTTTTTGCTTTCGGATTATGGTTTTATGACCTAGAGTATCTAATTATCATTTTGGATCTTAACCCTAGAGTAGAGTATGTTATATTTAGTTATATGGTGTTATGTGGTGATGGTTGGGGTTTTGATTGTGTTGTGTGCATTTCCAATAGGGAATCTTAGTAACGGAGTGCAATAATCAGAATCTAGCTTTTGGGTCTTTGAATGAAAGGTTAGCAAGCTATTTTTAAGCTCTATAGCATGGATGTTGGTTGTTTGTTGAGTGATTGCTTTAAATGAATTAATAACATGCTCAATGAGAATGTCTTATGATGAATTGATGTAAAATGCACGAGTTAAATATTGGGTAACGGTTACTAATTATGGAAATGTAGAGGAATGATGTGAATCTTGGTGAATTGATGCTTGTTGAACTATAATTACCCAAATTGTCACATGAATCTCTATATGTGTGTTACTGTATAGAAATGGTTATATGGTAGTGGTAATGACATATAGTGGATAAATGTTTTGGACATGTTGACATAATGCTAAACCTTTTTGAAAGGCTAATGAAATTCATTTGGAACACCAAACAAATGGTTGATAGATATGTTATATTATTGAGACATTAATAAAGAACCTAATGCCTTTTATTGTAACTAATTAGTAAAGGTAATGGCATGCCATAGGGTGGCCACCATGTCAAATCAGACCATGTTATTAACAACATATTAGAGTTGACCAATAATTGGGTCAATAAACTCTGAGACCAGTATATTCTCAAGTTATGTGAGAAGCTATGTCGCAGAACCATGAAGCTAATGTGAAAACGACTGGAGTTTGCTAATATTTTGCATACATGGATAACACCAAATGCTCTGAAGGAAGTTAAGGGGAATATACAAAGATAAAGGTATGTTAATATCCTTGCCTCTTCAGAAACTGAATTTGAGGTGAAGGATGAGAGTGGCTACAGACTTGTGAATTTAGACACCAAGACTTGTGACTATAATGCCTAATTATAAGTGGAATACCATGTAAACATGTAGTGGCAGTCCTTGCAACAACTAGACTAGATCCAATTGATTAGGTGAATGATTAACTTATAAAAACAAGCAATAATTGAAGCATCTGATGAATTTATCCACCCAATACTAGATGCATCTAATTGGTCTGATGCTGAACATCGACAAGTTTTGCCACCAATATTCAAAAGGAAAGCGGATAGGCCAAAGAAAGTCAGGACTAGAGATCTATTATAGAAGGTCCTCAGAAACCTAAAAGATCAGGGAGTTTGTTGTTCTAGATGCTTGAAGGTAAGACACAACATCCATAGATGTCAAGTGGTTGTACCAACCGTTCTTAGTGCCAAAATCGTCAACAGAAGACCTCTAAGAACTAGAGTAACCAGAAAAGTAAAAGGAAAAACTATAAGTTTTTTATACATACATCTGACATTATTTTTGTGTTATTGACCTTGTTTTATATATCATTTATAAAATTGGATCATGTGTCTGCAGCCTCTCTTAGAAGAAGTAACAAGTACCAGAAATCCTCCTCGACCAAAGAATTTTCTCAAAATCAAGTTTGAGGTAAAAAAATTGGTCACGTTGCAAGGGTTAAATAATAATTTAGTATTGATATAATTATTTGTTGGACTGTCATTGATAATGGTATTACTGTAGATTGGTAATACTTCACGATCAACACATATGAAGAAATGGTCAAATCTGCACAAGAAGCAGAAAGTAAACACAGATAATGGGCTAGGGGAATCAACAGAACACCAATGTCAACTCCATATGTGCAAAGAACCTCCCAACTAAGACAAAAATGGCATAACTCTTCTCAAGTGTAAGCTCTTACGAGCCTAGCTGTGGCCGCTCCAATCCAGGTGTAGTTTGATCACATAAGTTTCTCTGTTTCATTATAGAGTTAACCAAGTAAACAACATACGTGCAACTATTTTTTATAAACTTTTTCTTGCTTAGTGATAGTTATTTGACTTGACATAGATTGGGCACCCTTTTCCGAGTGATTGCTGATTGAAATCATTTACATAAGTGCTAGGGTACATGTTATTTTTTAATTATCCCAGCTATTTTTTGTTGTATATAAGACTGCTTCTTTAATGTTTAGGATATAGCTATCATTTTATGGCTTCGGTTTGATTCTTTTTGTTTGTCATGGATAAATTAAGTGCCAAGTATCTTGATGAAATTGTTATGAAGTAATTATTTTGGTTAACATGCGAATTAGTCGCATTTTGGATTTTCTGTAATTTGGCATAGATTTTGTTGACAACCAAAGGGTATTTATAGTTAGCCTATATAAGCACTATGATTGACAAAAATCAGAGTTTGACATTACTGTATTTTCTTATTATTGATTATGTTGTTGAGTATTGTTAGTATTGAGCTAAGACTATTGATGAAGTTGTGTTGATAAGATTTAATGTCATTTTTGTTGCAATATGTAAATAGGTACATGATCTGTATGTGGCTACATATAACTACTTATATTACATTGAAATATATTTAAATTTAATACATACCTAGCTAACTTAACATCCTAGTTTCTACTTCTACAAATATAGAAAATGAATAACAAAACAATGAAAGATATGATATTTTGGAGCATAAATTGATCTTTCATTCTCAATATTGATTCAATTGTTGTTATGTTGCTAGCGAAAGGTTGTAAATCTTGGCAATGTCTTATACTACTTTGCTCTTCTGTGCACCCTACTTCTTCCAACATTATTTATTTGAGCATTGCAGGTCTCTGGTATTGCTTCTAGTTTTCTCGTAATAAATATATAACTTGCCCTGATTAGTAGATGATTCGAAAATGCTGATGGCAGCTTCCTGATGGCATTGGCACATCAGTTGCAAAATCGAATAATTTGCCCGTTAATATCCCTAAATCACTATGGCATTTTCTTCCAAGAACTGAAAAAATTAAACATGTTGTCCCAACCTAATGTGTGGATGTCAATTAAACAATGGTAGATGTCAATTATATGTAGGCCATTAAACATGTTGTTGTCCCAATCTGATGTGCCTGTTTGAAAAAAAAAAGAAGCAAATTATTAGCATACAATTATATACAGTTAACAAATTGTTGACCTGGGTCAAGTCAATGGCACAAGGATGAAGAATAACTTCGACTGACTGGTACAGGGATGAACAAACAACTTCAAATGGTGAAGAACAGGGCAAAGAGATAGTGATGTGTCTAGAGGTTTTAAATACAAACCTTTATGCATGAGTATGATGATGATAAGTGAAGAAAAAATTAAATAAAGTTTATAAAATGAAAAACAGTTTTTTATTTTATTTTATAAAGTTACCGTTTTGAGCAACGGTCATTTAACTATTTTGCTATTTACATATTCAATTTTTCTTTTTAATTATTTTAATATTATTAAAATAATAATTACAATGTAATGATTGGACAATCATTAAAGTTGTTAACCATCAGGAATAAGTTACCTTATTTCAAGTAGGTAAACAAGAAGTGATGACATGGCAGCTATTAGAGGGGCAAAATAATCTTTGCATACAATGACGTGGCAGTTAACGGGGTCAACGCGTTGACCTGATGTTACACCTGCCACCAACATTTTTCAAATTTTATGTATGTTTTGTGCGAAAAAAATGAAACCTCGTATTAAGTGTAATTATGCCAAACCTCAATGACTCTCTATATAGTGTCATTCTCAACATTTTAATAAATTAAAATTTTTTCATTCATCATTTAAATTAAATACTATTATGTATTAAGTGAATGAAAAATAAACGGGTCTTACTTTCAATTCTAAATATCATGTTTCTATATAAAACATTGCATTCTCATTTCCTCTCTTCTTTTTCGTGTTCATGAAAAAAAGAAGTCCCTTTTATTCCTTTTTCCTCGGTTTTTTATAGATCTCTTGGATTAATCCCATTACATCTTGGTCATTACGTGACTCTTTAGTTATTTCATTGTTGCCATCCATTTTACTTTCTCTTTCTCCCTCGAGTACTTCATTTCTTGCCAAGTGTCCAGGTTTTTTTTGTTTGACTTTCCTCCTACAAATTGCCACCAACTCATCTTTTTTAGGTCAACTTTCATTTTTTTTTCTTATCTGTGAATATAGCTAGAAAAATGGGTTTGCAGATCGTGTTGATCCTAATATGAACATGAACCCGTTTAACTTGACATGACACGATTAGAAATTAGTTGACACGAACATGATACAATAACAAGATTAATAAATGAGTTATTATCCAATCCGACATGCCAACACAAAACTAACACGTTAACTCGATTTTTAAACGGGTTAACATGAATTTATTTAATAAAAATATAAATAAAATACCAAAATTTAAAATTACATATATATCCTCAATAAACGAGTCAACCCGTGATACAATTATACCAACAAGAACATGACGCAATTATTAATTGGGTTAAACAGTTCAACAAGTTTATAGACACGACACAATTATAGTCAACCCTATCCTTAATAATCAATTTTATTTCGTGTCAACCCGTCATGTCACAACTCATATTGTCACCCCTTATCTGTGAATATTCTTCTTATCTTTTTAATTGTTGTTGGGCTCGAGCCCGTGTTCAGATTCCCAGCGTTTTCTTTGACCCTTGATCTCTTTTTAGTCGATTTCTCAATTGAATTCTTGGAGACTTGTCTTGCCTTCGAATTGGGTTATTAATCTTAACCTCTGAGTTGGGCTTCTAATTTCAAGAAATCTAATCCAATATTGATTGGGATTGAATTTATTCAATTCAATATATTCTACTTCCAATTTACATAGTTACATTATTACATATCCCAGTGAATACTAGTCATTAGTCATTTAATCTCAATTCTAAACATTCCTTTGGATATGAGCAATTAGTCACTTATTCAGTTTAGAAAGTTAAGAGATTTATTTTTATTTTTATTTTTTGTAATATTTATGTGGAAATGGGTACTGTAGGCACCTCACTAATATTACAAGATATTTCGGTTGCGGGTTAACCTCACTATTCGCTTCCACATTTATCTCCTAATTCACTTCGTGAGCTTTAGCTTCCAAACAATTATATTAATAACAAATATACAAAATATACACTTTTATTTAATAAGTAATGTAGCAAAATCATTTCTTTGTTTAATATTCACAGTAATAAAATCATGTACATGGACATTTGTTTAAAAAGACTACATTAATTTCTACAAATTCGACAAACACATTGTTAAAGCAATATGCTATACCAAGAAAACAAATCAAGTTCACTGTCAGTTGGATACTCAAGAGAATTAGTACATTAACAAACAAAATAGGAGAAATAATTGAAACAAAAGCTTAACATAAAAACATTTTCAAATTCATCCATACAAATCAAGTTATCTTATTGATTTTTCCTTTTGACATTATGATTATAATTTTCTAAGATTTCCAAACTGAAATGTGGATCACTAGGAAACTGAGAGGTCATACAAGCTAAGAAAAAGAGCAACAAAATTATCAAAATAGGAACACAAAAAATACACAAAGGAGGTGGAGGCAATGGAGGCAAAACCAATGGCAACAGCAAAACACACGCCATCACTACAACCATCACCATCAATGTCATCATCATTCTTTATTCTACTATTGCTGCTGATTCAGCCTGATTAATACAGATTGATTAGACCTTATCAGGGCTGAGGAAGGAGATGTCTTTCTCTTTTATTTATTGTTTTGTTGCAATAGAAACACGGTTGGATTATTGCATTTTTCAAAGAGACTCTCAGTGTAAAAGATGCATGCATAGTACTAGTTTATAAATAGAAGTTCATTAATGTGATTTAATTACCGCGTAACTATTTTCTATAAACATCATCAACAATGTCCATTGTATTACTGAGGAGTATTAATGTGGCAGTTAATTATTAACTTTTAATGCACCTACATTTTTTTTTATCAATTAATGTCAGAAAAATTAATAATTATAAATAAAATAAAATAAAAACTACAAAATAAATTTATTTAGATAATAATCATCAATCATCAATCAATATATATATAAAGTAGAATCACAAACGAATCACAAACTTTACTTATTTTGAGAATTTGACATGTTGCGACACGTGACAATTGTGGTCCATTTAAAAGATTACACATGTCCTTCTAAACCTATATATATATATAAAGAGCAAAATCTCAAACTTTTACCTATCTTAAAAATTTGACATGTGACATATACGAGTTAGTGATTATCTAATTATAGGTTGACACGTGTCTAATAATTGTATGAGTTATTTGTAATTGCTCTTGAATGTTCTCATTCTTCGTCTATATCTCTTCCTCTTCTTTTTAGTATGAGTTATATGCAATTGCTCTTAAATGTTCTCTTTCTTTATCTATATCTCTTCCTTTTCTTTTTTCCTCTTTTAAATTCCGGAACCATCAGTATACTAACTGCTATTTCTAATAACTAATTTAACAAATCTTCTGTTCATTATTCTCGGTCGGTACGTTCGGTTGTCATCTATTGCCATCCGTCTAATCATCAGACGAGTTTCTTTGTCGGTTGCTGCATTGACTCCATTTGAACAAAATCATCCAACACTTTTGTAAATAAAGGCTACTATAATTCCTATATAGAGAGAAATATTGCAGGAGTTTATGAACAAGCTCTTTGTAGAGGAGATATAGAACCAGGAGATGGTGAAAATTGTCTTGACAAGGGTAAAAAAATCCTAGAGAGGTGTAATAGGAAAAAAACGATCATATGGTACAAGTACTATCAGATTTGTTACTCATCCACGAATATTAGTACAAATAATACACAACCATATTTCAAGTATCCTTAATCATATAAGCAGAAGATGTGCCTCTCAAGATACATCTGCCCGATAGAGACATTGACTTGACAGCTTTCAGTGACAACTAGAGTTTAAAGGATAATTTGGAGCATCAGGTTCGTGATATGCTGGAGAATGAAGAGAAGAATGGAAATGCTGAATTCTGTGTCAAGGAGGTTCAATATCTTAAGGCAAAAATAAATTTCTTTTTGTATTTCAATGTCTTTATGGCCATATTGATTTTTGATTTATTGTCTTTTGTATAATATGTATTAGTATTATATAGCTTTTGCTCTCTATTTTTGGATTACATTTTGCAATTGATAGACTGAATAATGTGATTAGGCATCTTTAGAAGAAAAACTTAATCAACTAGTGCATATTTTGAAGCATTGCTAACCCCTTATTGATTTTAGATTGAGGCTTTTATTCGTTGTTGTAAAACCAAAATACTAACTTGGAATTTTCATTTCATACAAAAGTTTAGTTTGACTAAATTGTGTCTATAAGTTTCTTTACTTCTTAAACTTCAGTTGTTGCATAAGCTATAATCTAAATTGTGACTATATAATTTACTTCTTCATATTATATACCTTTTAACTTTATGATCATTGATAGAGAGAAACCTTATATGTATTCGCGCGTTGTTATTTTCTTATCAAATTACAGTTCAAAATAAAACCTTTTGTTTTGTCTTTAGGCTAGCTACGTGTATCGGTGAAACTGCTATAGTCATATTGTTATAGTTATAATATTACATATTTCATTTGTAAAGAGATAAGCATTCTATTGGCACCTGTATTTGTATTGTCAATATGAATTAAAGCCACAATGACAGTTTCTCTGTTCTTGCTCATATTTCCTTCTTGTGCTTTCTTCTTATTGAAGGTGGTACTGTTAAATTCAATCCTATGTTTTGATATTTGTAATCCGTGTATATTGATGATTCTCATGTTAGTTACTACATATTTATCTACATCTCATATAAACCCTCCCTACTCTCAACATCATTGTTGTAGTTGTCATCATCATTTTGTTATTTGGCTGCTCTATTTCTTATTTGAGATCACTTGCCTTATGCCATATTATAGTCTTTTGTTTTCTTTAATCAACTATACAGGTAAAAGTAATCAAGTGTTTTGTGGAAAATATGGTGGTAGACATATCATTTAACCAACTTGATGGGTTATATACTCTATGTTTCCTTGAGGAGGTGGTGATGTTTACTGCATTTCCTGCAATAACAAACATTCTAAACATGTGAATATGATGTTTACTGCATTCCTTGCAATAATAAACATTTTAAACCTGTGAATATGTTACTAAATTCTATACCTTTCATGAGTCAGATTAATAATATGATAAATCATGATCACCTGGTGTTATTATGAGAGTTATTGTAACACCCAAACCCCTGTCTTACAGACAGATGCAGGGAGATGGACGTCGCGACAGAAAACATACATATTATACTTATACTGAACAACTATCAAATATCCAAACAGAACTTATATTACTGTAATAGTAAAATCTGACGATGAAATGATAAACTGGATACTTAATCAAATATTAAACTTAAAATCATCGGAATACAAAATCATTAGAAATCGAAAACATAATGTTTCAAAATCTGGTTACAACTGAAATAGTTTAATAAAACTTAAAAGTTCAATACGTAATATAAGCGGAAGCTAATCTGAAAACCAATGTCAGAACTGATGCATGGAGTGATATATGTGTGCCTTGCTATTCCACCTGACTGTCTGAACTTTGCATTTTCCATCCCGATCAGGAAAATTAACATACAAAACAAAAATAAAGAAACAACAGGGTCAGACTATCGAATGTCTGGTTAGTAAGCCAATGCCCAACATCCACATACATACAATGCTTCTTAAATTAACAATTAAGCATGAACACACAACTTATGCAGCTTACCTGGCCAACCAGAGGCTTAAAACATAAGAAAACAGAAAAGTACAGAAGATTTCAAACAACTCAGAGAGGTTCTAAAGCTTATTAGGTTCCTTAAGGAGAAACAAATGAATCTGATACCATTAAAAGTGTTTAAATAGATTAATTATGCCCTGTAGATGCTCTAAACTTAAAATAGTCATAACTTATTTGTTTTAAGTCCGAATCAGACTTATAATAACTTTTCGGAAAGGGAAAATCAAGAGAAAGAAGTCTGGAAGAATTCAGGCGAAGAAAAGGGTCATGGAGAAATTTTGAGGCGACATATATTTATTTCGCCTGAACATCAGGCAACAGTTTTACGCGAGATTGAAATGTGTTGCCTCAATCTGGCGAAGTGTTTGGCGATGATTGAACACTGTGCTTTCATCTGGCGACTTTTACTTGGATGAATAGAAATATGTTGCCTCACTCTAGGCAAGGTGTTGTTAGGCGATGATTTTTCAGACTGAAATTGATTTTTGGGCGACTTAATTTTGGCAGCACAAAAATAATTCGCCTTACTTCTAGGAATTTGGCAACATAAAATCATTTTGCCTCATTTTTAGGTGACTTAATTGGCAACATAAAAATATTTTGCCTCACTTTTAGGCGAGGATTTTGGCAATGATTTTTAAAAAGGAAAAATCTCGTCTAGTAATTTTGGCGAGGTATTTAGCAAAATTGAACGACTAAAACACTGTTTCGTTTAAATCTTGGCGAAGGAATTTGGCGAAGTATTAAAATTTAAAGAAATTCCGCCTAAATACTAGCGAAGTAACTTGGCGAGATTTTAACGTTAAAAATAGGTATCGTCTAAGTTTTGGCGAAATCGATAGGCGATGGACACAAGATGTTTCCAACTTATTACTTAGCTTAGCGATATACTTTGGCGAGTGTTCAAAGTTTTGCCTGCAAATAGGCGATGACACTGGCAAAAGACAGAATCAGTCGTCTTCCTTACTCTAAACTTAGGCGACGTACTTAGGCTGAGTAATTAAAATTTCGCCTAAGTCTAACTCATTTTAATTTCAATTTTAAACCTTCTTCAAATTAACCAGTTAGGAAATAGTCAGTTTAAAGGCAGCATGTTAACCCAATATTAGCAAATAGCTCAATTCAGAAATCATCACGGCAATCATAGCAGCTCACAATACACTTAAAATTCAAATTTGCAGATCATATACTAGTTTACATATCAGACATCAGATTTTTCAGAGAATGACAGAAACATATACTAGAGTATATCAGTTTGTCATGCAGGTCACAGAACTTAACAGATGATGCCAGATTCTGCATTCAATATGCATCAGATTTCAGAATTTTCTTAGCAAGCTTTTATTAAACACAGAAAACATCAGATTACAGATTATTTGTCTGTCTTTAGTTTGATAACAAAATCAGGAACAGAAAATAGGTCATAGACCTCTTACTTATGAGAAAAGCTCCAGAAAGGTTGAGCAAAGCTCCAGACAAAGTCTAACTTAAAATTTGATAATTTAAACTTATTTTAGAGTGCATTTGATTGTTTATTATATAGAGTCGGTATATACTTCAATTCTATTTAATAAAATTAAGGACCTACAATATTATTAACAATTCCACTCAAATCATTTAAACTTAACAAACTTAATGAATTTGAATAAAAATTTAAATAGTTTTTTTTTTATTATATATTTTAACTTATCTTCTACTTACTAATTAAACTATCAAAGGATGAATAATAAAAATTTTAAATAATCTATTTAATTAAAACAAAATAAGTATTCATAATTAGAATTAAAAAAATTTCTATTTGCTTTTATAAATTAAAAATCTAACCATTAATTAATATTAAATATTCATTTGTGTTAATTCATATATAAAACTTTTAAATAATATCCAAATTAATAATATTTAACTTAGGATTAAATAAGATTAAAACTCCATAATAACATTAAGAGTGTGTTTGAGAAAACTTTTCAAGTAATTTTCAGATAACATTTAAATTATATATTATCTTTTTAAAAAAATTGTGTGTTTAGTAACAACGTTTAGCATTTAAAAAATGTTATAAGGGCTTTAGAAGCCAAGCTTTTTCATGTTAGCCATTCAACTTCACGACGGGTCAATTTATCCCCTTAACTATCAAATTTTATGTCAATTAAGCCCTTTTTACTGATGTGGAGGCCTTAACTGAAATTCTGAAGTTAACTTTTTTTGCTGTTAAATCAACCTCCACACCAGCAAAATGACTTAATTGACCCACAATTTGGAAGTTATGGGGCTAAATTGACCATTCGTAAAGTTTGAAGGCTAACTTGAAAAATATAATCAAGTGTAGGAGCTTCTAAGACACTTATGTCTTGAAAAAGTTATAAAGATAGCTTTTAACCCAAACGCTAATAGTGATTTACTTTATTAACTTTTATTTTATAATTAATTACATCATTATCTTCTAAATTATATTTATATCTATAATAAATTTTAGTAATTTTATATCTAACAGGTAATTTAAAAATTAGAATTAATACTAAACGTTTAACAGCTAATTTAAAATCTAATTTAACAGCTAACTGCTAACGTTATCTAAAATACCGATCTAACAGCTAATTGAAAATCTAATGCCAAACATACTCTAATTATTCTACCATAACAATTTACATTTCTCCAATTCAATAAAAATTAAAATTTCATCCTTTCAAGAAACACATTTATTAAGAATTATTTCCAAAAAAAAAAACCTCCTTTTTTCAAACGTTTCACTTTGAGCCCCCGATTTTGAAAAGTTTTACAATACCACCCCTAAAATCAAAACCACTAGTGGTTTTGGTATTTTTGTGAGCGGTTTTAGTGTTGTATGAGCAATTTTGATTTTAGAGAATTTCCGAATATCCAAATTAAAACATATAGAATTTCAAACCACTAATATAACACCAAAACCACTCACAAAAATACCAAAACCAGTAGTAGTTTTGATTTTGTGATAGTACCACCAAACTTTTCAAAAATGAAGGTTTAAATAAATTGTTTAAAAAATGGAAGGTTTTTGGAAGTAACCCCCTTCATAAATCCCATTACCTGACTAGACATCTTTGGATTATCCTTATCTTATTAGTCTATAAATACATGTTTTATTTATTTATTTATATTTTATCATATTTTGACGTGCATTTGCAATTGCAAGTTACCGAATGAAAATATACATCACGATGATCGTATATGATTATCTCTTATCTCTAGTTTGCAAATGAAAAGATACATCAAAGTTGCAAAATTTACCAATAATCTGAAGGCAAACATCATCGAATATCAATATAATGAGAATGTAACTCAAAACCGCAGCCGTCAAGATTGTCATTACAAACCATTCAAACTGTACAAATGGGGTGAGAAATATGATATAATTTAGATAGATGACGAGGCAAATCATAATGTGAAATAACACCTGCTGTTAGATATTTGAACAATTATGATTTCCCCAAGTCTGAATCTGATCGATCTGTACAGCTGTGCTTGTAAGTTTGGGGGCTGCCCGCCTGCCGGACGAAAGCAAATAATGTCCAAATGTTTTTCCTAGGCCGCAGACTGCAATGTCACCTCTCCAGTGGCTGTTCTTTGGTATTCTGCAGAAGCCTCTGGGGTGTCTTCTTCGCTGGGCGGTACAAGCTGCCAGAATAGTGGTAGATATTTATCCCACTCTTTTAGAATGCCTGACCCTTTGCTGCTCCCAGTTTTTTCCTTCAGTATAGGAAGAGTAAACAAAATAAATTGTCTGTTGAACAATATATACAACTGCATATCTTTAAGGTGATTGATTTATGCCATAGCAGGCATGCTCATACAATTAACTAGATAAACTTACGACATGGGCTTCGATAAGACTCTTCAATTGCATCTGCCCAACAGGTGCTGTCACTCTCTGTATCTTCACAATCTCCTTATTTACCTGTTCAATATTATAGAAGAAAATACTTGAACAGAGAATAAAGAAGTGGAACAACAGAAAAAAGAATACAATATAACATATTAGGAGAATGAATCTGCACTTAGATGACTAAATAGCAGTAAGAGTGTCTTGAAGAACTCAAACAAATGAAGAAGAGAATAATTTGTTTCTGAAAATAAGAGTGTATAAACAGAAAATGCAGTTGTAACCCAGAAACTACATCATGTTCATTTCATTGTCTCAAAGTAGGCACTCTCTGTCTGTTACAAGTGTAGTAGTCAGGATATTGTATTAAAAGCTAATGCTAGGCTTAACCAAAATATGTATCCCAACCATAAATGGTGTGGTGTAAAACTTTGTTATTCATATATCAATTTACCATACTTTTAAATGTTTACATGATCAAATTATAAAGACATGAATTTGGACAATTAAAACTATAATATGAACAATAAAACCAATGAAAAACCGATCTGTTCACAACCAACTCATGGTTTCAAAAACTATATCCCCTTTATACTAGTTTGAATAAATGGTGTCCATTATCTACTTTGCATCCTTTTTTTATTAAGTAAACAACATCAAACATTATAAGCAAAACAATATTTGATCTTCAGTGTAAATGGTGTCCATTATTCATCAAGTGGAAAAATAAAAAGACAAAAGAGAGCAGGGGCAGTGCACAGCATTGATACTGACCTTGGGAATGAGCGTATCATCCTCATCAAGAATATATGCCAAACCTCCAGTCATTCCAGCAGCAACATTTCTGCCCACTCTGTCAAAGGTACAAACTATAGTTGGTAAAATATCTGACTCCATAAGGTTACCTATACAAATAAAACAAAACTTACTTTCCAAGTACGACCACACAACCACCAGTCATGTACTCGCAGCAGTGATCACCAGTGCCTTCAACCACTGCTTGAGCAAGTGAGTTTCTCACAGCGAACCGCTCCCCAGTTTTACCTCTCACGAAGATTTGACCACCCGTTGCTCCATACAAACAAGTATTCCCAACTATAGCTGCTTCTTCAGGGCAAAATCCAATATTCTCAACAGGAGTAACGATCAATTCACCTCCCGCCATACCCTAGTAATATATAAGATGCTCATGTCAAATTTACAAAATAGAACTGAATATATAGTTCAGATAATTGTGTACATAATTAAACAAAATTGTTAAACAAATTTAACAACTACTAAAACATCCAAACAACTCGAGATTAACTGATGGCAGTCTACCAGCTGAAAAACTCGGGCTAGACTATATATGAATGTGATAAACAAATTTGACCAACTCGACAGTCAGGAGCAAACTTTAAGTCCACAAAATGATTTACAAATGGTGTACCTTTCCAACATAGTCATTAGCCTCTCCAACAAGCCGAATGTTCATTCCAGGAGTCAAGAAGCATGCAAACGATTGGCCAGCACTCCCAGTGAATCTGCAAACGTAAAGAGCCTCACTTAGCTTGCTGAAGGTTTTTGTGTATCACTAGTTACATTTTAAATGATTTAATGATCAAGCCTCTGCTTACGTGATGTTCAGCTGTCCAGCAAAGCCTGTGTCACCATATTTCTTTGCAATTACTCCTGCTACCCTCCCACAAACAGCACGATCCACATTGTATATGCTAACAGTTTTCTGAACCACCTTCTCGTTTTCTATCGCATCAGATATCTGTGGTATGTGAGGAATATGTTGAAAGAATTGTCAATAGTAGCTCTATATTTGCAGAGTTTTCTGAATATTAGGTAGTTTTGATTAACTTACCTAATATTAAATGAAACCATCAGATTAAATTAATGGACATACAACTTCCCTAATTTTCATCAAAATTGTTAGGTACTGATAAAAAAACTATCAAAAAGCATAAAATGATTTAATTAGGGCTATAATTCATTATCAATGAGATGATTTTCTTTAAATACTAACATAAGGTGGAAAGTCAAGGCTGAACTAACAATATCCTGAAGCTTCTATACCAATAAAGTCATATTTACATTTATACTTTTCATTTCATGCAGACTAGAGGAAAGACAGGTGGACTGAAGATGATGTTTTTGTTAACATCAAATCCCAATTTGAATCTTCCTTTTCAGTATTCTTAAAGCCTGGCTAAATAAAAACTCCTATGAGGCTGGTAATACTACTTCCTACTAACGCTGTGGCCACCATTTGAATGCCAATATCACAAAAATAGTGCAAGACAAGTAATAGATGTCTCAAGTTATAGTTAGTATTTATAAGTTATTTTACCTTTCCTAAGTATTATTTACATATGAGATATGACAGTATTATTTATTATAAATTATTATTATTGATCGCTCTACACCACAAAGAAAAATATCTGCCAAATCTCAAAAATGAACAAGGTTATATAGATCATCAATCTGCAGAATTCCAATACTGATTTTCAGTATTGACTGAATGCAGTATTATCTATTTTAATCAAGATATGAAATATCAAACAGTAAAACTAGATAACTCCTAAGAATAAAAGACATAAGATAAATATGATGAATCCTACCTCAGGATCTGCAAGTAATACATCATCCAGAACAGGACCATTTGTGTGAACATCCTGATTCCTGATTTCCGTGCTGCTCCATTTTGGTAACCCAACACTCTGAAAGTAAGAATAGAATATAAGCAAATCAAATAGAGCTTTTTTACACAATGGAAAATACATATTGTAAGCAATTAATAGTAATTACATACCGAGAGAATGTAACTGAGATCAATGTGTTGAGTTTTCAGTAATGAGATATCACGTGGTCTTAACAATTCTGTTTTTCCAATGACATCATCTAATTTTTCATAACCCAATTGTGCCAACATTCCTCTTACCTATCCAATACAACGAAAAGGCATAAGAAAAGTTCATTTTGATATGCACAACTAGAATCATTGCATAGGAAGAATCTAAAAAATCCAACAATAAAGTAAAAATAAAATGACTTGTACATAACAATCCATTCACTTTCCCAAACTGACCTCCTCGGCTACATACAAAAAGTAGTTGACAAGATCACCAGGCACACCAGGAAATCGAGCACGAAGTTCTTCCCTCTAAAAAAGTTAATGCATGAAATAAAAAAAAATCAAATACTTGTCTAAAAAAGGGCCAGAGAACGAAATCATCATCTAAAGAGAAGGTTTTCCGCATACTTGACTGGCAACACCAACTGGGCAATTGTTAGTGTGACATATGCGAGCCATAACACATCCAGTTGCAATCATTGCCACAGAACCAAATCCGTACTCATCAGCACCCATAGCTGCAGCCATAAGGACATCAACTCCACTTTTGAAGCCACCATCAACTCTTAGAATGACCCTTTCCCTGAGTCCGTTTGCAATGAGAGTCTGCAATGAATTAAGATCAATCAAATAGCACCTAGAGAATGCAAGGACAAAATTGAGGGTAATAATTTTTGCCTACAACTATACAAGCATCAATCAAAAATCATTTGATTCAGATGAATGAGTTCTCTGCTTTTACTAAAAAGAAATAATAAAAAGAAAAGAAAAAAGGGGGGGAAAAGGGAAAGAAAAAAGAGGAGAATTAAAGCGAAAATGAAATACGCTTTGAAAACCATGCTGATAAACATGTCTGCATGCAAGTATGAACTAAAAGCAAACCCAACTCACTCTACTGGTAGTTGCTCTAGAATATAATACAACATATTATGAAGAAAAATAAGTGAGGAAAAGAGGTACAGCACTACCAAATGATGGTGAACATTGTCAACAGGCAAACAAAAATTAAAAAAATAGAACTTATAGAGTTGTTGGAAAGGAGAACAATATCCCAGTTATAAATTACAAACAAAGTTCAGTGTCCAATAGACTAGCAGCCTAACAAGCTACTTGATTTACAGCAAAATAATCCAACACATTAATGTCACCTGGTGAGTTTCTGTAACTCCAAGTTCCCAAGGACCACCAGCATGCTTTATAGAACTGATGGGACTAGCTCCAGTTCCACCATCATGTCCTGAAATCTACAAAAGTAACAAAATGTGGAATGAGAAAAAAAAAAAAAAAAAAAAGAAAAAAAAAAAAAAAAAAAAAAAAAAAGGAGAGAGAATCGACCAACTTCATACATCCTACCCAGTAGGGCAAAACAATTCGGCAACCATGAGGTTACAATGTAAAGAAACAAACAATACAAAGCTTACTTATGCCAACTTCATGTACAGATAATAAAAAATAAATAAATAAAAATGGTAAAACTAGGTCAACCAAGAGATACTGCTGAGAAAGAGTAAGGGAAAGAGCTG
Source organism: Cardiospermum halicacabum (assembly GCA_031304145.1). Taxonomy (NCBI): domain Eukaryota; kingdom Viridiplantae; phylum Streptophyta; class Magnoliopsida; order Sapindales; family Sapindaceae; genus Cardiospermum; species Cardiospermum halicacabum. The sequence continues at coordinate 32,980,635 of CM062393.1, forward strand.
TCAATCATGTTTCCCCAAGTGCTACATGCACAGGAAGGAGTAACTTAGAATTGTGAAAAAATAAACAAAAAGTAAAAGTAAGCATTAAATTCATAAAATAAACGCCCAGATGACCTAAGGATGATAACCAAACATCTTTAAAAAAACAAAATAACAACTAGATATCATCATCACCAAACATGATTGAGGGAGCCTATATTTATTTATTGTTATTATGTTATTTATTTTTTTAACTTTTAAGTTTGATTCCTCTTTTAGAACCAATTTTGGAAGGTAAAAGTTAAAAATAGGTCCAATAATATCCTCTATGTCCTTGCTGTCGTCATATAACATGTATAAATATATATACTGCCCAAAAAAACGCAATGGAAAAAGAGAGAAAGCTGCATTTGCTGCAGCAGCTTGTAGCCCACTCATGACTTAAGCAGCCAAATATTATATTTTTTTCAACTGACTTTTTAAGTTTTTTTTTTTTACTATCTCTACATCAACCTAAGCCTATGCCTAGTTGCAATTCCACCACACTGTGCCCAAGTTTCAGAGGTATGTACCTCATCAACTCTGCCACGCTTTGCTAGCTTTTAAGCATCGGACCGGCACTGGTGGCACCCCTAGCATCTATACATCCCTATCCACACAAAAGGAGGAGGTAGGAACATGTTTGAACAAATTCTTGGACAAATTCAAGCTGTTGTGGAAAACCCTCTATCACCTGGCTGACAGATATACATTGTGATCTTAAGTAATCCAACCACAAGAAGTCAGCAAAAGAATTTTCCATATATCTTGGGGCGCACGTTAATGTATAGAGACCGAGTCAAAAGTTTCAGATGGATAAATTTACCACAAATATTAAAAAAAAAAAAAAAATTATTACTTTTGGGTCTGAATACCTGTATTATATCTGCATTACCCTTAGCAACCCCAGATGCAACAGTCCCAATTCCAGCTTCCGCCACAAGCTTCACAGACACCTTAGCTTTGGGGTTAACCTAAGCAAATGTAGAATTTCAGAAATCAACAACATCAATATTTTATAGAAATGCCATTAAACTCTATTTACAACAGGAAGAAAATTAAGATGAAGCTTATGACAACCTGATGTAGGTCAAAGATCAATTGAGCAAGATCCTCAATTGAATAGATGTCATGGTGTGGAGGTGGAGATATAAGAGGAACGCCTGGTTTAGAATTTCTTAACCTTGCTATATAAGCGCTAACTTTTTTACCAGGCAGTTGACCACCTTCACCAGGCTTTGCACCCTGTGCAATTTTGATTTCTAGTTGATCGGCATTGACCAAGAATGTAGGGGTGACACCAAATCGACCTGAAGCAACCTGAAGAAGCAATGTTTAACATGAAAATCACCAACTAGGCATTTCATTGATAAAACAGAGAAAAACAACAGTTTTCTACTAAAATTTCTTTCCACAAAGAACAGAAAAAGATAAAGCCCAGCTCATTTACAATAACACTATACATACAGCAACACACTTTTATGAGATGAAAAATTGAAATTTCTTAGTTCCTCTATGATGGATAATAAATATGCTTATGATCCTATTCAGATTAGAATTTTATCTGAAATGATAGCAAAGCTAATCACTTACCTGCTTAATAGCACTTGTTGCAGTATCCCCATTTTGTAGACCTTTAAGATGAGGCAGAGTAGGAGAGTATCCATCAACAACATCTGTCAGAGGAGTCCAGCGAATGGGGTCCTGGATTAAACATTATATCAACATCAACATCATTCTCAAATTGTTACATGATATTCCCAGGTATATGTGCATCACCATTTACAAGAAAATAGAGAGTAAAGTACCTCACCACCTTCGCCTGAATTAGATTTCCCTCCTATTCTGTTCATTGCAATAGCAATCGCTTCATGAGTTTCTCTTGAAATTGCTCCAAGCGACATTCCACCGGTGCAAAACCTTTGAACAATAGCTGAAGCAGGTTCAACTCGTCCCACAGGAATTGGAGCACGATCACTTTTAAACTCAAGAAGATCACGAAGAACCTACAATAAAAGGTTTAAAATAAATACTAGCTAAGTTTCAATTCAAAAGAAGCTCGATATCAGCTCAGACTGGACTGAAAGAACCAAATAACTTTCAGTAGTAACTTTTAATACCCGAAAAGATTCTAATTAATTTCTGGCTAAGCATCAAAATCCATTGGAAGGCTGATTCTCAGATTCAATATATATATATATATATATATATATATATATATATATATATATATATATATATATATACAGAAGTATCAAAAAACAAGTGTTAGTACTCACATTTACAGGCCGGTTAGCCAAATGCTGCTGATATATTGAAAATGCACTTTCACTCTTTTGGCGAACAGCTTTGTGAAGCAATTTTGACATCTCTGGGTTGTTCCCATGATACTCGCCTTCAAAGATCAATAAGAATATATACTTATTTTTGAAAAGTTACTATAATTCAACAATAAGCTAAGGCTTTTGTAATGCAAATGTATTCACTCACAATCATTAACTGACATAAGTTCAAATTTTAAATTCACAAGAAGAGAATGAACATTTTATTTAAACAACAGGTAATAACTCCAAAAATTTAATAATCCTAGAGTCTTTTACCTAAATTTAAAGTTTCTAAATCATAAAAGCATACAGATTATTCTGCATTTGCACAGATGCAACTTATTTGTATGATAGGAAGAAATGCCTATATAGATCATGTCAGGAAAAAGTGGATACCTCCAGGCCTAAACTGTATAAATCCATAATTCTCTAATCTTTTAGCTGTATCCTCGGAGAAAGCCTTCACCCAGAAAGACAGTGTTTCCCTAGCCAGCTGAAGAAGGCAAGTATTGAGGAAAAAAAACAGAAAAAAAGAAAAGAAAAAAAAACCTCTTCCATTATAACAAATTAGATGAAGAAGAATATAAGCAAAATGAAGCAGATTTTTTTCTTTGAAATATTTTCTGATTTCTTTCATTTTCCATCAAAAGTCAAGATCAACTTACAATTAAAACACAAGGCAGGTCCCTCACCCTATTTAAAGTTTAGGAGAGCCCATCCAGGAACTCTAAACCATAAGAAAAGTTCAAAAATAAATTTCTTTTAGTACCATGCAAAGGTCCATTCTTATTCCAATTTCTTTTATCCTGGATCCAAGTAAATTATCATCTATAAAAATCCCAACTTGATTCGGCAAAGTTATAACTTGAAATGGAATCAACACAACAATCCGCATTTAAATTAGACAAATTTTCCTTCTCATCTTAACCCAGTCATAGATCAAAGGTTTAAGGCATAATTGCATAAGAAATATTTCCTCTCATACGATGGAAAACAACACTTTAACTACTGATCAAGTGCTTCATAGTTACTGCATTCTAACCTCGTCAAAAGTTAATCCACCAACTTTAGATACACTTCCAGTAAATGCAAGATCAACTACATCCTTCCCCAGTCCATAAACCTCAAATATCTGTGCACCACAGTAACTAATCACAGAAAAATAGTAAGTCAATAAGTTGAATTAACTGAAAGTAGCTATTGACTTAATGGAAACATATTCTATTAGGTTTCGCACCTTGAAAGAAGAGAAATACCCATCTTCGAAAGAATTTTCAGAAGACCAGACTTTACTGCCTGAAAATAAATTTGAAAGGCAATATTCAGACAACTAAATCAGCAGTCTTGTGTTTGACATCAAAAACTTGTAGATGAAGAATAAATAAAAATGACAAAAGAATTAAGCCAGAAATTCAGCATACTTTTAGCTTTTCAATATTAGAAGGTTATTGAAGAATGATTTTTGCTTTTATGTGCTAGGTTTAAATTTAAGTTACAAATCCTTATGCACTATTTTTTACATTTAATTGGCAAATTCATACCAGGGAGGAGGACACTGATAACTACAGACCCATATATTGCAGTACTTAATATATCCACCCAGTTAAGCAAGGAACATAATTATGAAAAAGAAATTGTTTCTCTAAAAGAAGTAGTAAACCTATTTGTGATAAATTATATAAGCATCATTATATATACTATTGATTGTTTTGTTTAGAGATTTTTCTTTTAAAATAAATAAATAAAAATTTGCTTCCACTAATTTCAAATCCTTTCTACAATTGTGTGACCACAGTTTGGACAAAAAATGTTTACAGTTATCATTGGATAGTTAACATCAATAATTTGTTTTACATTCTAGATAGCCGCTTTTATTAATCAGTTTCCATTTTTTATATGTTACAAATAAATATTATGGAAAAGTGGGAAGATTGCATTCTATTTTGGCTCTTTATTTTAGTATTACATTAGAAGAGAAAGGATAGACCAGCAATTACTTGAACCAAAATAGTTAAGCATCGACTTTCAAGACCTCTAGTTTCAAGAGTCAAATTACTAATTGAGTAGAGTGGACAAGAAAAATTCAATTAGTTGAAACCCTAATTAATTTGTATAAATTCTTGTTATACTCTTTATGCGTAACTAACACTTTCCTAATTTCCATCTAAGTTGTAAATCATTTTTCCTAATAGGTAAATATTATTCTACATTTTATTGTAATCTCTATAACAACCACAATAGTACATATGAGATTGCCACACAACATAGAAACGTGAATTTGTGCAGCTAAATTTGTTTCCTTCTTTGTCAGTTAATGCTGGGACAAGTTTGCCATTTTCTGAAATGGGCCAATATTGTTTTCTTATGATATAATAAACTAAATTCCATGCACAATTTTCTTGTGCTTCAGTGATATGGTTACGAAGTAACATTTAGGCTATCCAATGGAATTGTTGCTATGACATAAACATACCACAGCACTAGCATAAAATTCAAAGCAAAAGTCATATATGATGTATTGTTAACAAAACATTATATGAAATGTTTACTAGGGTTTACAGCCTTAGAAAGTTAAGAGGCAGCAAAATCAACCACAACATTTACAAGTTTGAAAAGCAAAGAGACAATAGTTTTAGAAGCAATTAACCTCTGATGTATACTGTTGTCAGGATAAAACAATGCTCAAACAGAAAAGATATGAAAAAATGGACAATACAAAATAATTGGGATACTAACCTTGCAAAAATTTGTCTGGGCCTGCTCTATTGTCACTGTAGGCATCTTTCCATTCCGCATCAAATTTACAGTTTTAGTACTGAGACGCCACTGACGACATGTCTCCAAAGCCAGATAAGGGCATACAGCACTGAACAAAAATCATATTCAGATGAAACCATAGGCGGTAATTACTGTCACTCAATTTCTAAATGGTAATCAACAAGCTTAGTGTATTATTTGAGGTTTCAAGTGGGCTGCCTCCATTTACAGGAAGAGGTTGCTAAATTTGGGATGAGGTAATGGTGGGACTTAAGGCTAGTCATAGAATTATATACTCTTTTGCCATGTAGAAGTAGGTAATGAGCCTCTAAATTCACTGCTCTCTTCTGAATATATATATATATATATAATATATATATATATATATAGAGTAAAAACTCTCTTAAGAAGAATTTACTACAAACTACAAGATATTATTCCTAAAGATAAGATTCCTACTTTACATAAATAGATGATATTACACTGTTTAAAGATACAATAATAATAAACGGAAAATTAATATTTAAAAAAAAAATGTAAATGTTTAGACAGTTTCAGATAAAGAATAACCTTGCACCATAGCCGATCAAACAGGCGAACTGATGTGTGCTGAAGCATTGAGCTGTATCTGCAACAATGGAAACATCAGTCCGCAGGCCATTCTGAATAAGATGTTGATGGACAGCTCCTACAGCAAGCAGTATAGGGACGGCAGGCCGGGTTGGTTCCTGTCAAACAAAATATAAGATTCATCCAATCAGTTCCATCTTCGAATAAAATAAGTTCAAGACTTTGAGAAAGTAAAATCCCGTGCTAGATATTAAAATTTAACAATGACAACACACTCTCACACACACACACGTGTGTGTGTCTATATATATGAGTGGAAAGTGTCTCCAACCCCAGGCTACGGTTACACATTTTCACAAACATTCCACACCTGCAACAACATGAACTATAAAATAACACAACCCGTACTATAAACTACTAATTTCCAATAAAACCGCTAGAAAAACTAATTCTATTTGACACAAGAACTAACATCAAGTTACAATTTGTTCATTGCAATTTACTTAGCCTTTAATATGGAGCGACATGTTTATCAAAGAAAAAGAACCCATAAATAGAAAATATGAAATACGTTTACCAGCTCATCAGTACGATCAGACAGAATCAGCAATTGAGAACCATTTCGAACAGCTTCATCAGCAGCTTCACAGAGTTTATACAGTGTCTTCTCCAACGAACCATCAATTCCTTTGCGGATATCGAAAAATGTAGGTAAAACTTGGGGTCTCAAGTGCACATCTTTCTTCAATGACTCAAGTTCTCCTTCATTCAGGACAGGACTAGACAGAATAACCTGAATTTCATTTAGAAATGAGAAATCACCAAACTTTTGCTGCATACTCGTCCTATCATAATCTATCAAAATATATATGACAAGCCTTTCTTAGGCAAAATGGACAAACCTGAGAAGCATTTTCAGGGCCAACTTCCAATATGTTTCCTCGTTTCCCAATATTAACTTCAAGAGACATAACAAGTCCTTCTCTCAAGGGATCAATAGCTGGATTTGTAACCTGCATATATATATATATATATGGTAGAGCATTTAGCAAAAAACTAAAAAAACAAACAAATATATCCACTAAGAATATGTATAGTTAATCGATCCGAGATTCAACACTATTCGAAAGTGCATACAGCATTTAGAGTTGACCATATTAGATTCAATATCATATTAATAGGTGACATTACTCTTATTCCTAATAACAAGTTAAGTAATGAGGATATATTTGTCAGGATAGCAGATGGATCCCAAGCTAAAGTACAAGGAACAGGTATGGTTAGAGTTACCGCTGAATTAACTCTAAACCATGTTCTGATTGTCCCTAATACAAATGCAATTTGATATCGGTCAGTAAACTCGCTAAAATAATGAGTTATGCAGTGAATTTTACTCACAATTCTTGTGCGTTTCAGAAATTGAGAAGTGGGTAGATAATTGGCGATGCTAAGAGTCAATTTGGGTTATTTCTACTCAAAAACATAGCCACAACTCAGCAGATTATCAAGACAAGTAGGTAGTCTACTCTCTAGAGTGCCAGTCAGATTTTAGGGTCATTTCAAAAAGGATGATGCTATTGTTTTGTGGCACTATCGACTAGAGCATCCTAGTTTATCGTATATTGAGGAGCTACTTACTACGGTGAATATTCACAGTTAAGCATGGTTTTGATGGGGAAATAGAGAGATAGAAGGCGAGGCACGCAGCAAAGGGTTGTACTCAATCACACATCATTGACTACAAGGAAACATTTGCACCAAAAACCAAATTGAGTACCATCAGAATTCTACCATCACTAGTGAATTTAGACTGGAGACGACATCAATATGATGTAAAGAATGCATTTTTTAGTGTAGACATAGAAAAAGAAATCATCATAGACATACCACCAGGTCTGACAGAAACTGAGGCAAATAAAGACTGTTGTCAGTTAAAGTCCTTGAATTGACTAAAACAATCTTCAAGGGCTTGGTTTGGGAGACTCACAAGAGGAATAAAACAGATTGGTTTTAAGAATGTAATTCTTAGGACATTTTGTTTGTGAAGCAGGCTGAAAATTGAAAGATTACTATCTTGAGCATTTATGTTGACAATTTGATCCTCACAGGACACAGTGAAGAAGAAATAAGCAACACTAAGAAGCACTTGGCCCGAGATTAGAAACAAAGGATTTGGGAACTTAAATTACTTCTTGGGCATCGAAGCAGCATGAACCAGGAAGGATATCATAATGAATCAGCGCAAATACACACTGGACTTGCTAGCACAGACAAACATGACCAAAGGTCTTGTGACATTCCAATGGAGATGCTAGCTCAAAGGGATATAGGAAGGAAAGGATGCCAGTGGATAAATACTAATTTCTTCTGTATTCAATTTTCTATAGTTTTTGGTGTTGCATTGCAATGGATTCAATGAATAGGAACAATGATATTAAATACAACCATTACCATACTCACCAAAACAGTGCTCAACCATGTTTTTGACTCGGATTTGTTAGTCTTTCTTTAATAGTAATAATTGGCAAAATAAAGTAAAAGGTTGAATCATCTAAAAGGAAAACAATATAAACATAAATACATATGTACATATTGTACGAAACCAACACCACTCCTAAACTTCAAAGTTTGTAAATTTTGTAACATGGCTAAATATGCAATATTATTGTTGTAACTAACCTGCGCAAACCGTTGCTTAAAATAATCATAAAGCATGTGCGGCTTTTGAGACAAAACTGCCAACGGAATATCATCTCCCATGCAAAATGTAGGCTCCTTCCCTTGAGAAGCCATAGACTCAATAACCATTTGCACATCCTCACTAGAGTAGCCAAATGCTCTGCTCCAACAAAGTTTTAGATAGAAAATTGTTCAAGAAGAAAGTAAAGTAAGTCTTTGAACATATTGTTTCTAGGCATACTGAGATATATTAATGAGAACCACTGACCACCGTAGCAATATATGAAGAAATTACGGTCCTTTAATATTATAGGAATTTCTTCTTTTCAGGCAAATTATAGATCCCATCTTTTTTTTTCTTCCACTTATGAACATAGAGAAGACTATAAGCGAAGGGTTGGACCATACAGCCAGAAGTTTTGGTGCACTAGTGTGCCCTTCGAATTCAATGTCTTTATTTATCAAGATATAGTCAACCCCATACTATATCCATGAATCAAATTTCAAATACAGTTCCCCATATTTGCTGCGAGTGATAAATCATTTATGATGTTAAAACACAAGATTCAGATTCTCAGCAACCAGCAAGAGAAGTAAATAAAAGACACATCACAGGAAAACTAAACTATATATCTCGAAGAAATCAAACCCCAAGAATCACATGAATGTGGCAGATAAAGTAACAATCAAGAATCCTAACATACTAAATGGTCAAGTTTATTTATCCAGTTCTAGGGAGGAAACTCCCATGATATTTAGTACAAAACTTCATATAAGAATACAGCACCTGTGATAAAAATAACGTAGTCACAGACAGCAACTTCAAAATAGGCAGTAAAATTAACTTACTGTTGATGTCGTAGGATTCCATCATTGTCCATGACTGTCATTGATAGGAAGTTTACAGGCTTCAAGGATCGCAAATTTTCACTGACCCACTTTCCATAGGGGTTTACTGCAGCTACTCGCTTTTTGACCTCTGTATTTTCATAAACCTGAAAATGAAAATGCCAAAACATAAGTAAACTGCTTTAGGAATTGTCTTAAATAACAATTGAGAAATGGTGGGAGTGGGGAAAACTATAGCAGCCACCCAACTAGACATATATTCACAGTCAATTTCAGGTTGGTCAGTTAGAATTCAAGGATACGATGGCTGATTCTGCTTCAGAATTTTCGGTTCAAACTAAGGTTAAGAGAATCTAAACCTGATCTAAGCAAGAGAAGATTAAGAAGGAGCTATTCAACATGAGTTTGCCTTCTAATTAGAGTTTTACAATTATCAATTAGGCAGTTCTTACTTTCTTTTGTTTTTTGAACTAGAATTTTATGATTAATCGATCCTTGTGCATTGGCTAAACTTGTTGACATTGAACTATGAGAATTGGGTGAGGGTGATACTCTGGTTAGCTTCCCAAAGAAGCTTTTAGTGAATTAGAATGGTTTTTGAAGAAACAGGGTAGAAAAAACCCTAGAATGATATCTTATTTTATTTGTACAGCTTACTCCTATTTATATACAAGCTATGCTATTAATTACCAGCTACAAAGGAGGAGATTTGATTTTCTATTCAACACTAGAAAATCATAATCTTCTTAATAAGGAAATAATAAAAAAAGAAGAGAAATTTAAGGAATATTAAAGATTCAACACCCCCCTCAAGCTGCGGAGTAGATGTTCATCACTCCCAGCTTGGAACACAACATGTCGAAAGATGTTCTAGGTAAAGCTTTTGTGAAGATATTTACTACTTGAATTTTTGAGGGTACATAACTCAATTTAAGTGTCCCCGACTCAAGCTTTTCCTTAATGAAATGTCTGTCTAATTCAACGTGCTTAGTCTTGTCGTGATGAACAGGATTCTTAGCTATGTTAATAGCAGCCTGATTGTAACACATTAACTCCATAGGAGTAGTGGTAGGAGCTTTAATCTCAAACAATAGTCTCTCTAGCCACAATCCTTCGCAGACCCCAAGTGCCATAGCTCTGAATTCAGCTTCTGCACTACTACGAGCAACTACATCTTGCTTTTTGCTTCTCCAAGTCACGAGATTTCCCCACACAAAAGTGCAATATCCTGATGTAGATCTTCTATCAACCACTGAACCAGCCTAATCTGCATTTGTACACACTTTAATGTTTCTATTTTCATTCTTTTTTAAAACAAATGCCTTGACCTGAAGTCAGCTTTAGGTATTTTAGAATCCTCATAACAGCATTCCAATGTTCTTCATTCGGATTGTTCATAAACCGACTTACTAGACTTACCGGAAAGGCGATATCTGGTCGGGTATGAGATAAATAGATTAGTTTTCCAACTAACCTTTGATATCTTCCTTTATCAACTGGAGGAGAGTTCTTTGATAATCCTAATTTCATTGAAGAATCCATTGGTGTATCCGCAGGTTTGCAGTTGGTCATACCAGTCTCCTTGAGCAAATCTATGATGTATTTCCTCTGATTTATATAGATTCCAGCTTTAGATCTAGCAACTTCCATGCCTAGAAAGTATCGTAAGTCCCCAAGGTCTTTGACATCAAATTGAGTTGCCAGAAATGACTTTAGCTGTTGAATTTCATTTTCATCATTTCCTGTCATTACAATGCCATCAACATACACTATAAGCATAGTAATAATACCACCTGCAGAATGTTTTACAAAGAGTGTATGGTCAGCTTGACATTGCATATAACCAAATTTTTTCACAGCTTTTGTGAACCTTTCAAACCAAGCTCGAGGTGATTGTTTCAAACCATACAACGATCTCCTCAACTTGCAAACTTTTCCTTTAAAACTCTCCTCCCAACCAGGAGGACTATCCATGTAAACTTCTTCTAAGAGATCCCCATTCAGAAAAGCATTCTTGATGTCTAATTGATGTAATTTCCAATCAAGGTTCACAGCTATAGATAAGAGGACCCTGATTGTATTCATCTTAGCTACTGGAGCAAAGGTCTCTTTATAGTCAATTCCATAGGTCTGAGTGTACCCTTTAGCGACCAACCTAGCCTTATATCTATCAATACTACCATCTGCCTTATACTTTACAGTGAACACCCATTTACAACCCACTGTTTTCTTACCTTTAGGTAATTCAGTGATCTCCCATGTGTTGTTCTTATGCAATGTCTTTAATTCCTCGAACACAGCATTTTTCCATTCTGGACTTTTCAAGGCATCATATATATTGGTAGGAATAACAGTAGCAGAAATATTAAGAGCAAATTGCCTATATTTCTCAGATAAATTTGCTTAAGAAATATATTTAGACAGAGGATAGAGTGGTCTAGACCTGCACTCCCTTATGGGCTTTCGAATAGCAATTGGACGTTCGTCCCCAATGGATCCATCTTCATTTTTTGAACCTTCATCACAGACTTGTTCAGAGTTGTCAAGAATAGGAACTCGACTCGATTCAGTCGGTTGAACCTGCTGAATTTCAACTTGGTCAATATTTTTCCCTTCAGTCTTACGCCGCCGAGTATACACAATAGTCTCTTTTGGTATGAGTTTTTCAAATGTTTTGGGATTTTCTGGATTTGAGGTGTCACTGGAATTTAAAGGTTTTGAGAAGTCAACTGACTTAGAGCCCTCAAAATTTTGATTAGGTCATTATCAGTGTTTTCCCAAATATAAGGACTCTGATGTGAAGAAGGATTCCTAGGAATTTCTACTGAAGAGTCAAAGAATTCACTAGTACATCAGACTCTCCTCGACTTTGGGTTGAAGAAAAGAAAGCTTGTTTTTCCACAAAAGTGACATCCAAGGATATTTGAATTCTTCTATTTTGTGGATTATAACACTTGTACCCCTTTTGGTTGTGGGAGTAACCTAAAAATAGACATCTAATTTCCCTCGGATCGAGTTTACTCCTATTTGGATTATGATTGTGTAAGAAAACTGTACAACCAAAGACATGAAGAGGTATGTCCGATAGCAACCTAGTATGAATCTGGGCAGGTGTTTTAAATTTGAGAACGCGAGAAGGTTGCCTATTAATTAGGTGAACCGCTGTTAAAACAGCCTCCCCCCAAAACTGGTTAGGAACCCTCATACTAAATAATAAGGATCTTGCTACCTCTATCTATTTTTCCTCTCCGACACCCCATTTTGTTGAGGAGTATTGACACATGATGTTTGGTGTACTATCCCCTCGTTCCATAAATATTCTCTAAGGGTTTGATTCGTAAACTCTTTCCCATTGTCGGTTCTTAAGACTTTGATGGTGGTTTGGAATTGATTTTTTATCAAGGAGTGAAAGATCTTAAACGTATTAGTGACTTCAGACTTCTCCTTCAATAAGAATACCCACGTTAACCTAGTATGATCATCGATAAAGGATACAAACCATCTAGCCCCATTAATGTTAGAAACCCTAGAAGGACCCCAAACATCACTATGAACTAAAGAGAAAGGTTCGGATTCCCTATAGCAAAGAGGGATGTAAGTATTGCGAGTATGTTTGGAAAGAGTGCAAAAATCACAACGAAAGTCTCTAGGATTTTTATTTCCAAATAAAATAGGGAACAATTTTTGTAGATACATGAAGTTTAAGTGACCCAATCTATAATGCCACAACATAATAGCACTATTTTGACTCATCCTAGAGGTAGATAAATTAACTGCAGATAGAGGAACTGTAGAAGAACCATGTGTAACCAGCAACTTATTGACCTTGAGAATATAAAGTCCATGTATCAGCTCAGCAACTCCAATCGTCCTCTACGAGACCAAGTCCTGAAAAACACAGTAAGCAGGATAGAACTTTGTCAAACATTTTTCATCATGCATGAGCTTAGATATCGACAACAAGTTGCAATCCAAATTTGGAACATAAAGAACAGGCTTCAATGTCAATTTTTCAGAAACCACAACAGATCCACAACCAGTAACTTTTGAAACTGATCCATCAGCTATTTTAACATATGAATTACCTTGACATGGTTCAAAGTAATTGAATGCTTTAATATCTCCAGTCATGTGATCGGTTGCCCCCGAATCTATAATCCAAGATCCTGGGGTTTCCTGTTTCACATTCAATGCAGAGGAATAAGTACCTTTCTTGGCAATGAATCCTGAATTAGCTATTGTAGGACCAGAATTCCAGTTCTGAAATAATTCTTGCATTTGATCAATTTGCTCTTGATCAGTTCTGACAGACATGTCTCCTTGAAGCAGTTTACGAATGACCCCCTCCAGCCTGTGCAATTCTGACTCGTTTTCCTTGTTTGAATAGGTCTCTTTGGCAGCATTCCAGATCTCCGCTGCTGTCTCATGCAGTATAAAATCTTCTCCAATATCAGGTGTCATAGTGTTAATTAACCATGACATAACCCTACTATTGTCGATCTCCCAAGCCTTGTAAGATGAATCTTTCTCATATGGTTTGGCAGCATCTCCGGTTATAAAATCGGCTTTGCCTTTGCCCCGGATAAAGAGCAAGACAGATTTGGACCATGGTATGTAATTTGCACCATTCAATTTATGATTGGTGATGAAAGTTGGAGTTGAAGAGGTCTCTGTGGAGACTCCATTAGAACTAGATACGGAAGACTCAACATGGTCCAAAAGTTTTGACATTTTAAGTTATCAGTAACAGCTCTGATACCATGAAGAAACAGGGTAGAAAATACCCTAGAATGATATCTTATTTTATTTGTACAGCTTACTCCTATTTATATACAAGCTATGCTATTAATTACCAGCTACAAAGGAGGAGATTTGATTTTCTATTCAACACTAGAAAATCATAATCTTCTTAATAAGGAAATAATAAAAAAAGAAGAGAAATTTAGGGAATATTAAAGATTCAACAGTTTTCACTCGATGATCATGGTGAAAAGACAGATGATGTATGTAATAAATACGGGGAGTAATAATGGTATCAGTCACAAATTTTCAAATTTTCAAACGGTGCCTATGTGAATAGCATGGCAAGTCCCAAGCCCACTACTCAAATGTGAAAATTTGTTGGTCGAGAAGGTCAAGAGGGAACGAGGAAGAAGTCTACTTCGAAGGAGGTAGTTGCTAGAGATTTACGAGTCTTAGATATTAATGTCAATTTGTTGCATAAAAGACTTGAGTTGAAACTTAAAACCCAGGTCATTGAAAGTTTCTAAAGCTTGTGGTGACTACTTCCTTTTGTTTATTGACATTCATTATTGGAGGATTTATATAGCCGACCCTAACCGGTTTGGGACTAAAGTTTTGTTGATGTTGATGATGTGCATTTGCATGAGTATAAGTGCTGCACTTTGCAGATGTAGGGATTAGAGTATTTAAATATCTCTTCAGCTTAACCTCTATAGCAATTATTCTTATTTAATTGTTTTTGACATCTACCAGCCTGATTCTAGATCAATCTGCAGTATTTGAAGCGCAAAATACAGACTAAGAAAACCTACAGATGCACTTAATCTCTTCTTACATGAGGATCATGGAAATATAAGAAATTATAAATTAGGCAGCTAATCTCCAATGTGCCAGCCCTGCATCTTTTAGATCATTTTTAGAGGACATTGAATTACACTGCATCTTAGACAAGCATCTGTATTAATAGCATATAGGCCATCACTATTTATATGTATTAGGGAAAAAAAAAAAAACCATGATTGGCATATCAATTCCATTAATGAAGATAACTTTATAAAGATATTCAAACAAGATACCAAATGAGGCCATTCCATAATCACGAAGATAACTTATAAATGACCGAATAATAAACGAACAGTTAATAATCAATACAACTTTAGAGAGGCACTGCAGAAAGAGAACAGGTTGCACATACCTCACCACTTTGTAGATCTACAGCTATCATCATGCCAGGACCAAGACGCCCCTTCATGGTAACTTTTGCATCATCTATGGGTACAACACCAACCTAAGTAGATCAAGTAATGAAACATCACATAAATACACCATCATTCATAGTAATAACTAGTCAGAAATAATTTTAAGGTGACCATGTACTTATTTTACCACTTGCTTTTAACCTAAAATAAGATAATCCTGAGAACTCACTCATACCTATGTGAGTTTTTTGCAATCTGAAACAAAATAACTATACAGAACTAGCAAAAAACACCAGTTCATAACTGCCTTTCCATGCACATACTAGATGAACACTTATTTTAGCTAAAACCATAAAGATACCATGTACAATTTCTGCAAAAAAATAAGCATTTTTCTTCCTTGAATTCTCATGTAAATATCCATGTTTGACATGTAACTCGGCATTGTTTTAACAAAAGTCAAAGTAATGTTTTCAAAACTATTATTGAACTCTCTATCCCAATTAATATAAATACTATATAGCTGCTCCAGCAAATGTCATATAATATTGTACATGATTGAGCTCACTCAAACAAGGATCCAGGAGTTTATATGGCTCTGTTTCAATATCTAGAGACCCTTTCCTAATACACATTAAGACATCCATCAAGCTTCAAGTAAATGGATAAATAAATGAGAAAATTAAGAAATTAAAGAAAAAAATGAAATTGATTTTGACTCAAATAAAAAACAACTGTATTCTCTGAACAGCACCTTCTGCAACAATTCTCATAAAATGACTGCTGCAAATGGGCAGATTTGGAGCTAAAAAGAATAATCATGTGATCATACAGCTTTTTAGTTCAGAACATTTTAATCTTTGTAAACCTGATTTGTAGATAATGGCCCCACATAGGACAAACCGTTGAACTCGAGTGACTTAATTTTGAGCAAATCCATGCATAACTACTCAAGTCACCACATCATATCATACAAATATATAATAAGGAAGATAGATAACGCACCTCTGAGGCAACATAAACAACATTGTCAGTTGTCCGCCAATACCTAGCTGGACGAAGTCCATTCCTATCTAGACAAGCACCCACAGTTTTTCCATCACTGTACCAAATAAATAATGACAGAAACAATCAAAATGGGTCAGTTGGTTCAGCAGAAAGAGAGCAAATATCAAGGGGGAAAATTAAAGTAAAATGAAACTGCAATTAAAAAACCAGAAAAGTTTGACCCAAAACAAAGAAAAAGAAACTGAAAAACATAAAATGACTGAGTGTTAGGTTGAACCCCTTTAAGGAAACCCAAATAATTAAGGAACATAAGAAGATATCCAAAATCATTCAATAGCAGTTCAAGTTCCAAGGAGCCTCATTCTCTTTTTGAGGAATAAATATGAGAAACCTCAAACCTGTAAAAGATAGAGATGTTCCTGAATCTAAAGAAAAAAATCTTCTCTATATAATTTATTGTCACTCAACCCTTCATGTATGCTGTCCTAGAAATGCTTCATTGGTTGAGTAAATGGGTAAGCCTAATTATAGGTAGGTAACTAGATGGCCCACACAGAAATCTGTTTTCCCTTTAGTATCAAGACAGATCTTTGGAACTTTAAGTTTTGCCAAGATTATCCTCTTCATGCAACATCTTGATCCAATCAATTAAATCATCTCAATATTATTGCCAAAAAGAAAGGAAAAGGAGAGAGAACAAATCCATCAAAAAATTTTGTATCCCAAAAATAAAAAATAAAAAATAAATAAACGCTTCACTTTGCAAGTTTTGAACTCGATCAACTCCACAGTACAAATAATACAGGTACTCCCTTCTCAATATGAGAGGATACTAAAATTTGCTATAAAACTATTGGCTAGTTATTAAGTAGTCATATAAAGCTCTTACGATTTCAAAAATAAAGGAGTCCCACGAACATCTCGTACACATCCAACCTAGCTAATCAGTTCAACAGTTACAATTTTCATATCATACTGGAAGCTTTCTAATTCTGCTATGGCTCAATTATTCACCCAAGTTCATGGAACTTTGAAAGGATTACCATGAAAAAAATTTATAGAACTTTTTTATCATTGGAAAATAATAATAGTTAATAAATAATCAACTGCTCTTAGTGCAGTAGTTGGTCCTATGAAACCCCTCATATCTTAAAATATTCTACAAGATGACTGTTCAATATGACCTTATCTTTTAACACTGGACTCACTGATGTCACTTTAACTGTTACCTGAATAAGAGTAAGGCAGGACCATCCCAAGCTTCCATCTGACCTTTGTAAAAGTCGTAAAAATCAACCACCTAAGGAAGAATAGTTAATTCAGTATAGTTATGGTAGCAGCAAAGATGTAACATACTCAAAGTGGTAGAAACTTCTTATTATGAAGAATGAAGTAGTTGTTGCTAAATCTTAAATTTCAATAGATAGTTGAGAAAAGTAGGAACATTTTTTCCTCATATACCTGTGTTCTTGGAAAATACAAATGATCTCATTAAATGCTTTGAAAATGAGTTTGATTTTGTTATGATTGAATGGAATGCAGCAATCAAATGTATTCAATTTTTTAGTTCATCCTGACTTTCATTTTTGTGACCCAAATGATCAAAAACCCAAAATGAGGGTAATCCAAATAAAAATTGTTGTAATTAAATTACTCCTTATGTTATCCAATTAAACCGAATATATGGCCATCTCATTTATAAATTAGAAACATTTCAACATTAAAAAAATAAAATAAAAAATAAAAAATAAAAATCATAAAAGAATAATGATGATGAAAAGGCATAGTTCCCATAAAATATATATTAGTCAGAAGTTATGCAACTATTACTGGGAAGTCTGAAAGTCATGTCAAATTAATTTTTTATTTTTGTATAAAAACCTTAACTGCTTTTTAAGGGAAATAATAACGTCACTGCCTATCATGAAATTGAAAAGGACTACAAATGCAACTAAACTGTTTTTCTCTTTCCTATCAAGGACAGCATCAAACAGTTCTCTTCTCTTCGTCATAATCATCACCATTCTTAATGATAATATTGTCTACTCCACTATTAATCATACCAAATTATCATACAATAACACAAAATCGATTGAACCAAGCACATGAAACTGTTACAGATCGTATACATACTTGAGAAGCAACAAAAATGGCCAAAAGACTCTCCCTTAGCAAAAAAACCATGTGGCTGCTACATGTAAACCTTGTATATCAGCATGAAAAAAAAAAAAAAAGCATTTTCTATATCAAGTTGATGAAGGCCAATTGCAAATAGCAGTCATGGAAAGAAACAGCCAAACAGAAATCGCCACCATAGCTACAGAGGAAAACAATTCCCCATAATCCAAGTAAAATATTTATGCGCTTCCTCAAAGCAATCAAATGGGAACTAATATTACTATCATGATCAACCTTAACAATATATCTTCAACTAACAAAAAAAAAATGGGGTTCTCTTGGTAGTTAGGCACAAGAGTCAGCTCCTTTTGATGAACTAAACTTATTATCATAGTGAAACTAGTTACAGCGTGGATGAGCTCATCTAGTAATAATGGGATCAAAACATATACTTTCCAACCATCATCAAATTCTCCTATCTTTGGTTTTGGTGGAGTTTAGGCGTGTTTATATCTATTAAAGTAACCAATACAAGTTTTCTCTTTTAAATCATCCCCCACAAGACAACAAAAGAACCAACAATCCATAGTAGTGAATGTCACCCACGATAGTCAATTATGTTTTATTTACTATTTGTGATTGATGTTTGTTGTGCTACGTCTAGATTCATTGGTTTCTTGTTCGAGTTTGAAGAGATGATGAGCTGGTTTCTGGTTTGGTTATCAAAGGCATAATTTGAAAAAGCATGTGTAAACACAAAGCGCAGCAAAGCCCACCGTGAGCTTCAACGTAGCAGGGGCATTAAAACCCTTGCTTCAAGCACCTAGGTTCAAGGCTTGAGGCGCAACGAAAAAGTGCTTTCCTATATTTTTTTTTCCAAAAATCTTTCCTCTCTTTCCACTTTTCTAACCATTCCCACTCTAACATATTTTTTATTTATGACATCTTTTCCTAGTCCAATATTTTTTTTTCTGCTACGTTTTGATATTCTATTTCTTGTTTTCTGATTATTGATTACTTTAGTTCTTATTTGTTTAAGTTAAATATTTTGAATTAGATAGCATAGGAAAAGACCTTTTCCCTTGCCATAAATTCTTTTCTTATTCTTTACATCACATACACAATCAAAAATATTCAACTTTCCTTACAAAGTTTACTGCCTCCACATATGTTCTTTACTATATCTATTCCTCTATCAAGTTGGTTCATTTACTTGTATTTTTGTGTTAGTTTCATATTTTAGAGCTAGATAGTTGTTTTAAATTAATTTTGTATTTTTATTACTTAGTATGTTTGTCCATGTATTTTATGTTGTTTTACCCGAATGTGCATGGTATAAACAAAACGCGCCTGAAGCCTTCAAGTTCCCTTTATGCCTCAGGCCTTTTAAAACTATGATCAAAGGTGAAGATGGTGGTAAAGTTAAGATGAAATCAGTCAAGGTCATGCGGTTTAGTTGTTGATGAATGGAGTGAATGAGCACAGATGATGACAACAGGTTTTGAGTTTTGAGATGAAGGAAGGGTGACAGTTGTGAGGGTTTCACTAGGCAGGATAATGCAATAGTTGTTTCTAAAATATGGTCAACTGTAGTGGTAACCATGATCATGCACAATAATATTAAGGAGAACCTACCAGAAAACGAATTAGGGAAGAGAGTTTGAACTTTAGACAGAAAGATCACGCTGAATTCTATTCCACAAACTTAATTCCTTTAGTTTTGTATGGTGGATTTAGTTTGATTCCCATTGTTTCCTACTGAACATTATTTGTCAAAAACCAAGTACTAGATTTCGTTTCTGTATACATAACTCCCAAATTTTGCTCAAATCATATCATATATTATGGCATGGTCAGAACCACGAAATTTTATTTTAATAAGACATCTTAACTAAAGACCAAGATGGAACAAAAACAAATAACAAATTAACAAATATGTACTCAGTTTAAGTGCAAAATGAAATTGCTTAATTTGCATAAAGCAAAGGAACTACTCAAAATGATAAATACCTTACTGAACTTTTACTGCCCAACTGAAGATCACAAGTTTGATGACTAAAATTCTACCCAATTTTAGACTTGTATCAGTATTTTAGTGCAAGTTATTTAAAAATGACCAACTAGGATGATTAAGAAACCTATATTAAGTTGATTTTATTGAGTATAAAGATGCAAATTTACTTTGTCTCGAACTAGAAGAAAAGGTAGTGATGCCATATTTTCTTCCAGAAGTAACACACCAGAAATTCCTTGAACAACACAGTATTAAAAAAAAATAATAATAATAAAATAATAATAATAATAATAATAATAATAATAATAATAATAATAATAAAACAGGTTATACCTCAGGATATTTTATCGACAAAGTTGGATGGTTTTTGTATGCCTCTGGAACAAGAATCATGAGAGCCTCCTCAGGAGTTCGACCACTTCTTATCAACAGCTGGATAAAACAATAAAAACTAGTCAGATATCAGGAGAGTCTATTAATAAGTAGTAACAAGTGCAGCAAACTGATAAATATCAGAACCGATCCAATCATCCAATACTAGAATATATTTTATCATGTCAAGAGGGGCAGAAATAATTGTAAGGTATAAGTATTTGTTGTTGATGATACCATAAACATTTATTACGCCAATAATAATTGCCAAGTATTGCTCACTTCTCCAGTACCAACATAAAATATGGCATACTGAGTTACAGCCGTACCAGAACGTATTTTGCATCAATACAAAATCCTATTCATATTCATTAGTCCTTCACTTAATTCTATCAAATCTAACAAAAAGAAAGCCTCAATCAAGTATCATGCAAGCTAGATATGTATCCATACTTTTCAATAGAAGGTACCCATAAAGATACTAAAAGATACTCAGTAGGTTGAATTACAAGCAACAAAAATTCCTATTCATATTTGTTGGCCCTTCACCTAATTCTATCAAATCTAACAAAAAGACAGCCTTTCAGATTTAGTAAGATGAAAACTAAAGATGTATCTTTACTTCTCAATTGAAGGTGCCCATAAGACGCTAAAAACTACTCATAAGCAGTTGTCTTGCTCTTTAGCTGTTCTTCTATTCCTCTAATCATCCAATAGACCAGGAAAATCAAAGATACAATACAGTCACAGTTTCTTCCCAAGCCCCAAAGTTCTAAATCCTTAAAATAACAGCCAATTTCAATCCCACCATCAGTACATTAAAATGGCATGGTTAGCAACCATATAGTTAAAGGATTCAAACAAAAGAAGTATTCTACAAGGCCACTAAAGTTTTCTTACATTTTATGAAATAATATTAAAAATAAATAAATAAATAGTCATTAGCCAACACTACTTAGAACACAATGGGACCATATCAATTATAAACAATTACATACTTCTGCTGCACTGTCAAGATTCGCAGAGTCTGATGCCTTAGGGTTTCCAAAAGGACGAATTTCATTTTCACGGCCGCGCCAAACAAGAGACTTCAACGAAGATTCCCGAGATTGCATCCAATTCAAGTTTCCCTAAGAAAAGTATATTACATAATCAGTACATACAGAATTAAATGGAACTGTAATGCAGCTTATGACAAATCATTACCAAAAATGTAACCAGATACAACTATACCTGTATGGTATTGATCTCTCCATTATGACCAAGAAATCTCATTGGTTGAGCAAGCGGCCATCTGGGACTAGTATTTGTGCTATACCTCCGATGATATATTGCAAAAGGGGATTTATAAAGATCATTTTGAAGATCATAGTAGAACAGCCCAAGAACTTCTGAGCGAAGCATGCCCTTGTAAACAATGGTTTGATTTGATAAGGAACAAAAGTAAAGCTCATTTCCCCAATTTTCTGAAATTGCTGCTTTTTCAATTAATTTACGGCAGATATACAATTCTCTTTCAATGTCATCTACACTGTCTTCCTTAACTACTTTAACAAATACTTGTTCTATATTGGGCATAGTTTCTTTAGCATAGTACCCGACTACAGACATGTTAACAGGAACAGGCCTCCATCCAAGCACCTCAAGACCCTCTTGTCTAAACGTATTTTCAATAACTACAATAAGAACAATCCACAGTCAGATACCATATAACACACTGCTGGTTAGAAAGGGATAAATTTAATCTTAGTTATGGAGAGTCACAGTGTAATACACAATCACAAACTATACATACAAAGTTCAGACAAATCCATGCTCTTATTACTCGTTTCAGCTCAACTTAGCATAATTAACTTTACCCACAATTATTTAACAAAGTCCATTATTTCAAAAGTCATGTTTCCCCATCCCTAAGTAAGCCCAGTAACATAACTACTAACTGTAAGCCCAAAACAATATGGTAATTTGAGTATAGTTAAACTGGACGCCTAGCTAGAAATGAACATATAAATAAATTAGAAAGATCGGAGAATGAACGATAGAAGCTTCTACCACAGCACAAAACATATTGGGGCGTATTAAATCAGACCCACAAGGGATACAAACTGCAGCCAAATGATGCGAGCAGATAGTATTTGATAGTTTAACAGACAAAAATTGTTGCAGATCACCAAAAGAACCAGAAAACTCAACCTTGGCTTTATTCTCCATCAAAAGATACAATAAGTGTATAATGTATATATGATCATGGTAATAGTAGTAATTAAGATAATACAAAAAGGGCACAGCAAATTACAATAATTAAAACACCATGCTTTTTCAGACATTCTACTTTAACACACACACAGCTTGTTCCCTAGGTCAAGATTTGTAATAACTATACAAACTCTATTAATATTTTAAAACCATCAGATACAGCTATGCAAAGTCTCTGAAGATTACAGCACTAACAAGGAAAAGCCAGAATAACAAAAATTATTTTCTCAAAATGCAGAGCAGAGAGCCCCTCAATTAAATTTGGCTTGAAGAGGAGGAAAAGATTGAGAACTGTGATTCTCTTTGTGTAAAACTAAACTCCATCAGCAATAAAAAATAAAAATAAATAAAAATAAATAAATAAACTAATGTTTGCACAGACTGCAAAAGGTGAAATAAATCTTAATCTACCTATACTAACACCAAATACTGAGGGAAAAAATAGTAAAACAATTGGAAAAAGCCTAAAAAGAAAGCAAATAAGGTATCAAGGATTATATACTCAAACTCAAGTCAACATCATATAAACATCATGGAGGAGATAGAAAAAACAGAATAAGACACAAAAACCATTCACACATTTATATCACTGCTAAATACAACTTGAATCAAAGAACTTGAAGCAAGGCTCTTTGAAAATTCACCTTCTTTGGCCTGTTTCATAAGGTTGCCATCTTGAGGGAAGAAAATCATTCCAACACCTGTATGCAACTTATCAAAGGAATCAATCCCTTGACTTCCAGCCCAATCATTAAATAAATCCCATGGGATTGATGTCATCAATCCTGAACCATCCCCAGAATCATTATCTGCTCCACATCCCCCACGATGTTCCATGCAGCCAAGTGCAGTGAGGGCGTCCTTAACAATATCATGTGATGCTTTATTTTCTAAATGGGCAATAAATCCAACTCCACAAGCTCCTCTCTCTGATAATATATCTTCCAAGTTGGCAACCTCCTAAGCATCAAACTTACACCATAAATTGAATGAAATAGTAGTATGAGCAACATAAAAATAAAGGAGCCATAAAATATAGTTTCACTGCATGCAAACTAACAGGTACTAACAGTAAAGTGACACCAAAAAGTTTTAAGCAGCCATGTTATCACATAGTCTTAGGTTTTCATGCAGTACCCAGAAAGCTGGCACAGTGTCACAATATGAAATATATTCCTTCTATTTTGGCATAACAGTTCTTTTCTTTACTTTTTCCTTTAAAAAAACAAATAAATAATAAATAGTCTAGTGTCAATATTACTTAAGAACTACAGCTTTGGTCTTACTTAGCATGTCATTTACTTTCTTCTAGCAAATAACTTACATTCAGTATTCAGGGCTAAACTCTATAGAACTGATTCTTAGGTATTTCTCAAATGTAAACGAGGTGCATGAGTGCTTTCCAAAAATATTATTTCGCACTTACCAATCAGTTAAGCTTAAAATATAATTGACAATCACTGAACAGTAAAAAGAAGGCATATCCTTAAGGAAATATCCAAGTACTAATGTGAATCAACAGTCCTCTACAGAAAACTATCCTTCAAACCAAAAATCACTTCAAAAGCAACGAACATAGCATACAGCACCACCAGTACTTTTCAGTCATTGAATGCTAACTTAAAGAAATCTGATGAACAACCTAAAAGTTAAAACACGAAAGAACACCTCTGACATTAAACCATTATAAAAGCAAATGAAAGGGAAAGAAATATTAGAGAAAGAAAGCTGAAAAAAAACAGACAAATATCTCATGCCACTGTAACCAGAATATACTTAGATTAAACATGATTGTAAAGTATTTCTTAGGTATATTGATCTTACAACCTTGATTGCTCAAGAACTCCATGTCCTGATGCATTTTCCCATTTAACTATCTACCCCACAACTCTTATTCATTGCAAAGACAATAACGCAGACAACCAATTGTCATATGTAGATAACAAAAGAAGAATGAACTCAACAGGTTATAACTTTGCCAATGTGATACTATGATAAAGTTCAAATAACAAAATGATGGCAGAAGCCCAGTACTTACGTTTCATCCCTGACTTCAATTTTTCTAAGGCTAAGTCTGTTTGGCAACATTTGATCATCATGCAGTACCAAAATATCCATCCATTCAAAAGATGAGTACTTTTTTAAAGTTGACTACTACTCAATTGGCTTGTCCCTCAAAAGTACTGTGTGATAAATTAAACAAATTTTAAAATATAAAATAAAATCAAGGAAGAGGTTTCACCTAAGGACACTAGATTGACTAAGGAAAACACGTTAACATCCAAAATAAAAGTAAGATGAATAATTGAAACTAAAACTAAAGATAAAGAAGCTGAAATCTAAAGCCTGAAATGCAAAACACAAGTTCTTTCATTTCATAGAATAAGAGAAAAGTCACTAATGAATGCCAAAATTAAAGTAGTATAGTTTCTACCTCCACTTCAAAAATTCCTGTCATTTTCATTAAATCAAAAAACTACAGCTAAAATCATTCCAAGCGAATTAATAATGGTTCATAGGTGCTCAGATGATCAAATTTCATATCTTCTCGATAGTCAAAGATATTCTACGTTGTGCTCAGATATTCAAATTTCATATTTCTCGAATAGTCAAAGATATTCTACGTTCGCGCCTACTCATTTCCAGAAGTTGAATTACTAAATAAATAAGCTTCTCAATTGTCATGTTAGTACTAAGATTGAAGTCTTCAATCTTCCATCTTCAATCAGCGATCACTACATAATTATCTATTTAAGTTGAAACAAAACGCAAAGACAAATAACACTAAAAACAGAAACAAAAAATTAGATACTTATACATACACAACAAAGCACTTGGAGTTCGTTTTTCACCAAACAAGTAAGCAGAATAAGAAACAGACCTTGCGTTTAGAATCAGGTTGAGAAGAACACCGGTCCAAAGGAGAATTGGCACGTTGAAGATCAAGAACAGCTTTAACAGAGGAGCTGAAATAGTTTCTGGCATGATCAGAAGAAGAAAGAGAGAGTCTCCGTCTAGTCCGCTTCGACCTGCAATACAATCCAACGAAATCGACGAAGAAGAGACTGTTATTGGAGGAGGAGAGGACGGAGCTCGGCTTGACAGCGGCGGTCAAGTGAGGAATTGGAGAGACTGATTTCAGAGCCATCGTGTGGCGTCTGGAAAGAGAGAGAAAGGGAGAGCGATAAGGAGGGAATTGAAAATGTGGAGTTGAATAAAGATAAAATGAAAATGGAACCGGAAACACAACCACAACCACCCGCGCCTCTTCTTTTCTCTCTGGCCTTCTACTTCTTACTTCGTCTTTGTCTGATCTTTTTGTTCTCTTTCCGAATTTTTTATTTATTTTTACCTCTGTTTGATGTGACGTGATTCGATATTTGACTTCAATCTCACTGAGAGCTGCCACGTCAGTCACTCTCTCATTTGTTTCCGGGAAGAGCATGCTCCTATTCGGATATTTTTGTAAAGATAGGACCCAATTAATGTTTAACCATTGAAATTAAAATTAAGTAAAAATTTCCTTCATCTTGAAAAAGAAATAATAATAATAATAATAAATTACATTTTGCAATAGTGGTGACGTTAATTTTGGAATAATATCCTTATTCTTTCTTTTACCAATATTCTCATTTTCAATTATTCGCCCAACAATTTATATATTTTTAATTAATTTTTAAAAAAATACTATATCCGTCAAATAAATCTCGTATTTGCTCAAAACACACCCATTAAAAAAAGCCATCATTATCTTGTGAATTGATTTGTTTATTATGTAATTTTAATATTTTATTTATTTATACATAATATTTTATTTATTCATACAGATTTGGTATCCAAAAATCAATCATTATTATGTATTGTCATTCAATCTATCACAGTATTGTTATTCCGTTTAAATTTTTCATTTTCTCTTCATCTTCTATTTACTTCAAATTTACAGTAAAATTACTGGTGTTTTTCAGTGACATGGTGTTTATTTTTTTTAATAATAATAATAATAAACTAATTCAAATTTAAATCTAATCACAAATTTATAGGTGGCAAATTTTCATCCTTCAAAATTTTAGTTTAGAATTTTAAAATTTTCATTTTCCACTAAATAAATTCTATAAAAGAATGTATAATATTTTCAAGTAAGCAAGAAATATATGTAACAATCATGGTAAGAGTTCCATTCATGGAATTGGATTTAAACGTATCACCACACGAAGCGATACACAGAAATACTTCACATGAAGGATTCACATGAAGGATTCAATCACTGCAACCCAATTTCTTCATTTGAGCACACTTTGTTTGATTTAAATTGTCAACCAAGTGAGGATTTACACCCTACGAATATGGGTATGTTATTTTAGTTTTATATATATATATATATATATATATAATTTTAAATTTGATAGTTTTGATGCTTTTTATTTTAGGTTCTACCACATCTTTTTTATTCGACTTAAATGTTGAAGCAACTTATGAAGAGGATGATGGTGAGAATGTGCATAGAAATGGAGACGATGATATGCAACCTCAGCATGTGAATACTGGCTAAATAATCCACTTTTTCTATAACTTTTTTTAATTATTATAGATTTAAATTTATGTACATTTTTAGATACAATTTCACTTTTTTTTTCTTAAGTTGTTTTTCTCTTCACTACTTATTGCTTTTCATTATTTAAACTTCTTTTTTATTTGTAATATCATTATATTTTTATTTAATTATTTTTCACTTTATTTGTGTCCAGACTTTTTACTCTTTTTTTTTTCTTTATGCAATTGTATCTTTTTTTTTTCAATTGTATTTTTTAAATACTTTTTTTAAATTATCATACATATATATATATTTAAACTTATCAAATTTTTTTGTTTTATTTTTTTTTCTGTTATTTTTGTATGTACGGTAACTTTTAATATTATTTTTTTAATTATTCTATATTTATTATGAATTGAAGATAATTATTCTACATTTTTTTATGACCTGAAGATAAATTTTTTTTATTTAGATTTGTTTTCCATGTTTTTATTCTTTGAACAAAATTTAAGAAGACTTTCAATATTTTTTAATCCTTTCAAATTTAAATATAATTTTTTTTAACTTTACTTTTTATTTGTTCTTTATGGTATCATCAATTTATGATTTTTATACACTAATCAACCTCATTTTACGGTAGAACTACACCATTCAAGTCAGAGTACAGAACCATCTCATCAACCATCAAAAAAATCAAAAATTTGCTTAATGATGAAAGACTTGCAATATACCAAACTTTGTTGGAAAAAAGTAAAGATGGAAAATTATTTCATGGTATAGTAAATAGGGTGGCAGCGGAATTTTCAACTTCTACTCGAACAGTTGAACGCATTTGGAAAAGTGGAAGAAGTGGAATGTTTCTCATAAAAGAGTAGGAAATTGTGGTCGCAAGAGAGTCCAACTTGACTTAGATCGTATTCATGAAATTCCATTACATCGACGAACAACAATAAGATCTTTAGCACATTCTTTGAATATTCCAAAGTCCACGGTTTGCTCAAGGCTAAAGTTTGGTGAGATACGGCATCACTCGAATGCAATAAAGCCTTCCTTATCGGAATAAAATAAGATAGCGCGTTTAAGATTTTGCATATCGATGCTTGACAAAAATAGCATATCATTTAAGCCCACTTTCATTGACATGTATAACATCATTCACATTGATGAGAAGTGGTTCTACATGACCAAAAAGTGTGAAAACTACTATTTATTGCCAGATGAGGAAGATCCATTATGCACTTGCAAAAACAAAAATTTTATTGGAAAAGTTATGTTTCTGGCTGCTATAGCTCATCCAAGATTTGTTTCTCAAGGAAATGAGATTTTTTTAGGAAAAATTGGTATATTTCCACTAGTTACATAAGAGCCAGCAAAAAGAAGTAGCGTCAATAGAGTTGCTGGAACATTGGAGACAAAACCAATAGCTTTAGTGAATAAAGATGTAATAAGATCATATTTGATTGAAAAGGTTCTACCAGCAATTAGAGAAAAATGGTCACAAGAGCAATCAAGAGGTCCTATATTTATTCAACAAGATAATGCAAGGCCCCATATTGACATTAATGATGTTCAATTTCGTCAAGAAGCTTCAAAAGATGGATTTGATATCCGTCTAATGTGTCAACCTCCAAACTCCTCGGATTTAAATGTTTTAGATTTGGAATTTTTCCGTGCTATCCAATCTTTACAACAAAAAGAGGTGACGAAGATCATTGACGATCTTATTGGTGTTGTTGTAAAGTCATATAAAGGCTACTCAACAGTGAAGTCAAATCATATATTTTTAACTTTACAATCTTGCATGGTCGAAGTTATGAAAGTTAAGGGTGGAAACTCTTATAAAATTCCACATGACAAGAAACAAACAGTAGAAAGAGAGATTGGTCTTCTTGTACAGAAGAAGTGTGAAGTTGAATTGGTGCAAGAAATCATCAATTATTTAGGTTGAGATGGATTGTAATACTGAAATTTGCATTGAAATGGAGCCTAATTAGTTGCAATTGTTGAATTCAGTTTGCTGTTGATTTATATTGTTTTATTTCTATTGCTTTTAATTTTGATGTTGCTTTGCTTAATACTATAACATGATAAGAAATATTATTATAAAAAAAAAAATACAAACAGATAATCATATATATATATATATCATAATAAAATGGAAGAGAGATAAAATGGAAGAGTAAAAAAAAAAAAAAAAAAAGAGAAAGAATTTTGTATAAGATTAAGAAAAATGAAAACACATTACCATGCATTAAAAAACTATCCGTAAGAAGAAAAAAAAGCATAATAATATGAATGAGTAAACATAGCAACATGATAAGAAAGTAAAAATATATAACAAATTTAATATTAAAAAAAATACTAACTGATAATCTTTTATTTATTTATATATATATAATAGAAAACATATTAAAAAAATGTATAAAATAAAAAAATATCTCTGAAAAAAAAAACTTAAAACATCATTACAAATTTTATATATATATATATATATATTAAATAAATATAATGCCACAAACATATTTTGTATAAGTTAATAAATAAATAAATAAAAACACCATATGAATAAGAAAATTAAAAATAAAATATAATTATATATATGGCATAAGATTAAAAAAATACAATAAAATAATATAAACAAATACACAAAATGTGTAATTAATATTCTAATAATTATATATATATATAGCATAATGAGATGCAACAGAGGAAAAAAAAAAACCTACTTCTTGCGTAAGATAAAAAAAAAGGGGGTTATTTTCATTTTTGTTATTTTATAAATTTTATTTACATCATATAGTCCAACTTTAAAAATTTTACAAAAATAATCTTTCAAATTTTCACTTTTAAAAAATGAACCAAATTGACCATTTTATCATTCTAAAAAGATCTTTTACACCGATATGTGAAAGTGTGAAGGTGGTCTGTGAAGAGGACATTCACATATGTGATGGTCTATTTTTGAAAATCAAAGTTTGAGTGGCTAAAAAATAGAAATAAATTTCTATTGGTTTAGTTTTGAAATTTTAAACTTTATTTGGTTTATTTTATATAATTTTCCTAAAAAAATAAAAACAATACAATATTATAAGAAAATTTAAAATAAAATACAATTCTAAAAAAAAACTTATAAACTTTTATATATACATATATATATATATATATTTATAAATCTATCTCAATTGTAAAACAATACATATATTAATAAAAAAATTATATGTATAAGAAAACTATAAATATATATATATATAATATGAAATACCAAAATCAATACAGCAAAAAATGGATACATAACTATTTTCTTGAAAAAGAATAGAAACAGAACTTAAGAAAAAAAAAATCATAACCTTAATTAAAAATAAAACTACATAAAAATTTTAATATTTGTTTTACTGCAAAAATATTACATGAAAAAAAAAATCTTTACTTATTATTTAAATATATACATATATCATAAAGTTAAATCATCCCTACAAGCCTGAAAAAAAAATTGAAACTTATACATTTTTATAAAAAGATTAAAAAAAAAATTACTCGTAATACTCATATTTCATTAATATATCACTCAATAAATATATGAAAATATTACACCACATATCAAGTGATTAAAATAAAAAGAACAAATACCAGCAACACTATATTAAAAAAAAAAAAAAAAAAAAAAAAGAAAAAAAAGAAAGAAAGAGAAAGAGAAAGAAAGAAGAAGTAAGTCAGAGGAGTTTCTTAAAAACTTCTCAAAACACACAAACTTAAATGAAAAATCTAAAAAGACTTGGTCTTCAATATTGATTCATAAAAGTCTTGTAAATCTTCATCTTCAAAAACTTTTTTCATTGGAAGTTTGTTCAGATCAAACTTGTGTTCTGTAAATGTACTTAAGTTGACATCCAAAGCTTGATGAGAAGCAGTTTCATCAGTAGCGGACACATCAATAGACACATTCAAATCCAATAGATAATCAGCAGCAGGTACATTCAAATCCAATATTGGAATTTTTTTTCGTATCTAACTCTTCACATTTTTCAAATGACAATGTACTCTTTTCCTTCAACTTATCATTCTCCATATCTTCATTGCTAATTTCAGGATTTTTATTGTATTTACAGAGTTGAAGAATCTCACTATTTATATTCTATTTATAGAGGTAGAAAAATAAAAAGAGTTTAAAATTTATAATAAAATCTCGTAGATTTCTAATAAAACACTCTAATTTATCATCATGAGTTTTGAAACTTGTTTTTAATCATAAAAATGGGTTGAGTCTTGATATCATTTAAAGAATAAAAACATAAAAACATATTATTAAAATATTCATACGACACTTATTTGTGGACAAAAAGATTTAGAAAAAAACGACACTTATTTTCGGATGGAGGTAGTATATATTTTTATAAAAATTAAATTATATTTTTATTACTGTAAATTATCATTTTATTTTAATAAATTAATTATATTAATAAAATTAATTCATTATATGCTCCTCTAGATAATTCATTTTTTCATATATTAAAATAGGGGAGTGAAGTTAAACGAGTTAAAAAAAAATAAAAATATAAATAGATAAAGGTGGGTGAACTTGCAAAAATATCAGGTCATCTCTTGAACTAGTATCTAGTTCCCGGGGTTTTTGAAAATAAGTTTTAGGCAACTTGCTTCACGACTAGACTAGTGATCAAGTAAGTCGCCTTGATTTTTAAAAAAATCAAATTTTAGAAATTCCAGGCGACTATCTAATCGCTAGACAAGTTGTCTAGGTGGTTGAATTTGCAAAAATATCAGGTCAGACGACATGCATGCTACCTGACTAGTTGTCTATGTATAAAATACTCTATTTTCAAAATTGTTTACTTGACAGCTTTCAGGCTGCCCGCTTGAGCGATTGGCTCGGTTTCAAAACACAACCAAACGATACCGAAATGCAACCAAATTTTAAACATATCATTTATGAACATCAAACAATACATTCAAAATAAATCAATCATCAAGAAACCCAACCGTTTGGGCTTTTGACATTGAACAACTGACCTATCTAGTCAACTTGTTGTAATAATGCCAAAAATTACAAATTATGCGAGTTTGAGCTATTTAATCTAACTCATACCATAGTCCAACAGTATAATTAAACCCTAACATTTTCAACATGCAGTCAAGTTTCATTAGATAATTATCATCAACTTTAATCATAGGTTATTTATTAAGCAAGTTTGTACCAATTCCCTTAAACCACTACAGAATTGAAAATAGGAATTATTATAGACCAAAGTCCTAGGACGGGCAAACCCGTACTTAAACCAAATTTCAAAGATGGTCTTAACATCTTAAGAATACATCAGAGCCTTGTTTGGATCATCATCCTAGGACAAACCTAACTGTAAACTAGACGTAATCTCCACCTCATATTGAACAACCAAGTTCACATAGAATCAAGGCTAATCACAAACCAATATGTCGAAGTACTTCTAATTTCCCTACATATGTCTTTCATTCTATCTATAAACTAGTCTAAGGGTATTACGTTGTTATCAAACCTTCATTAGTCAATTTCTGTGATTATCATCAAATCAACATACTCATATCATCATATTGCACATTCTTCATCATTTCAACCCAACTATACATATCATTTGGTCATCAATACCATTATGGTTCATTCAACACTCATATAATTGATTTATAAACCATTTACATAGCCGTTTAACCAAGTCATGATCACAATCACAGTATTACCAACGTTTTAAGATCCATGACAACATTTATCATCAATGTTCAATATAACCTCATATTATCCAAGCATTTCCAATTGTCAAGTTATAATCTATTAAAATCTATTTCATCAATCAATTTACTATATCAATATCCAAAGTACAATTTCCACCACATATATCACAACCACACCATTTTCATCATTTCAAGTCATTTTAAGACTATATGAGGCAACCATAGAGTTTAATATCATTTCTAATGCAATGGATATCCTATAACATATATCAACCAATCAACACATGTAGTTGAGAGTGTAAAACTGAATTACAAACCTTTTGCCTTAAGCTCTAAGTAAAGTATCATCCTCTTCAAAATTTTCTATTTGTTGGTTTTCTATCAACTAACCAAGGAAAAATAAACAACAATACCATAAACACAATAGAAAACCAATTCCTTACAAATCTATAAGCATTAAGGAGTAGAGACATTACGGCCTATACTATTAGACTCAATTGGAAGCCAATACACTTAGCTAAATATTCAAAACCAAATTCAAGATAACCTAGAGAATTTATATTATAACCAAAAGCAAGCAATATTTCTAAATTTAGATAAATGTGGTGAGGGAGTGAGATTACCTTAGTGAGTTATGAGCTCCACATACTTTAGAAATACCCAAGAAGCAATAATGGTAGGTTTTTTAGGTTGTTGGGTGAGTAAAGGTGCATTCTTGGTGGTGGTTGGTGGGTTGAATGTGGGAGTTGTGTGTTAGGGTTTTGGTGGTGTTTGTTTGATACGTAAAGAGATTTTGGAATGTGAAGAGAGTGAATAGTATCTTAGGGGTGCACTTGGCAGTAGGGTAGGGTGTATCATACCCCATTGAGCTTTTGAGAAAGATTGGGCCAAAATTGGGTTCAATCTAATTCTTCACCGAAACACATTCCGAATTCATCCACAAAAATTTTATTTTAGAATTTTAAATAAAAAATCACTCCATTTTTAAAATTCAAAATTTTGCGCTCGAAAAGGAAAATTTATAATTTTATAAAATGTGATTTTTTTTACTTAAAACTTTATTTTCTAGATTTTTTTTAAATAATTAGACACTTAGCTTCCAATTAGATTTAGTAGCCTCTAATTCTACTTGTCCAAGTTTAAATCACTCGTAATTATCCTGAAATGGAACTTTTAAGAGTGCAAAAAGTTAAAAATTCAAATAATAAAAGAAAAAAAATGATTTGGATTTTCTGACGTTACAAAGTTTGCTTCTGTTTGGATGATAATTTTGTAAGAAAGATGTACAACCAAATACATAGAGAGTTATGCTTGATAAAGGATATTACTCTAACAATAATTGAGTAGGTATTTTAAATTTGAGAACACGGGAATGTTGTCTATTTATTAAATGAGATTTTGTTAGAATATCATATCCCTAAAACTAATTAGGAACTCTCATGATAAGCAATAATGATATTGCTACCTCTAACTAGGGTCTATTTTTGCCTCTCCGACGCACCATTTTGTTAAGGGGTATAGGCACATAAAATTTTGTGTACTATCCCCTCGATCAAAAATTCTCTGAGAGTTTGATTTATAAATTATTTTCCATTATTTGTTCTTAAAACGTTGATGGTGGTTTCAAATTGATTTTATTTTTATAAAGGAATGAAAAGATGTAAATGTACTGGTGACTTCAGACTTTTCCTTCAATAGGAAAATTTATATTAACCTAGTGTTGTCAGTAATAAAAGACAAAACTCATCTAACTCCATTAACGTTAGCAATTCTAGAAGGACCCCAAATATTACTATGAAAACAAATATATATATATATATATATATTTTATTTCCTATAGCCATGAGTTATGTAAGTTTTGCAAGTATGTTTGAAAAAATGCAAAAACCACTTCTCTAGAACTTTTATTTTTAAGTATAATAGGGAATAAGTTTTGTAGGTATGTGAAAGTAACCTAACCTAAAGTGCCACAACATGATAATACTCCTTTGACTCATCTTAAAGGCGGACATTTTGGCTGAAGATGAAGGAATTATAGAAGGACCATGTATAACTAGCCGCTTATCAACCTTGAGAACATAGAGCTCATATATCCAATTGTCCCTCTGCAAGATCAAGTCATGGAAAATACAATAAGTAGGATATAATTTTGTCATACATTTATCATCATATTTAGTTTAGATACAGATAACAAGTTGCAATTTAACTTTGAAAAAAAAAATACTTTAAGGTCAAAATTTTTTTATACCAAAATAAATCTACAACTAGCAACTTTTAAAATTGAACCATAAGTTATTTAACGGTCAGATTATCTTGTTATGCTTCAAAGTAACTGAATCTCACAATATATATTGTCATGTGATCAAGTGTCCCTGAATCTATAATCTAAGATTTTGGGTTTCATACTTTACATTCAAAGCAGTGGAATAAGTACCAGGTAATGAATCCAGAATTAACTTTCCTTTTGCCACAAATAAAGATTTTGAATGACTTAAAACATTGTACGTAATTATTATCATAATTTATCAGTGCTGATAATATTTAGGTTCGAGGAGTTTTACGTGAAGCCCTCCTATGAACCAAACTAAGCACCCAACATTGAATGGCTATTGCGCCGATTTTTTAAATTTATTTATTTAAATTTATCCAAGACTACTCTACTACTATAAAGAAACACAATGGTTTGGGTAGGAAAACCCTAGAAGGACTTAACTTTTATTCAGCAAAAATAATTATTTGCACATAAAATATGTCCACTATTAGATGCTAGAAAAGGGAGATTGGATTTTTTTTAAAAATAAAGCAGTTAGGAAAAAAAAGATTTATGCATATAAGTCACAGCAACTAAATCATGAACAAGTCAAGTATAAACTCTATCATACAGTTGAGTGAGCTTAAGACGACCTCGATCAAAGATGCAAGCATGTAAGACAAAAAACTAGCACCGAAATTCCTCTCCCAAAGTAAATGTTATACTCAATCCTCTTCAAAATTTGACAGTAAGCTTCTAATATTCATCGTTAATGACTTCCATAACATACTACCCTCGTAAACTCTATTTTCTATGTTCACTACCACTTTATTATCACTCTCTACATGAAGCGTAACAATTTCATAATCTAGGTTCTATTTGATCCCATGGTAGATGTTGCAAATTTCTATAATATCAGACGTAAGTTAATATTAATAACAAAGTTTACTTTAAACTGAAGAATATTAAATATCATAATTTTCTCGAATAAGGAACTATTAGACACAGAAATAATAAAATATAGGAAAAGAAAGGTTATAGGAATATTAAATATTTAATGATTATTATTTTGTACATCTAGGCCTAACCTAGTGGTAATTGCATCTTACGAGGTTTCTTTCGGTCTCTGAACTGTGCATTCAGGATTTGAGTCATCATCAGAACAAGTTTGAAATAGAAATAATCGGTAGATATTAGTCAATGAAGAAATGTATACTATTTACAAGATTATTTATAATCTTATGAATTTTATATTTTCATATACTTAGATGTTAAAAACAATTTACTCTATATTCATGTACATGTAGGGGAATAACTAAAATTAACATCATTTCGAAATTATATTATAAAATTAACACACAGTTACTAATTTAAGTTTCGATAACATCAATTTATTCAAATTACCCTAAACTATTTCAACAGTCTTAAGTATCTTGGCAGCTTTCTTCTTTCATTTTCAACTCTAACTGAGATTCAGGTTCAGTTCCATTTCCTTATTTGTGGGTTTGAGTTTGATTGGTAGTTGGAGTCTCCTTCATTCGTCCTGCAAATTCTCTTTGAGTTATACGCCCTCGTTGCACTTTCTGGAAGTTCTCAACCATACCATGTGATAATAAAAATGGTTGATACGTTCTCCCTTGTACCGGTAGAAAGAGAAGCAGTTCCTGTCTTCCCTTCTAAGGATATTTGCTTCTCATCGGATCTCGTGGATGAAATAATATTAGTTAATTCCAAAATTATATAGTTTGTGAGAAGTAAAAACCATCTAACAAATTGGTAGATGACGGGCGTCGAAACCGTCAAAATAAATTCCTGTAATTTTTGTAGCACGGTTACAGGGTCGAACCACAGAGAGTAAACTGAAATTATCAATTTTATTGATCAAACAGGTTTTAAAGCTAATAAAATGGGGGTTTGAATTTAACAGTGAATTAAATCAAGTGCTAATAAAAATAGTAGGAGCAATAATATGAGAAAACTAATCCAGCAAAGTCATTCATTTAATTGTGTTGATCATCGAACCAATGTTTAATTATGTTGATTGACAAGCCTGTTTATAGCAATTGACGAAGCGCCTAACTACCTTATCGTTCCTTAGGTTTTAGACTGACCGGACACGCGCCTTCTAATCAGTCCCTAGCCTAAACAGCAACCCCGACACGCGCCTGACAGGTTTAACCCTAGACTGCTTTAAGTTGAGAACGACCCAGACTCTTACCCGCAAACCAACAAGCGTGATTATATAAGTTAAGAACATGCAAATTCCACAGAACAACGTATTATCCTGCTTACTACTTATATCAATTTTGGTTAAACAATTACACGGGTTTAACCTACCTGACTAGTTATGACCAATTTACTTAATCAATTAAGTGGCCAAATTAATTAACTAGTAAATCAATACATTCATCCTAAAGCCATTAAGCATAGAAACAAGCATGAATATCAGTAACATAAACAATTAAGCTCAAATCTCATAACACGTAAATTAATTCACTTTACTGGATTAAAGAAGTTTAGCTTGTTGTGGGCACAACAAGCATCATGTCTATTAAATTGAACGTAAAAGAAAAGAAAAGCAAACTCTGTAAATCAAACGTGGTCTCCTTCCTGATTCAGACTTCAGTCCAGAACTAACCTGATGATCCCCTCTCCAACACATTAAAATCCAAAATGCAAATCCCGCAAACAGAATAATAAAATCCGTAAAGTTAAAATTCAAATCCCTATTACTTCTAAACAAAGTTTCTAACTTCAAAAGTTTAAAAGTCTTCTAGAAGTCTTCAATTCCCATGTGTTTGGTCCAGCTCACTTCACTTCAGATGGAAAATAGCCGCTGCGCCCCCAATAAAACTCCAAAATCACCAATGGTCACAAAACTGTGCAAAATAGCAAAAATGAGACAAATTAGCTAAAAACTAACTAAAACAATCTCTAATTAACATCAAATAAAAGCACAGCTGCTACACAAATTACGCTCTGTCAAACTCCCACACATTATTTCATGCTTGCCCTCAAGTATGCAAAAGACAATTATCAAGACTCAAAAACAGCTAGCCAATTGGAACCCAATTAAAGTACAAGTGCTTATGAAAACTCAAATCACCAATAATCAATTTTAGAGATGAAAAGAGAACCTGCAGTCCAATTAAGCACACACAAACTTAAGTTTCAGCCTTTAGCAAGATGCAAGCAGGACTATACAAAATTTGCAAGACAAATCACTGTTCAATGTCACAAGTCTCAAAGCAATCAGAGCAAAACAAGAAGCAAAGCCACAACTTAGCCGAACCAATCATACCGCAAACCTCAACATTGATGGCAAAGAAAAAACAAAAATGCAGTAGTCTCAGCTCCATATCCTCACAAGTTAAGTGTGTATAGATAATGGTAGGTGTTCACTCATGGAGCTGGAAATAAGCACTAACTCTCAACAAATAGCACAAATTTAAGGACAACAAACAACAAAAATTGATCCTAAGATAGAAAGGCAAGCTAAGTGAACTTATTCTATCAGAAGCAATCGCATTCAGAAAATTCATGGTCAAAATCCTAAAAATGAGCCAAAAAGAAACAAAAACAATAACAAAATGAGAACCACTTATTTACAAAGTAGCTAATTAATATTTACATAAAAGATAGAATAAAACTAGAAAACAAAACAAAGCTGAATATATATTTTTTTCTTTTTCTGATTTTCTGATTTTTTCCTTTTTGTTTTTTTTTTTTTCAGATTTTTCTTTTCTTTTATTTTCCTTTTTTTTTGGCAGCCCTTTTATATATATATATATATATATATATGCTGCTTTCTCTCATTTTTTTCCTTTTTTTTTGGAATGAACATAAGCAAACAAATGAAACAAAATAAAAGTGAACAAAAGTAAACATGAATAAAGGCTCAAAAGAAACAAAGCTAATTTTTGACCAAGAACTTCCTAAACAACTACCACTTTCAAGACATTATCCACAAAGTCGCACAATCAACTCAAAAAGACCAATAGAAGTTGTAGGTTGTTTTCTCACCTCTCCAATTACTCACAAAAGATGTGTGAGATTAAAATAAATGCACTACAACATAAGTTTTTCCAAGCCATCAACATTGTACCACTTATCTTACCACAAAGACCTTGTTGTGACAAAGCAAACAAGTAAGACTCTAACCACAAGAGAAAAGCAACAATTCACAAATGATTTCTAAAGCAAATTATGTACAGTACTAAAAGCATCTACAATGTCTTAAAAACACACAAGTTTAATCCAACCTTTAATGCAAACTCTCTAATCAAAAACTTTTTTTTTTTAGCTGTGATCCAAAAAAGCACACAACCAAATCAGTCCCAAAAGGCAGCTAAATTAGCAGAAAAAACCAGCAGTAACAACAGCAAAAATCAATAGTAAAAACAGCTCAAAACAGCCCAAAAACAGCAGCAAAATCAGCAACTAAATCAGTCCTAATCAGCAGCAAAAACAACACAAAAATAGCCAAAAAAATACACCAAAAACAATCCAAAATCAGCAGCAAAATCAGCAGCTATAACCAGCAAAAATCAGCAGTAAAAACAACAAAAACACCCCAAAAACAGCAGCAAAAATCAGCAAAAACCTCCCTCACACCTAAACACAACATTGTCCCCAATGAATGTAAAGCACAAAATTAAAAGTAAGGGGACAAACACTTCCCTGAAATGAGGCTAAGCTGATGGAAAACGATCTAGGATCAGCTGCTGCTTTTTCAAAAAGTCATCAATCTTAGCTGCCAAGAAAGCCTTTATTTCCTCCAGTTTGTTTTCCAACATGCTTCTAACTTCATCCAACCTATTCAAGACTTTCGCATTGCTAATGTGCCCATTTTCATCACCTTTTGGACCTGCACAAACAAAAGAATACTTCCCATCCTCGGAAGTCTCAAGTAACTTCATATTGCGCAAACTAACAATATCCAAAAGGAGCAATTCACAACCAACAGTCAAAGAAGATTCCTTAAAAACACCTAGGTTAGTAGCTATGATTGTAATGAATGATCCTAAAATCAAAGGCCTACGCCGAGTAGAATGAAGCACAGAATTCAATTCACAAGCAAGCCAATAACCAAAATCAGCCTTCTTTTCATGCTCAATACACCACAAATAGAAAAGTTCAACCTCAGTAATGAGATTCACACTATTGGGCCTACCTGAAACGGTTGATGCAATGAATCTATGCAAATATTTCAAATGAGGTGAAGCAATGTTAATTCTCCTAGAATAACCGGGTTTAAAACCAATGCTAGAGTTACCAGTTAATGCTCGAAACGCTGTCAAAGAATTAAACTCAGCATCAAATCCACAAAATGTGTCATCACTAACCTCAACACCCAAAGATGCATCAAATTCAGCAAGAGACCATGAAAAAGACTTATTGGAAAGCCTAAACCACAATATTAGAAACATGAATATCAACGGCTTTCTTTTTGTTGAACTCAAATGTAGCAAAAAAATCATAGACTAACTCATAGTAAGCAGCACAATTCAAATTCAACAAATGAGACCAACCAATAGCAGCCAAAGATTTTTCAACAGAGTCAAAAATATCCAATTCATGCATAGTGCTAAGGTGAAGGGATTTACCTGCAACCAAGGGTTTCCCTTTGATTAAATCATACCTGTCTTGATCACATTGCTCGCGAAACTTCAGCTTTGATGGTGGAGGAGCTGCTATTGTCCGGTTGGAAGTGCGAGGACGCCTCTGAATTTTCGGTTTCTTCGCTGTAGGAGCAGGAATCGATTCTGTGTCGGATTCTGAAGCTGGTTGCTCAAAATCGAAACTATTGTCGGAATTCGAAATCTCTACACAGCAGGGCTGGTTCTTCAAAGCAGAGGAGTCCTTAGTGGTGATTTCAGTGGCCTGGCGTTGACGAAGGCGACCAGCGAACGAATTGGTGGCTGTATCTACTTTGGCAGATTTTACTGGAGTTATTTTGGAAGGTATGGAAGCAGCTGCTGCAGGTCGCTTTGGCTTGGCCGGAGGTGGACGTTCGTGACAGGTTCTTGCCATTGAAGTGGTCGGGGTGGGGTTGTTTGGAGTGGCCAGTTTGAGGCGGCGGTGGGGTTTGGGGTAGGGGTTTTGTTTGTTTGAGGGAGGCGGTGGTAGGTGGGTTGTGGTGTTGTTTGGAGTGGTCGGGGTGGTGCACTGGGTGGTTTGGGGTCGGGGTGGAGTTTGGGGTCGGGGTTTTGTTTATTTGAGGGAGGCGGTGTAGGTGGGTTGTGGTGTTGTTTGGAGTGGTCAGGGTGGTGCACTGGGTGGTTTGGGGTCGGGGTGGAGTTTGGGGTCGGGGTTTTGTTTGTTTGAGGGAGGCGGCGGTAGGTGGGTTTGGTGGGTTTGGTGGGTTGTGGTGTTGTTTGTTTGAGGCAACAGAACAAAATTTTTTCAAAATTTTGGTCAGTTGACCTTTTTTTTAAAAAAAATTAATAAACTAAACAATAAAAATAAAATAAAATAAAAAACTAATAAACTAAATAATAATAATAATAAATAATGAAATGATTTATTATTACTTTTTTTTTAAAATAATTTTGTTTTTGTTTTTTTTTTCCGAAAATAAAAACAAACAAAACCTAATTTCCTAAATTCACAATAAAAAAATTATTAAATATATATATATTTTTTTTTACTAAACTAAAAGAAAAGAAGATAAATGAATAAAATAAAATCAAAACGAAATAATTCTAGGTTGCCTCCCAATAGCGCCCAA
Organism: Cardiospermum halicacabum; assembly: GCA_031304145.1. Classification (NCBI taxonomy): domain Eukaryota; kingdom Viridiplantae; phylum Streptophyta; class Magnoliopsida; order Sapindales; family Sapindaceae; genus Cardiospermum; species Cardiospermum halicacabum. The sequence goes on from CM062393.1 coordinate 33,022,772, forward strand.
TTTAACGTCTTTGGCTAGACGTGACTGAATTCAGTTAGGATGAATCCGAGGATCGAGTTGAATTTCCTCACATCGTCCTGGTTGGAACCCTTCATAATAAGGTTTAAGTCTATGGCCATTCACCTTAAAGGTTTTATCTGTTTCTAAGCTTCTTATCTCAACTGCACCATGTGGAAAAACGTTAGTAACAACAAATGGACCAATCCACTTAGACCTCAACTTACCGGGAAATAAATTCAATCTCGAATGAAAAAGAAGGACTTTCTGTCCGATTGAAAACGATTTCCGTGAAACGTTCAAGTCATGAGCACGTTTCAATGCATCCTTGTAATGCTGTGCCCGCAAGTACGCATCATTGCGAATTTCTTCCAACTCCTGGACTTGAAATTTTCTTTGCTCACCAGCTGCGTCCATCCTGAAATTGCACTCCTTGACAGCCCAGAATGCCTTATGCTCTAGCTTCACAGGCAGGTGGCAGGCCTTACCATAGACCAACCAAAATTTGATAGGGAGACATTCCAATTGGTGTCTTGTACGCAGTACGATATGCCCACAGTGCATCTTCTAACCTCAAAGTCCAGTCTTTCCTGGATGGATTAACTGTTTTTTTCCAGAATTGACTTTATTTCCCTGTTGGACACTTCAGCTTGTCCATTGGACTGCGGATGGTAGGCGGTGGAGGTTCTATGAGTCACACCATACTTTCTGAACACTGCTTCAACAGTTCTGTTGCAAAAATGTGTTCCTCTGTCACTAATAACAGCTCTAGGTGTGCCATACTTGCAAAAAATATTTGACCTGACAAACTCTGCAACAACTTTAGCATCATCAGTTCGAGTGGCTTTAGCCTCCACCCTTTTGGAAACATAATCAACAGCAAGTAAAATGTAATGAAATCCAAATGAAGGTGGAAAAGGACCCATAAAATCTATTCCCCATATGTCAAAAATTTCAACAACTAGAACTGGAGTCATAGGCATTTGATCACGACGGCCTAAACTCCCAGTCCTTTGACAATTATCACAAGATTTGCAGAAAACATATGAATCATAAAACAAAGTAGGCCAATCAAATACCTTCTTTGCTGTTCTCCGAGGTCCAAAATGGCCTCCACATGATTCTGTATGACAGGATTTCAGAATCAATTTAGTCTCCTCATAAGGGACACACCGCCTAATCATTTGATCAGAACAATGTTTCCACAAATAGGGTTCATCCCAAACATAATTCCTAGAATCCCTTCTTACCTTATCTTTTGCACTTCTACCTAATTCACATGGCAGTCTACCAGTAACAAGGTAATTAACGATATCAGCATACCATGGGTGGGCTGTGCCCGCAGCGAAGAGGTTCTCGTTTGGAAATTCATCGTTCAATGGCTGATCGGGTTCAGCTGTGACCAACCGACTCAAGTGATCAGCTACAGAATTCTCTAATCCCTTCTTGTCCCTGATTTCGATGTCGAATTCTTGAAGCAGAAGAATCCATCGAATCAGTCTTGGTTTTGCATCCTTTTTGGTCAACAGATACTTCAATGCTGCATGGTAAGAGAAAACAACAACCTTAGTACACAACAAATATGAAAGGAATTTTTCTAAGGCAAAAACAACAACCAAAAGTTCTTTTTCCGTCGTGGAATAGTTGCATTGTGCATTGTCCAGTGTTCTTGAAGCATAGTAAATCACGTGTGGTTCTTTTCCAATTCTTTGTCCTAAGACTGCGCCCACAGCGCGATCACTAGCATCACACATAATTTCGAACGGCACGTTCCAATCAGGAGCTTTGACTACGGGCGCAGCGATTAGTTTTTCCTTCAGAACGTCAAAAGCTTTCTTGCACCCATCATCAAATTTGAAAGGAATATCCTTCTTCAACAGTTCACAGAGAGGTTGCGCTATCTTCGAAAAATCTTTGATAAACCTCCTGTAAAATCCTGCATGACCAAGAAAAGAACGAACTTCCCACACACTCACGGGGTAAGGCAAAGATTGTATCACATTAATTTTAGCTCTATCAACCTCAATTCCTTTAGCAGAAACAATGTGTCCAAGTATCAATCCATGATCAACCATAAAGTGACACTTTTCATAACTCAACACCAAATTCAATTCCACACAACGTTGTAAAACTTTACCAAGGTTAACCAGACATTCATCAAATGAATTACCATAAACAGTAAAATCATCCATGAAAACCTCAATAATATTTTCAACATAATCAGAGAATATACTTACCATACACCTTTGGAATGTAGCAGGTGCGTTACATAACCCGAAAGGCATCCGTCTGTAAGCGAAGGTCCCAAATGGACAAGTGAAAGTTATCTTCTCCTGATCTTCTGGTGCAACTGGAATCTGATAGAAACCTGACATACCATCTAAACAACAGTAATGAGACTTACCTGCCAATCGTTCCAGCATTTGGTCAATGAATGGCAAAGGAAAATGGTCCTTCTTTGTTGAAGCATTGAGCTTGCGGTAGTCAATACAAACCCTCCACCCATTCAGGACACGAGTAGGCACCAACCCGCCTTTGCTTTCAACTACTGTGATACATGTCTTCTTAGGTACAACTTGAACTGGACTCACCCATTTGCTGTCTGAGATTGGATAAATCATGCCAGCGTCCAAGAGTTTCTGAATCTCTTTCTTCACTACCATCATTGGAGGATTTAATCTTCTTTGAGCTTGTCTGATTGGTTTACTGTCCTCCTCTAGAAGTATCTTGTGCATGCAGGTTGATGGACTGATCCCCTTGATGTCTTTGATGGTCCATCCTATTGCCTCTCTGTTCATTCTGAGCAATCGAATAAGTTGTTCTTCTTGTTCAAAATTCAACTTGTTTGAGATAATCACTAGTAAAGTCTCATTCTTTCCCAGATAAACATATTTGAGATGGCTTGGTAGTGGCTTAAGTTCTGGCTTCTATTCATGCAAAACGGAAGATGGTTGTGACTCAGCTGCGGGCACAACAAAAGTTAGAGTGATTTGTACGTGATTCTCCAACGTAGGCTTTTGATATTCAAGCTCGTTCAGAACTTCTTCAATCAACTCGTTGCGGGCGCAGCAATCCAAGTTTTCATCTCCTAGTTGTAACCCGTTGCAAAGTGCCACATCTAATTCATCTCATCTGTTCATCTCAAATACATGCTAAACAATCGGATCAAAAATATCTATACTGCATACACTATACAAATCATTAGGGTACCTCTTAGCTTCAAAAACATTGAATTTTGCGATCTCACCATCGAACTCCATTGTCAAGGTTCCATCATGAACGTCTATTTTTGTGTTTGCAGTGCTAAGGAAAGGCCTCCGTAGTAGTAAATCAGAGGGCGTGGTCGATATATCATTACCCCCCATATCCAACACGTAGAAGTCTGCAGGAAAAACCAACTCTTGAACTTTGACCAGAACATCTTCCAATACCCCTTTAGGATATACAAGGGACCTGTCAGCAAGCTGAATTACCACACCAGTCTCCTTCAGAGCACCCATTCTCAACGACAAGTATAAGGAATATGGCATGACGTTCAAATAGGCTCCCAAATCGCACATCGCCCTTTGTATTTCTACACTGCCTATGGTGCAGCGTATTGCAAACAATCCAGGGTCATCTCTTTTTGGGGGTAATTTCTTTTGCAGAACAGCCGAGACATTTTGCCCCATTAGCACTTTTTCGTACCCAATTTGCTTTTTCTTGTTAGTGCACAACTCTTTCAAAAATCTAGCATACTTAGATACTTGTTTGATAGCGTCAAGTAGAGGAATGTTCACTTCAATTTTACGGAAGGTCTAAAAAATCTCCTTTTCTTCTTTAACCCTCTTTGACTCTTCAAGTCTCCCAGGAAAAGGTGGTCTAGCCTCAAAAACTCTAGGCTTTTCTGGTGCATCAGGTTTGACGTTGATTTCATTTTCCACTTGTAACTCTTCGCTGCGGGCGCAGCGCTTCCTTTGTTTTTGATCTAGGGTTTCCACGTCCGATTGTTTTTGTTGTGGGTTGTTGTTGTGGGCACAAGGCTCAATTAGGGTTTCATCTGGCTTCTCGCTATGGGCACAGCGATTGGTTGGAACTTCAATTAACTCTTTCCCACTTCGCAACGTGCAAGCACTCACGTTCCTCGGATTCTTTTTCGTCTGGGAAGGAAGTTTTCCTTGTGATTCTAATTTCCCCATTGATGTTGATAGTTGAGTCATCTGTCTTTCCAAATTCTGGATGCTGGCTCTGGTTTCCTGTTGAAACTGGTCCGCATTCGTGGCTAACTGCTTCACAATTTCTAAAAGAGATGGACCTAACTGTTGTTGTGACTGATTGGAGTTTTGTTGTCTAGGTTAGGTGTTGTTCTGGCTATATCTGAAATTGGGATGATCCCTCCATCCAGGATTGTAAGAATTGGATTAGGGATCATACTTTCTTTGTCCTCCATAGTAGCCAGTTGCATTTACTTGCTCAGTTGATTCCTTTGGTAAGGTTAGACAAGCATCGGTAGGGTGATCGGACGCGGCGCATATTCCACAATTTCTTTTCTATGGGCACGGTTGGGTCACAGCTTTTCCTATGGCTAACTGATGTACCAAAACTGTTAGTTCTTTAATCTAATTTGACAAAGCTGTAGAACTAACCTCATTTGCAGCTCTAGTGGGTTCTGGACGTGCTTTGTGGTTACCCGCTGCTGCTGCCATGGTAGAAATTAGATCCCTAGCTTGTTGTGGGGTCTTATTTTCAATGGATCCCCCACTTGCAATATCAATCATATGCCTCTCCATGGGCAACAAACCATCATAAAAATACAGAATAAATGACTCTTCAGATATCCCATGTTGTGGGCAGCTTGCACATGTTCTTTTGAATCTTTCCCAATAATCGTGCAATGACTCAGAATCCTTCTGTTTGCTACTACAGATGTCTCTTCTAAGTGTCGCAGCTTTGGATGCAGGAAAGAGTTTGTCCAAAAATGCTCGAACCATCTGATCCTAAGTAGTGATCGAACCTGGTGGCAAGTAGAACAACCATTCTTTGGCAGCATCGTCCAAAGAAAATGGAAAAGCACGAAGTTTAATCTGCTCCTCATTTACCCCCTGTGGTTTCATGGTGGAACAGATCATATGGAATGCCTTTAGGTGCTTGTGAGGATCTTCATTCTCTAGTCCATGAAAGGTAGGGAGTAGGTGGATTAAACCAGACTTCAATTCAAATGCAGCTTCGGTCTCAAGATAAGCAATGCAGAGAGGAGCTTGGTTAGCTTGCGATCGGCCCAATTATCTGAGAGTACATCCTTGTTGTCTGTTTGCTGCCATCCCTGTGGACACAGCTTGGTCACAGCTACTATAAAACTCTTCACAGTGTGTATTGAGAGTGGTCTTTCACAGAAGTCAGTAGAAGATGCGTTCTTAGTGAGGATCTGTTTCCTTTTTCTTGCTTCTTTTCTCCGTCTTCTAAAAGTCCTCTAGATTTCAAGATCGTAGGGGATTTCTTCCGTACGATCACACCTGGTCATACAACAAAATCAAATAGTCAGTATACTCTCCGGCAACGACGCCAAAATTTGAAGGGCGTCGAAATCGTCAAAATAAATTCCTGTAATTTTTGTAGCACAGTTACAGGGTCAAACCACAGAGAGTAAACTGAAATTATCAATTTTATTGATCAAACAGGTTTTAAAGCTAATAAAATGGGGGTTTGAATTTAACAGTGAATTAAATCAAGTGCTAATAAAAATAGTAGAAGCAATAATATGAGAAAACTAATCCAGCAAAGTCATTCATTTAATTGTGTTGATCATCGAACCAATGTTTAATTATGTTGATTGACAAGCCTGGTTATAACAATTGACGAAGCGCCTAACTACCTTATCATTCCTTAGGTTTTAGACCGACTGGACACGCGCCTTCTAATCAGTCCCTAGCCTAAACAGCAACCCCGACACGCGCCTGACAGGTTTAACCCTAGACTGCTTTAAGTTGAGAACGACCCAGACTCTTACCCGCAAACCAACAAGCGTGATTATATAGTTAAGAACATGCAAATTCCACAAAACAACGTATTATCCTGCTTACTACTTATGTCAATTTTGGTTAAACAATTACACGGATTTAACCTAACTAACTAGTTATGACCAATTTACTTAATCAATTAAGTGGCCAAATTAATTAACTAGTAAATCAATACATTCATCCTAAAGCCATTAAGCATAGAAACAAGCATGAATATCAATAACATAAACAATCAAGCTCAAATCTCACAACACGTAAATGAATTCACTTTACTGGATTAAAGAAGTTTAGCTTGCTGTGGGCACAACAAGCATTATGTCTATTAAATTGAACGTAAAAGAAAAGAAAAGCAAACTCTGTAAATCAAACGTGGTCTCCATCCTGATTCAGACTTCAGTCCAGAACTAACCTGATGATCCCCTCTCCAACACATTAAAATCCAAAATGCAAATCCCGCAAACAGAATAATAAAATCCGTAAAGTTAAAATTCAAATCCCTATTATTTCTAAACAAAGTTTCTAACTTCAAAAGTTTAAAAGTCTTCTAGAAGTCTTCAATTCCCACGTGTTTGGTCCAGCTCACTTCACTTCAGATGGAAAATAGTCGCTGCGCCCCCAATAAAACTCCAAAATCACCAATGGTCACAAAACTGTGCAAAATAGCAAAAATGAGACAAATTAGCTAAAAAATAACTAAAACAATCTCTAATTAACATCAAATAAAGGCACAGTTGCTACACAAATTACGCTCTGTCAGTAGACTATAATGTCAGAATTATATAGCGTGAATTATAAAAATAGCTGATGCAATGAAACTCTTGATAATTTGTGACCATTTCTTAAGTTGGTTAATTGACCAAAAGTTTTATCTGCACAACATGTCTTCTATCATCATATAACACCAAGAGTTGCACACACTACTGTCATACTGCAAAGGTAAAATGTCTGCAGATGCAACTTGAAATTTCTAGCATTTAGTGGTTCTCTTTGGTTGTTGGCATGGCTGTAGTACTTTGATCTTTCCAGAATGTGCGGCAGTATAAAGGATAGTGGCTTAATTTCATCTGCTATATCTATTTTTTGAGACATGTGCTCAACCTATTGAACCTTATGATTTAGGACCAAAATAAGTCGTTCATTTAAATGCAATAATATTGCGATCCACTGATTGTCGAACACATGAGTTGGGCAGATAACCTAAGAAAAATAAAACAAAGTCAAGATCAATGATACTCAAATAATTAGTGAGTCAACAAGAGTCTGATTATCATTTAGCAATATACAAATATATAATCAAATAACTTAGTGCACTTACATAATTCCATTCCCATAAAGGCTTGCATATGAAGTCTCCTGTTTGTTGGCCATTAACAATTCGCATCCCGAATTTATATTAATCAATACCTTACAGTCTTTCAATTATATATAAAGTATTAACATATCTCTGTTTAATGGTATAAGTGAACGTAGTCCCTAAAATTTCTATTATTAATGATGGATCAAAATACTAATGATAAAGGCATCAAGGATTGAAATATCTATCCATTTGGAAGTACAAAAAAAATTTTCAACCCTTTGTTGACGATTCTTATGTTCCCAACCTGACATCTGCAAGTTGACAAGAAAGTGTAAATAATATTGTATGTACACTATAACTTAAATGAACGTGAATAACGTGCGGATACTTACTTGTATTTTTTGAGTTTTGCAAACCACTCGATCATACCTAATGATTCCATACGGACATATTAAGGCGTTGTCTTCTGTGCCCCTGGAATCACTCTTCTCACTAGATATTCACACTTATCAACTAAGTAAGGTCCACAGTATGGAGCCCATTCGTGGTAAGGGTGTAATTGAACCTTACTTAATATTTTCTCCCTACCAACATCAATCGAATTATCCTCATCGCCAGGCTTAGCTAAATCATTTGATTTTGCATTTTCTCGATGATAGACCTTCTTATAATTTCCTCCAACACTACATTTTCAACTTCAGTTTACTTGTGAATAAATGTTGAATCATGTTCATGTACTAACAATTGCTACCTTTTGGAAGTCATCTTCTTAAGTTTATCTACAAATTTAAACCTTACCCGATGGCCAACATGTTATGGTGTTATACCTTTTTGGTGGTTAGATAACTGATTCGTCTATTCTTCCTTACTTTCAACATCTATATGATCATTTTAAATGTGGTCACCAATTGTTTCTACCTAAACATTCTCCAGTTTAATATAAGGACATATACAATGGCAAAGGGAAAATTGTGGGTAAAAAGGTGGGGGCCACCACTTTTAAACCTTATTTTATTCATTTTTCCAACTATCTACTTCAATCATACAATTTACTTTTACATTCATCACTATCATAGGACTAACAACATTCAATTTAACAATTATATAAAACATACAGTTTACCACTCCTAGAGGACACACGTCCCTCTTATATGTTCATCCAACTCATTTTACCTACTTTTTTTTCCCTAAACCCAAATTAATACATTTTCCCAAAAATACCTCCACATTACCCACCTACTCCAACCATTTTACCCAAAAATATCATTTTCCCCCTAAAAATGTTCCCCCATGGCAGATGCTCTAAAAGCAAATAAACTTTTGAATTGGCGCTTTCAACCCTTCATAAATTCACCATAATCATTCCATGATTCAATCTTAAAGAAATAAATAAAAGGTCGCATTTAGTTGCCTTTATTACTTAATTTATTGATAATTTGTTATTTCATTAACTCCTATGAACAACTTATGCCTCGTCGAATAGCCGTTTGACTTCCTGATTGTTTCTTTGAAATCTAAACTATTGTTCTTTCTTAGAACCATCAAAAACTCGAGCATTTTTGTCAACACTAATCCTATTAAATTTATCATACTGCAAAAAATCATTGTCATTCTGTATTTTTATCCAAAGGCAGACTCGAAAGCAGTTGTTCTATCATCAATTATATTGTTCATTATTTTAGAATTACCGGAGAATCAAGTTTCGTTGATTTTTCTTTTTTAAGTAATAACACCCCAGTTTTACAAAATCCTTTGGGACAAGTGTGAGAGTTTATCATTTCTTCTGGTGCGTAGTCCTAAAAAAAAATTTAAAAATTAAAAAGTTTTAAAAAATTAAATAAGCGAAAAGGCATAAGCAATTAAAAGATAAAAGGAATTTCTCAATGAAAGCTTGAATTCTGTAGAATAGGTACAGGAAATTCTAATGTCTTTGATTTCTCACTCTCACATGCCTTGATATCTGTTCTTGGTTCTTCTATATAAGCTAGGTCAATATAGAGAATTTCATGATTGTTATTAGCCCACACCATACCTTGTAAAGCCCAATCTGTATCTGTAAAAACTGATCATGGTCAATTTAATGATGACCAGAGAGATTCCTTCATTCAATGAATCGAACATCCTGCAGAAATTAATATCCAATACAAAATCAGAACTTTACAAAAAAACTATGTTTCACAATTCAGGAGGAGAAAAAGTAACTGGTCTGTAAACTAAAAATAAAACCAAGAGTGAATCTCCAAAACAAAAACTGAACAAAACATTCTCATTAAGCATTGCTTGTTATTGCTAGACATAGCAACAGTGTTGCTATCATTATTCTTCACATTTCATTTGTGTTGTCCTACACAATTGACACATCAAGAATTTACAAGCCCCAGTGACCCTTTACTGAATTGCACAAAAAAATTCTTAACCATATAACACTCAATGTACTTCTGTGGCTGGTTCTATAGCCACACATTATGCTTCTGTTGTAATCTCAGGTTCCTTTTACTTTACAGTTTTCCAAATAAAAGGTTAAAAAGTAGTCAAGTCTTTATAGAACACACCAACCATTCTTTTTTATGCATTCAGATCTGGTAAATACTAAAAACATATAAATGGTATGTACAGAAAGTATTGAATTGATCTATGTACCTATGGTACTGTCAATCTTAGTTTTACATCAGTGAACAAAACTGGGTTGAAATCTTTATAATGTAAAAAAGGTATACAAAGAAACAAATCTATCTCTACAAATCTATTGTGTTAACCACCAGTGTCAAAAATCTAATAAAAAAAGTGAACTTAGTAACATATTAACCAAAACAAAATCTAGATTACAGAAGAAAAGGGAAGTCTTATGCTATGCAACATTGTGTTAGACTAGAGTGGCAATGTCATTGTATCTTGGTCTAGTTCTATCAGGTGAAAGCCCTTCTTCCATGGCCTTCCTCTTATTGTTACTGGATTGTTGTGGTTGAGTAGTTTGTTGTTCTGATAGTTGCTGGTCCTGAGACTGAATCTGGGTTTCTTCTTCTGTGTTTTTCATATCTTCCAAGTCTTGTTGATCTTTAAGCTTTGTTTTCATCATATGAGGTTTAAGTCTGTTCAAATCTGATAGTCTCACTGGCTTCAAAAAGAATTCCTCTGCACCTTCTTCTAAGCATCTGTTATTAACAAAAACCCCACCATCAATCCATCAATCAAGCCCCTTTTCACTGTCAATTTTCATTTAAAATGTGCAAATAGAAAACTGGGCATGTCAATTACCTGCTAATTCTTGAAGGGACATTCTCAGATGACATGATCACCACAGGAATGTTTCTTAGAGATGAAGATTCCTGCATATGAAAAAAAAAAAAAGAGTAAAATTTTCAGATTCAGATCTGCTCATCATGTATGATTAATCAAAATCTGTCTACACCACGGCCATTGACTTGAAAATGACACATCTAAAACCAATATTGATATTTTGCATCTGATTGATTAGCTTTACACAAAGGCAATATATTCCAAATAGATTTCCATACACATTATCAAGCCAAATGCAGAAAGCAATAACTCATCAAGGCAAAATTGAATAACTTCTAGTCTACAAACTACTAGTTGTGAATTCAATCAAAACAAATCTGGAAAGTGAATTTAGAGAAAAGCCCTTTTGAGTTTTCCATTACCAGTAAAGAAAAAGAAAACAAATAAATCTTTATAAAAAGTGGAAGATGTATATATAATGGGCAGGGAATATAATGATAAAAGAAAAGAAAGGTAAAGCAGACCTTGATTTTCTTGAGCAAATCATAGCCAGTCATGCCAGGCATACAATAGTCTGTAATAACAAGATTCACCTGAACTTCCTGTGAAAATTGAAAATTAAACCAAATCAATTGAAAGAAACAGCAACAAAATATAAGGAATTGACCCCAAATTGATATAAAAAGAAAAAAAAAAAAAAGAAAGTGAAATTGGACCTGTTGGGTGTTGGTTTGGTCATCATTTTGCAAACCCAGAAATTGCAGAGCTTTAGGCCCAGAATCAACAGTAGTGACTGGAAACAAAAGAGAGATTTAATTTAACAAGAAGAGAAGAGACACATATATGTAAAATTGAAAAAGTGAAAAAGGAGAGAAATTTTTACCCTGATAAGAAGAGGTCTTGAGGAGCCTCTCAATGAGTTTTCTATCAATAATACTGTCATCAACAGCAAGAACATGGAACTGAGAGTCAGGAGCAGCAACAGCAGGAGCAGCCATCCCCATTACAACAGATGGAAGAGGAGATGAGTTGAATTGGAAGGCAAAATGGGGGGAATTAAAAAAAGAAGAAAAAATCAGTATGGGGATTTGGAGGAGGAAATGGAGGTGTTTTTATTTTATTGAAATGTTAAAAATGAAAGAGAGAGAGAGAGAGAGGTGTGGGCCCAAGCAAATCCATGGAAGAGATACAGGTGAGGTAAGCAAAGAGGTGCTTTTTTAAAATTAAAAATTTAAATAAGAAAATAAATCATGTGGAGGTTACCATATCTTGAGCAGGTGGTGCCACCCTCACATATATGTATACACACAAAAACACTCCCTTTCAATGTCTAAATATTTTCTCTTTGATTCCCTTTTAAGATTTGTTTCCCATGGATGACCATGTCATACCCACCTCTCACCCATGCATCATTTCCCATCATTCAATTGCTTTTATTTTATTTTTGTTTGACAATAATGCACTTTTGCATTTCCTATTCCTATGCGTTTTTATTATTTCAAAATATATATATATATATATATATATATATATATATATATTCTTGCGAGAGTTTGAATACTTGCCTTCGGAAAAAACGAAATTGAATTAAACGGAATCGAATCGGTATATTGGTTTGGTCCGGTTCAGTTTTTTTATTAAATTTGATAAAAAAATAATTAAGCTAAATTAATATTTTCAGTTTTGGATCGAGCCGAGCAGAACCAATTAATTTCAGTTCGATTCGGTTATCCAAAACTAAAATTAAAATTTCCAAAAACCGAACTACCCACCCCTATTTAAACTCGTGATAGAGCAGCTTGAATAGAACATAAGCATTAAATAATGTTATCAGGTAAAATAAAAATTATACAGTAATATTAAAAAAAAAATTGTTCAGATGATTTCATTTTTAGTTATTTTAATTTTTAAATTAAATTAATAAACCATTTAAATTTTATTTTAAGTTTTTAAATTTCTGAAAGTTTGAAACTTAAAAAATAAATCAAATTGACCAACATGCTTTTATAGGCGCGCTTCACGGTATCACTAGCCTGTGAAGCGCGCTTCACCAACCTTAAAGTATACGGGTCAATTTGGTTTATTTTTCAAGTTTCAAACTCTTAAAAGTTTATAAATTTAAATAAAATTTGGATGATTTATTTACTTTAAAAATAAAATTTGAAAAACTCATATTTTATAATTTTTCCAATTTAATTAATGGACAATATAATTTAAAAATAATCATATAATAAATACCATTTAGTATTTTTTTTTTTAAATTTTATAATTGAGAGTATGATTAAATAGTCAAAACAAAATTGAAGGTTGACTAATTTTGTTTTTAAGGATCTTTCGGACTTATAATTTTGATCAATTGGCTAGTGAACTCGAATAAGAAAAGATTGTGATGAGCGGTTTGGCAAAAACTTCGACTATGTGCTAACATAGGTATTTTTATGGCATGTTTTGAACCACTAAGGTTGTCATGATAAATGATAGAATAATTCTAGCGTGTCCATTATTGCACGGGCATCTGGTCAGCATAAATGTAGGTATGCTGGAAAGTATGTTGATGGCTGAGGAGTTTTCAGAAAATTGATCAAGAAAGTTACATCATGGTTTATTAAACAAGTTTTTCGACATGTGTCGAGAAAAAAAATCTTAGGTTGATGATTTCTAAGTGGGTTGTCTTAGGATGGATTGTACGTGAGTCGGTATACCTTCATGCTGGGTTGTCTTAGGATGGATCGTACGTGACTCTGTTATTGAGTTATGGTCGTTGAATAGATACAAAGGGAATTTTGTCGGGGGCAGTTTGTAAGGATTGTTATGAGAATTTCGTATACTCTAGTATCCATAATTGGTTTGTGATTAGGAAAAGACTCGATGATTATTTTGGAAGCTTCATATTTGATTAAGAATGATATTTCCTAAAGTGGGTTCTAATTAGGAAAGAGATTTTTTTAATCCTAAATAAAAAAAATGTTTTCTTAATGGTTTAGGATTACTTTGTTACTGACATGGGTGTATCTAATCAGAATTTTGATGACTTTCATTGACTTTAAATGTCACTAAAAATTTACATCTACTTAATCATTACTTTTGAAGACTCTATAAAAGTCATTATAGACTTTTAAAATGTCTACAAAAGTTTTGGGATACCTAATCGTGACTTTTGTAAAATTTTAAAAAATCTCTAAAAATTTTGAAGTATCTAATTATGAATTTTATAGAGTCTATAAAATTGTTGGTGTATTGTACTTCCTCTGTTTTATAATACAAGACGTTTTAGAGTTATTTTTAGTTTGCAAAATATAAGTGGTTCTCACTCTTCCAGACATATATTTTTAACTTCTTCCTATTTTATCCTTTATTGTTTTATTTTTAAAAATAGTAAAGGTTACATTGGATTTAGTGATATAGAGATAGGTGAGAGAAAGTTGTCTGAAATAAATATTATTAAAATTGATATGTCAGATCCACTTTTTATTTTTGATGACGATGAAATGGTAATAAAATCATTTTATACTCTTCTTAATAAGAGTGTACAAGTCTAAAATGACTTGTATTACGAAGCAGAGGGAACAATATTCATGATTTTGGAAGACTGTTAAAGTTGACAGATTTTTATAGATTTTGTAGATTTTTTAACCAGTTAAGGAAATTTAAAGTTAAAAAGTTGTTCATTTCCTCACAAACTTTGAGACTTGGGATGACTTTAAAATATTAATAAGTAAAAACTCAATTTCAACCTTACTAGTTATTTTATTTATTTATTTATTTTTACTTTAATTATAATTGTGAAATATTTTGAAATCGTCTATATGTATATTTTTTCGATAATATTTTTTGTTTACTTTTATCAAGTGTTATATTTTTTTTGTTTTATTGAAACAATAATTTTTTATTATATATTTATATGTAAAAAAAATAGGTTGTCACATTCAATCAATTACATTCAAAAAATAATTAAAGATTGGGTAAGAAAGTGTAAACATAATTGAAGATTCAGTAAATTTAAAAATACACAACAATCAAACGAAAAATGATGGGAAGGTAAAATAGGAGGATTTTTTTATTTATAAAATATAGATGTTATAATAAAGTAACGACTTATTAGAATCGTGGATGACGTGATAGTAATGACATCTTTAATAAGATGTCAAAAGACTTTTTATTCTCGATATCAATGAACTTTCATCAATTTTTAAAAAGTATTTGAAAAATCTATCAAAATTAATCAATTAATATATGAAAGTTTATGAAAGTCATTAAAACTATGCAAAAGTTATTGAATTATTTATAAAAAACCATCAAAGTCTACAAAAATCATGAAAAGTACTCCATCTATTTCATAATACAAGACGTTTTAGAGTTATTTTAAGTTTGCAAAATATAAGTCATTCTCACTCTTCAAGACATATATTTTCATCTTCTTCCTATTTTATCCTTTATTATTTTATTTTTAGAAATAATAAAAGTTGCATTGGATTTGATGATAGAGAGATAGGTGAGAGAAAGTTCTATGAAACAAATATTATTAAAATTGATATGTCAGATCAATTTTTATTTTTAATTATGATGAAATGGTAACAAGTCATTTTATAATTTTTCTTAATAAGAGTGTACAAGTCTAAAATGACTTGTATTATGAAACCGATGGAGTATATTTTAGAAGTCTATGAAAATCATTGTTGTATTCATAAAGTCTATAAAAGTCTTCGAAAATCATTTACTTTTCAAAAGTTTGTAAAAGTTTACAAAAGTTTACAAAAGTCATAATTAGATATTGGCTCTTAAGTAACATGGTGCTACAAATATGATGTTTGTTCTATTATTAGGTACTCTAAGAGAACAATATAGATCTAATTGCTTAATTTTGGGAGGTGTCTGATGGGAGTCTGGGAACCATGAAGATCTTAGGTTCTAGGATAGAGTCTTGTTACCATGTGAGAGCTATATGAGAAGAGGTTGTGTATGAGATTGTTGACCAATGTAATTGGGTTGGGAGTGATATTCTTGTTATAATTGTTACATTACTGTTATATAGTGAATTAGTCTCCCGTCGTTTTGACAGCCGTGGTTTTTTCCGATTTGGATTTTCACGTAAAACTTTGTGTCTTATTTTCTCTCTATTTTCTGGTATTGTATATGTTTGTTTTACATTGTGATTACTCGTACTCATCTCCACTGCAATGGATCATTGATTTCTTCTATAAGTTATATTAGAACTAACCGAATTTTCCTAGCAATTACTATTTTATTTTATAAAATTATAAAAAGATATACTTATTTTAGACAATTAAATATATAGTTAAGATAAAATTTAGATAAATATAGCATAAATTATATAATTATTAGATAAAAAAGATTGTAACATTCAATTTTGGAGTTAGACCATTTAATAGTTTCGGATAAAACTGTTCATCAGTGGGTGAACAATAACCTAAAATATTTTTAATAATTTCAGATTTAAAAATTAATTAACTTTAAAAAATAGTTTTTTATTTTTAAAAATATAAACTTACTGAAATATCGTTGGTTACTGTACACCCACGAAATGAACAATAAACCAAACAGTGAGGTGGTAAAATGATAAAAACGAAATTAGTATTTTTTTCCCCATATTTTTGTTATCCCTAATTAAAATATCTAGTACACTATTTCTTTTATACATATATTATAATATTTAAAGCTCGAATTTTATATCAAAACGTTTTTTATTTTTATTTTGGATTATCTATTTATTATTATTATTATTATTATTATTATTTTTTACCATAATGTAAGTTTACTTGATTTGTATGACTAACTTATTATTTTAATTTTGAATTGTTGAACATTTTTTGACATTTTATTTCTGAAAAATATTATAAAAAAATAAGTCATTATTTATTCCCTTTACAGATTTAAAGGTGATTGGAAAAAATCGAAAATTTGATTCGTGACAGTGAAAATTCAAATTTGGCTTTAGTTATGGCTAGATATGCAAGTAAAATAATGAATTAAAAACTAAATTTGTAACTTTAAAAATATTTTCATTGTGATTTAAGTATTTAAAAAAAAAAAACATTTCTCAAAATTGCTATGATAAGTTTTGAGATAACAATATCTTTACTAAAAAGAAAATACCACTCTTCCACTTATATAACCCTTTTATTTGATGAAATATTAATTTTAAATTATTAAAAATGATAGTTTTTTTATAAATGAAAATTTTCATCTTTTAATAGGTGTAATTTTTTAAATAATATATTTATTTACTCTTATTTTTAATTATAAATAATTAATTTATGAAATATCTTTTTTTTAAAAGGTAGTATATATGTTTTATTTATTTATTTGATTTTATTGATTCTAATTATGTGGAATTAATATTGTAATTAAAATTTATAATGAATTATCTTAAAATAAAGTACTTAAATAGAAATTAGGTCCAAAGTGATGAGCTTCGAGAATACCTAAATGCATAAATAATTGTTCAAAGTGTAGACGGCCTGGAAAAAATTG
Organism: Cardiospermum halicacabum; assembly: GCA_031304145.1. Classification (NCBI taxonomy): domain Eukaryota; kingdom Viridiplantae; phylum Streptophyta; class Magnoliopsida; order Sapindales; family Sapindaceae; genus Cardiospermum; species Cardiospermum halicacabum. Next base: position 33,039,791 of record CM062393.1, read on the forward strand.
TAGTAATAAAAAGAGAAAATGATGGGGAAAATTTGTCAATGGACTTTGAAGGCATGCAAATCGATTACTTTGTCTTTAATTAAAGCTTTCAAAAGATGTCTTCCAAAGAGTCAAACAAATCTTATGGTAACTTTAAATTACTTTTTCATTATGATATTGACTCTTTAGTTCCCCATCATTTGTATTCCCTTATGTTTTTATTTTGGCATAGGGGTCTCAGAAGCCCCGAACTTGACTATACTTTTCAAGTTAGTCCTCAAACTTTACGAAGAGTCAATTTAGCCCCTCAACTTCCAAATGGAGGGTCAATTAAGCCCTTTTGCTGATGTGGAGGCTGATGTGGCAACAAAAAATGTTAATTTTAAAATGTCAATTATACCCTCCACATCAGCAAAAAGGGCTCATTTGACACAATATTTGAAAGTTAAGAGGCTAAATTGACCATTCGTGAAGTTGAAGGGTTAATTTGAAAAATATAGTCAAGTTCAGGGGCTTCTAAGACCCTTATGCCTTTTATTTTCTTTCCTACCATGTCATGAGTATGTAAATTCCAAACTCTTTAAATGATGGCATTTTAGAAAATTTTTAAATTAGTATCTATATTTTAAAATAGCGTTTGATTTTTTTCATTTTAAATGGTTGGCATCAACTTGTTAATAAATTTAAAAACATGATTTTAATTAGCTCTAGGATGAAACTGCTTAAAAAAAAAATCTACTCTTATTATTCGACCGTAACTTCTCCGATCTTATTAGGAATGATTTTTGATTTTTTTAAAATTAATTTCATTGTTTCATATATTTTCATTATTTCATATATGTTCATTGATTTTATTGTAGTTCTTTTTTTTTTATTTAATATATAATAAATAAGTAATTCATAAATAATATATTTATAATTTATAGTTTGTTTTGTTCTGACTTGCATAGATAAAAATTTCAATCAAAACTTTAAGTAAATGGATAGTCAATTTAATAAAAATATTTTCTCTTATTTAGATATAAAATCTTAAAAATTCTTTTAATATTTAAGTTCCGAACATATAGAAACTATAACTTTTAATAATAGTTATTCAAATTTTTTATTTTTATAATATTTTATTAATTTTTTATATTATTTTATTAAAAAATAATATATCATATTTGAATAAGTCATTATAGAGGATGAATTTTACCTATAATATTCTAATCCGATTGCGACGGTTGCCGTTATAGGTAAATTGTTATTATAGAGAATTAAAACAATATTTAAAATATCAATTCTAAAGAAAATTTGGTTATTATAGTGAAATATCGTTGTAAAAATGTTTTGGTTATATATATATATATTATGAACATAAAATCCGCATCGTTAAATCAATCCAACGGGTAATAATTTATGGAATTTTTAATACTTTAAATTTTATTGTTTTTCATATTTCTCTTCATTAATTTTTTTTTAACTAAAATTGTTTTCTTTTATCTTTTTTTTTTTAATCCGTAAATACCTATTTTATTAGGTATCAGACTTGATTTTTAATAACAACTAAACACCATATTTCAAGTTTTTGGGTACTTTGGTAATTCATATTGTTATCTTATTATTTATCGAGTTTTACAAAAGTATAAGTTTAGTATTTTATTATCCTATCATGATGCCGGTACGATAACCAAGTAAATACAATTTATGGATAACTTAATCCTTATATAAAACTTTTATCTTAATCCTTTTTCTTATACTATATTATTCTTATCTTATACGCTTATCCATATGAGCCCTTAGTGAGAAATAAAGGAACTAGGAATCTAATATTTTTTTTATATAGTAAAAATACGTAAAATTAAATTTTATAATTTAATTTTTATTTTTTAAAAGTTTTAGGCCAACCCTAATTTTTTTGTACTTTTAGACTTTTTTATTAAAAAAATATAAAATTAAACTTAAAAAAAATAATTGTAAAAATGAGCTTCTCGGTGCACTAGGAAGCATGCCAAATATAACTGTTTTTCGGTGTCATGCTTTTCAGTCCGGGAAGCAAAACACTGAGAATTCCATGTTTTATTTTGTTGTTTCCTGGTATAGTTTTGATTCCTCATTTGATTTTTCCGGGAAGCAAATCAAGACTGGAAAGTAAGGATATTATGTTCATTTTGGTTTATTTTTGCAAAAATTTATAAATAAAATTTAGTTTTGTAAATATTTTAATTTTGTTTTAAAAATATAGTTTTTTTTAATAAAAAGTCGAAAAGTGCAGACCCTTTTATATTTAAAATTTCTTATGTGACAATTTTTTATATGCCTCAATATGATTAATAAGTTGATATTGTCAAAAGTATATTTTGTTGTACACAAGTTTATAAAATTAAATTCTTCGGATATTGTTTACAATATTCTTAAGAAAACAGTCCATATTATATAGCATAACGAAGAAATGTCAAATATTCAAAAATATTTCATAGATAAAACGAAATTTAAGAAAATCAAGACAAAAGAATCACACTTGAGATTATATTACAAATTTATTATGGAATGTTGGGAAATAAAATTTTTTACATTAATTATCATATTGTAGACTATAATACATTATTATTATTATTGTTATTATTATAATATTATTTCATAGCAATTTTTTAAATTTATTTTTCGTTTTCATATAAATAACAACTTTTATATATTCTTTTGATAATTTTATAGTTTGACAACTAATTTAAAAATTAAAAGTGATATGAAACAACCAATTTAATAGTTAATTTAGAATTTAATCTACTCGTTAACCACGATAGTTATTTGAAAATCTAATATCTAATTGAATTTTTGAGTTAATATCTAATTATTAAATTTAGATGGATCCAAATAGTGAATTTATTTTATTTAGAAAAGATAAATAGCTCACGATTTAAATTTAAACAATAAATCTAAATGATTAAATATTTATATAAAATTTAATTGATTAAAAAAATGAAATATGAATAATACACATTGAAATTCATTCTGAATAGTAGAGCTTACGAGATTTATTTTTGTTTGAAGTCCTATTTTAAAGAAAGTACAGTAAGATGACTCTTGAATTTATCTTCTAAAAGCATTTTTTCACTCGGGAACCTTTCGTCCCTGACCAAAACTGCTCGGACATGATTATTTTTTTTCCAGTGAATAATGGACCTACAGAGTCTTTCATGACTTCCCATAAAGGGTACTTTTTTGTGGATTTCTAATCAAAGATGAATTTGATCCTCACTAGTATTGTATTTAGTCAAATTCATTTATCCTTTAAACCATTCAATTCTTATATCGCATTGCATTCATTCCGTGGTCCATCTTAAAAATAAATTAGAAATTATTCGACTTTTAAATCTAATTAACTCCCTCTCTTAATTTATCTTGACTTTACATTCTGTGAATAATAAATATTAGTATAGAATAAATACAATGAAAAAAAAAAAGTACAAACTTACTAAAAAATGTAGGTAGGTATAATCCATGGGGCAAGTGATCGTCTAGAAAATTAAAAGAGAAAAAATAATAATGAAATTTGGTGGGGGCAATAAGGAGATTGAATAAAGCTGGTCTTTATTTTTGAAATCGTCCTCACTAATTGATCGTTTACTGTGGTCTTCCATTCTCTCAATATATTTTTTTCCATGCACCTTTTTCTCAAGTTCTGGAAGCATTACACCAAACTTGATTTTCAATTTAAAATAAAAATCAAAAGAAACTTGCGAGACGTTACCTTAATATTTCCACAACCCTCATAAATATACTTTTCGCTTTAAGTCCTTTTGAAATTTTGTTATACATCAAATTTTCATGAGTATTGATTTTTTATTTTATTATTTTTTTACTACATTAGTTTGAATTAATTAAAATGTATATATTTAACCATTTTTTTCTTTATAAAATTTATAAATTGGTGAATAGTCTTGATACATATATAAAATTTAAATTATTTAATTTAAAAAAATTTCTAATTTATTATTTATTTGTTTACTTTGTTTTTTAAATTACTGTCAAAATTGTAATTTTAATTAAAATTTAATTTGATTTATGATGTATAATTTTTCCTTACTAATATAATTTCTTATTTATTTAAATTTTAAAAAAATCAATTTATTGACACGATTAGGGGCGGGATAGTCTTGTCCAGTTCGGATTTGGCCGAACTCAAACCGTAAACAGTTAATATAATTGGTTTCAAAAATTTGAACCGGACTAAACCAATTAAAATATTGAATCAATAAATTCGGTCACTACTGATCTAGTCTAATCTGATTTGGTATGATCTGGTCTAATAAGTTAGGCCTTTAATAGGCTTTTCAATCTTTTTTTAATAATTAAAATATATATATATAAATCATATCAAATACAAATTAAATACATTATAATGTCAATTTATAAGAGAGTTAAGTATCAACCATCCCTATATACTTGACAACATTTATTACCTAACCCCTCATACTAATTTTTGTTTCACATAACCATTGTATTCATGTTTTTATCTCAGATAACTTCCTATACCATAAAATTTAGCTCAATATACCTCTTTTCAGTGACGTGACAAAAGTTTGAGGCGGTACTTATCATACATGCAAGTCACTTGAAATTGCCACATCATTAAAAAAAGGAAGTCATCGAAATAAATTTTGTGGTACCGAAGGTTATCTTAGACAAAAACAGAAATATATAGAGTTAAGTGAGACATATATTAATATAAAGGGTTAAGTGATAATTTTATAAATATAAGGATTATCTGAGATAAAAACATGAGTACATACAGTAAATGAATCATATATTACTACAAGGATTAAGCAATTATTTTATAAGTATAAGAGACAGATTTACATTGAATCCTTTATAATACTATAGTTATTTATTTAAATTATTTTTTTAATATTTAATAAATTCAAATGAATATATATAATTATTTTATTTTAAAATTTTATTTATAATTTTTAATATATATTTAATAATTAGTAGAATCAAGTTGTGTCTATAAATATAGTCTATCCTAATTTTTTGAATACTTCAACCCGTAATTATGGGTTTGGTTGGAATATATCCCACCTAAGCACAATGGATCTTGTATTTTCATATAATTTACTCTATTTCAAATTTCACGGTTTCCATGTAAATACGTAAGTTCATATGGCATTTATGAAAATATTCGTATGTCCATTTTCTTAGTGACGTTCTCGAGTGAAAAATGGAAAGTCTTCATTCCGTCTAATTAGGGCCTAAGATGAAAGGGAACCAAGTATCAATTCAAGTATAGAAGAAATGAGGTGCAACTAGACAGAGTTTAATTTCTAATGTTACAAACTAGACGACCCGTGAAAGCATGACGCGTGGAGGGAGAAATCACTCATTCAATGACATGTGTAGATCAGAGTGAACAAGTTAGAAAGTGCCATGTGAGAACGTCAAAGGTGGCTACACAACGGAGTGAACAATGCTAAATGTGGTAAATATGCCAGCTAAACGATTAGTCGCCAAGTTGTCCCTGCCTTACATAGCCAAACGACATGTTAAGAAGTATTAAATTACCTAAAAATATAATCTAGATTAATTTTAAATTGCTAAAAAAATGTGGGGCCAAATTTTTTTTTTTTTTAACAAAAATATTAATTGTTTGTAGATGTTATTTAAAATCATTGAAAAATTTTAATTTTTCATCAAAATTAAAAAGAAAAATAATCACACCACTTTTGATTTGAATGAATTTTTAGAAGACTTGGCCACAAATCCCAATGAAAGTGTCACGGTTCTCACTCAATTTGATGGAAGTGTTCCACCAACGAATCTCATTGTTAATTTTGATTTGAATTAACATCCAGAAGATTTGGCCACAAATATTGATCAAAGTGCCACTATTCTGACGGAATGTGATGGAGGTGTTTCAACAGGCACTAATCGAGGAAATAAGAGATAAACAAGAGCTTTTAATGTCGTATAGGGTGAGAGTGATTCGTTGGGGGAGTGATTTGTTGGGAATGATGAATTTTTAAAGTGAAACAATAAAATTACGAAATCTAATATAATTAGGTGTTTTATTTTTTTAAAAAAAGTTAGTTATACATAATTTTTTAAGAAAAGATATTTTAGACATTTTAACTTTAAAATTTTTCTCTTAAAGAAAATTTCTCCATATAAATAATACGCCCAAAATAGAAATTTTCTCTATATTAATAGTCCGGAGGGAGTAATACAAATTTTACACCAAAAAATAAATTGTAAATAATTTTCTATTAGAATAAAAAGTAAGAAAATAAGTGAAAATATGGGAGTATTATAAATGCATTGTCAAAATTTCTGTGAAATATATATTTTCGATTTACATTTATTTTCTTTATTTGTATTTGGTTTTTTCCTTATTTACTCTTTATCTTATTTTCACTTGAGTAATAGGGTTATGAATTTTTATAATACTTTTTGACTATTTATTCCCTTCCCACACAAGAATTTCTCTTAATAAAGGGTATTTAAAGCTTCTTTGGTATGATTTATATAAGTATTTTTATAATTTTCTGAACTCAAAAATACTTTTTAATATTATTTGGTTAGAAATTCAGAAGTGCTTATAAGCTGAGAAAGTACTTAGTGAAAGCAGTCGAGGTGGTGCTTCTGCCTAAGTACTTCTACTTCTCTTCTTCTTCGGTTAGAAGTTAAAAGTACAATCTATTCGAAACGGACCATTAGAATGATATGGAAGGTTCAACATGTAAAATCATTTATAAGTAATTTACTTTCACTATTTTAAATTGAAAATCATTATAAAAAATTTAAGAAACCCTATTTGACTTGATGTTACAGGGTTTTTGCGGGTAAACCTAATACTTTTACTTTTTTCTCATCAATTTAGACAAGTGGAAATGTTAGAAGAGTCATTGGAATTAAATGAATACATTTAAATACTCAAATATACGATTATGGTGAATAATTCACTTTAGAGGTCTAGTTTCCACCAAGTGAAGCGGAAGTGATAAAGTGAATAAGCCATCTAGAAGGTTTTCGACAGCTATATGTTGGGGTCAACCACAAATAATTAGGTAAAGGTGGAGAAATCAAATGAAAGAAAAAAAAAAAACCTAGTAGGCAAAAATGTGAAATTTCACTAGTTAAGTAATCAACCAACCTATCAATCAATCTTTATCAGTATAATAAAGAAGAGTGAAGACCACCGGGTAAAAGACGAGAATGTGAATTTTATCCTAGAGGAGTGAGTTTCCACTAGATTAAAATGTGGTAAGCATATGTTCTGTATGAAAAAAATGTGCAAATCAAAAGAAGAATCTCTTGGGAAAATTCGGCTAGCTCTAACACCACTTGTGGAAGAAATCGGTGATCCATTGCAGCGGAGATGAGTATTGGTAACTATAAAGTAAAATATACATACATAAGGTAAGAAAATAGATATGGAAAATAAGACACAAGGTTTTACATGGAAATTCAAAATGAGAAAAATCATGACTGTCAGGACAACGAGAGACTAATTCACTATGTAACAATAAATTAATAGTTACAACCAGAATACCACTCTCCTATTTCTCAACCCAAATGCATTGGTCACAGTCTCACACAAGCTATCTTCATATGGCTCTTATAAGATAACATGACTCGATCCTAGAACTCAAGATCTCCATTGTCTCCATGGTTCCTAGGCCTTTTACCGCGCACCTCCCAACCTAATCAACTAGATATTTGTTGTTCTCTCCGGATATCTAATAATAGATACGAGCACCATATTTATAACATTAGGTTACTTAATCACAAAGTAATCCTAAGGCAATAAAAAAATATTTTTCAATTTAGAATTCTCAAAAATTATTTTCCTAATTCAAATCCACTTTAGAAAATATTATTCCTAATCAAATATGACATTTCCAAAATAATTTTTCAGACTTTTTCTAATGACAAACCATTCTGGATTTTCGTAGTACATTTAAAATTCTCATCAAAATCCTAAGAAACCACCCCTGGATAAGAGTTCCATGTGTCCCTTTTGGACGACCATGACTTAAGACAGAGTCATCATACCCCACCATGAAGGTATATCCACTTAGGTACGACCATCCCTAGATCAACCACTCATAAACCATCAACCTAAGAATTTTTTTCTTGGTACAGTAAAAAACACTTGTTGAATAAACCATGGTGCAGCCCCCTTCATTAGCTTTTAGGAAACTCCGCATGCATCGACTTACTTTCCACTATACCTGTATCCATGCTGATTAGATGTCCGTGCAATTATGGACATGTTAGAATTATTACATTCTTTATCATGACAATCTTGGTGGTTCGAAACATGCCATAAGGACTCCTATCCCAACGTACAATTGGAACCTTTGCTGAACCACTCCTCATAGTCCTTTTTTATTTGAGTTCATCATCCAATTAATCAAAATTATCAGCTCATAAAGATCCCACAAAACTCCACTAGTCAAACCTTAGTTTAATTTTGACTATTTCTGACTTAAATCTTTGACCATCTCTTTTAATCTTCACTTACATTAACAGAGAACTACAAAAGTCTCAAAGTTACCTTACCACCACAATCAAACATGTCATAGATCACTACTACGATCAGTCAGAACTACAGTCGAAGCTTCTTGAACTCTACAACTATTGCAGACCAGATCCTGACAACACTTGGAGATTTTTTTTCAGCTTTGACATTATTTTCTCATGCAGCTAGCTATAAAACTCAATTAGAGAAACCAAATCCATTTTTTTCCAGAACTTTTAGAGATTCTAGGAGATTTACCCATCCTTTAAAAACTTGCATTTTCAACTTACCTTAATGCATGCTTACTTTGACTAACCAAAACTCACGGACCATACCAACGCAAGCTCATGAACTAAAGGCTCTGATACCAGTTGTTAAGAATACTCGGCTAGCTCTTACACTACTTGTTGAAGAAATCAGTGATCCATTACAGCAGAGATGAGTATTTGTAACCACAAAGTAAAGCATACATACACAAGAAAAGAAAATAAAGATAAAAATAAGACGTAAGGTTTTACATGGAAACCCAAAATGGGGAAAACCACAGTCGTCAGGACAATGAGAGACTAGTTCACTACAATATAACCAAACTACATTACTCACACTCTCACAAAAAATTTCCTCATATGACTCACATGATAACCTGACTCGATCCTAGAACTTAAGATCTCTATGGTTTCCATGGTTCCCAGGCCCCTATCGGGTACCTCCCAAACCTAGCCAACTAAATCTATATTGTTCTCTTAAGATATCTAATAACAGATACAAGCACCATATTTATTGCATTAGGATACTCAGTTACAAAGTAATTCTAAACTATTAATAAAATCTTTTCCTATTTTTTCTAATTAGAATCCACTTTAGAAATATCATTCTTAATAAAATATGACACTTTAAAAATGGTCTTAAAGTTTTTTCCTTATTACAAACCAATTCTGAATATTGAATTATATTTGAAATTCTCGTCACAATCTTAACAGAACCTAGTTATTATAATTAGAAGTCGAAATCTCTATGAAAATATTGGTAAACTCTATGTTATTATTCACACATTTATGCTTTCTTCCAAGCTCATTTTTATTCAAGTTACCAATGATTTTTTAATCTTTTAATGGATTTTCTACTTTTAAGCATACTTTTAAACATGTGAATAATTGTCATACAATGGAAATTACCTTTAGTAGAAAAATGACAACAAAGAGGCTGCCACGATATCATATTATTCAGGAATAAGTCTTGATCTAATATTAAGTACTCGAGAAGCATGAAAAAGATTAAATTTCACTAACTAAATATACATTAACAATAAAATTCTCCCTCAAACTCATAACACGAATAATTGAAAAATTTTCAATAAGAAAATAAAAGCGTCAAACTGAATGTGATTTCACAAATAAATAAGCTATATACATGCGGAAGATATAACGGCAAACTATTTTTCTTGGTTTGAAATATGGAGAGTAGCGTGACTCTTAATCTTGATGTGTTTGGACTAGTTTAGAAAAATAAAGTTATAAGTAGTTTGAATAACACTATTGTTGTCATAATGCATAGGAGTAGGGTGAGACAGAAAAAACATATATCTTTAAGTAATTAACATTACCAAACCAATTTACTAGTATTAGAATTCATAACATGATATTCTACTTTAGTTAAAGATCTAGAAACAACCGACTGTATTTTACTTTTCCTTGAGATAAGAGAATCACAAAAGAAATATACAGAATCTTATAGTAGACTTTCCATTGGTGGGATTATAAGCTCAATCAGCATGGGAGTGTGTACACAACTTCAAAGAAGAGGTTGATGGAAATAGAAGGCCACAAATTGAAGTCACTCGAAGATATATTATAATACGAAGCACTATAGCACAATGAACTATAGTAGAAAAAGTAACAAACTAACTAACACCTTGAACAACATATGAGATATTAGGATGAGTAATAGTCAAATACACTAAACTACTAACAATAAGATCACATAGACATGTGCCACCAGAATATGAATACTAAACATTTAGCTCAATAGGGGTATTTATTATCTTATTATTAGTAAGTCGAGCATACTTGGTGATTTCTGTAGTATATTTTTATTGAAAAAATATATACTTTAGAAGAAAAAGCTATTCAATAACCAAAAAAATAACAAAAGTTTCCCAAGTCTTTCATTTCAAATCTTTAAGCGAATTCTATTTTCAACATTTCAGTGCCATCAATATCATCGCCCATAACAATCATGTCATCCATATATGATGATAGAAGGATACGCTCCATAAATGAACACTTTATGAAGTGAGCTAGATCATGATTATTATAGAGAACATCAAGAGAGACAATCACACCTGAAAACTTCTCAAACTAAGCTAAAAAAGCTTGTTTAAGACTATATAAAGCTTTCTTAAGATAATAAACTTCACCATTTTTATAAAAGAGGGAAAAAATAGAGAAGGAACCATATAAAATTCTTCACAAAGATCACCATTTTAAAATAACATATGCCATTGTTGAATGGAGGCAATAATAATAAGTATACAAACAATAGTCATATTTGTAACTTGTGAAAATATCTAACCTATACCATATTCTTATGAAAAATATTTTGCAACTAATCTTGCTACGTATCGCTCATAGATTCATCTGATTTTGTAAACCTAACATTGTCCAATTGTAGTTTTACTTGCAGTAAGAGAAACAAGATCCCATGTATTTTTTTATACAAAGAAAAAAGATCATAAGTTATAGCCAATAAGAATTTTGAAAAGCCTCTTTATGGGTAAAAGGTTTAGAAAGACTATGAATTTATGAAAAAGAAAGATCAAAAGAGTCAAAATAACGAGTAAACAAAATTATGAGTAATTTATGAGTATGTTTAGACTGACGAAGATGAGGGTATATTCTTTTAGTTGATGCTTGAGTATATATAGGAAGAGAGGACAGTTGAGAGGTCTCAAGAGCTGAAGTACCAGTGTCACTCAAGGAATCAATAAAAACTACGTGAATATTGATAAGCAAAAGAAATAATATGATCACTTACACATGAATCCTTAATATGATCACTTACACATGAATCCCTATTAGCCATGGTTGATGATTCATAAGACATATTATTATCATCATCAAAACAATCAATATGAATAAGATCAATCTTAATCATATGAGAATAACTTAAATGACAAAACTAAGGTAAATGCTTAAGAAAAATAACATGCCGAGAAACATACAACTTTTTAGAGAAAGGATCGAAACAATAGTACCATTTTTTACTCTCAATATAATTAATGAAGAAAAAATAATATTTATTTCACTTAACATGCAGGTGAAGATCAAAACAAGTAGAGCCTAAACTCTAACTGAGAATAATTTAAAGGATGACCATATAACTTTCAAATGGTAAAAAACTTAAAATTTGTAAAGAGAGAATTTTATTAATTAAGAAAACAACAAGAAGCATTGCTTCTCCTCAGAATTCACTAGGAACAACAACAAATAATAAAATAGAGCGAGCAATTTCAACAATATGTCTATGTTTTCTCTCTTAGGTGTATCTATACATGAAATTTTGATGCATGATTTCATCACTAGCAAGCAACTTATGAAACTCATTAGACATATATTCTCCACCCAAATCACATCCAAAATACTTAATAGTAGGATAGTGTTGAGTTTTAATCAGGGCTCAAAAGGTACTAAAAATGCCAAAAAAAAAAATCAAAATGACATTTCATTAAATAAATCCAGAAACAATGAATAAAATCATCAATAAAGGAAACAAAATATTGAGAACATTCTTTTGTGGTAATAGGAGAAACTTCCTTAACATCAGAATGTAAGAGATCAAAAGATGCATTAGATTGAAAGTACTTTTATTAAAAGTAAGGGAAAAAACTTTTGTCAGTTTACAACCATTATAATTAAAAATATCATGGGTTTCCAAATTACCAAAAACTCATTTTGATGCAAAATATTTTACATGAGAAGTTAAAACATGATCACGAAGAGAGCGTCAAAGATAAAAACTAGAGGAAAAAGAGTTCAAACTAAACAATGCTAAAGCTACACTAAGAGCAACAATACTACTTTTAGTTCACAAAAAAAATATAGTCTTCCCTACTAATGGCCTATCCCAATCAACTTCTGGGAACTTAGATCCTATACATGACAATAAGTATTAAGAAAATTTTACTACATAACTAGAATCACATAATTGACCAAATGAAGTAAGATTTAATTAAAGTTTTGGATATAATAGACATTGAGAAAAGTTAAACGAGAGGTAATAATAGAAAGAGACACGACAAAAGGTTTGGTAGCAAAATTTTTAAATAGTTCAATAATAGTGGCTATTAAAAGGATTATTAGACGAGACTTGAGAATCAAATGAATCTAATGAGGGTACAACTGCATCCATATCATAGTGACTTGTCACCCATCGTTAATGAGGCAATTGCTTAGAAAATTTACTTTAGACATTGAGCTTTCCAATGACCTTTTGATTTGCAGAAATAACATTTTTCAATTACAATCTTTTGGATGACCTTTATTTTGATAATTTGAAGATGTTTTAGAACTTACTACTATCATATTAGATAATGAGAGAATTTCTCTTCCTGCTAAAAACTTTAAACAAATATTTTCGACTAATAATTCACTTATTTATAATCTACATATAAAAGTGGATTATAATAAATAAATAGTGTTTGCAAATCTTCAAAAGTATCCTACAATATCATAAAAGAATTATATTAAACGTCACTTTAGAAATATAGGTTTTACAAGTTTGTAATTGATTTCAAAAATTTGTTATTGCAAAATAAAATTCTCGAAAATCATAAATGGTAAGTTTGATAATCAGTCTTAACAAGTTTTTCAAATAAAAATGTTTGTGATTTCATGTTCTATAAATTTATGCGTCTATATCATATTTGATTTTTTATATTTGTTTTTTTAAAAAAAAAATAAAATTGATAACTCTAATAACAATTATAGTATCATAATGTATGAGCCACACACTTTACTCTTATAATTTACTACTTTTGATATTATGGTACCCTTTTCTCATGCACAAATCACTCCATATTAGAATAAGCATTACTATTTTGCATACTTCTTCAATATTTAAAATGGTTTACGATAATTGAAGAAATTTAATAAATAATATCAACTTTTTAAAATTTAAAATTGAAATCAATAAAATAACATCAAATAGAGCCACCCTCCAAAACGTTTCAATTTTAAAACAAAACAAAAACCTAACTATTCAATAATCAAACAACTTGGTTATCTACTAATCAATATAATCTAATTAACCAATAAACTTATTCCAAGTGCATATTTGATAGTGATGTATATATTTGAAAAGTATTAGACATGAATGGATTAATAGAATTGAAAGGAATGTAGTATATAACAAAAATCAAAGGAAAATAAAATAATTAATTCCAAGGTCAACCTTTATTAAATGATTTCAATAGATTTTCTCAGATCTTCTTTGGCACACCACTAGATTTTGTGGACCTTTTTTAATTATCAAGATTCCCTATTTTCTTGACTTTTCAATTCCTATGAAATTTTCTTTCTTAATTTTCCAATTTTATTTCTACCATCATTCACGCCGATGATTATAATTATGTTGTTTATTAAAATTTTATTAATTTTTTTTCAATATTAAAATATTTTAAATACTACTATTGAATTTTCTTGATTATGGGATTGGGGTTTAATTTAAAATGAATTAATATAAAAATTAATAAATGAAATGGATAATTGATACATGATCTTGTCATGTTGTTTGGTGGGCTTGACTCTAGCTTTCGCTACTTGTACAAGTGAACCCATTGGCTTAATAAAATAAATATATTTCGTTAAAATAATATCAATATAGTTCAAACAAGTTACAATAATATCTAAATATTTTAAATTAAGAACATTAATTTATGTCAATATATCAACAATGTTAAATTACAAATGACGACCAATTCATTTTCCCAACAATGTTAATTTATGTCAATATATCTAATTAATTGGGAATATACATAAAAGCAGGATTTTTTTTTAAAAAAATTATTCTTATTAGAAAAAGGATTAAAGAAAACCTAGCCCCTTGTACTTTATATAAAGTTTCAGTTAGGCGCTTATACTAAAGGCGATCTCAATTAACCTCCTCAACTTCTATTTTTGTCTCAAATCACCTCTTATGTTGATATGGATATGGACGTTGAGTACACGCGCTTGATGTGTCTTGTATTTTAAACACATATATGCCAGGTATTATACACGTAATTTTAATTATAAACTTAAGTCTGCCACGTTGGATTAATTTCGTATAATTCAATTAAAAGCAATGTGGTCTGGCGATCAAAAGCGACGATTTCCGGTGATTTAATAACGGTAAGATTGCGATTTACTCGAAAATTACTTTGCTTTGACCAGATTAGTACATAAAGTTTGGATCTCGTTGATAATTTTGCGAGAAAAGCAAGCGATTTTGGGTTTCTTTTAGTATGTTAGATTACCATCTGAGTAGATTTGTGTGTCTGATTTTAGGATTATTTGATTTGGGATGTTCAGGCGTTCCATTCATTACAGGTATTTAGTTGACTGGTATGTGTATATATAAATATATTGTGTTTAGCTTTGATGGTAAATAGTTTTGAAGAGTGATTGAACTGGATGTGTTATATTGTTTGGTTTTTGCAGCGATTTGAGAGTTCTAGAAGCAGAAGAAAGTATCAAGAGATTGTAGTGCATTGAAATACAGGTAATTTAGTGGTTTTTAGGTTTTGTAAATAAAGTTTTGGTATTTTTTGTAATAACACTACAATAATAAGGGTATTTATCGTTTGGTTTCTATGATTCTTTATTGACTTTTTTTTGTTTGTATTTTTCAGTCATGGCTTGTGATATAATTTTATTACGACTGCATCATGGGGGTTCGGTTAGTAATGGTAGAGAGGATTTGTATGGTGGAAAAGTGTCAGAGTTTTGGGTAGATTTAGATAAGTGTCAATTTTCTCAACAACCCCCAAAACACTTTCTTCGTTTGATGTGGAAAAACATCATCGTGGCATTTAAAGAAATCACAACCTTCTCGACCCTAGCATATTTATTAATATTAGAAAATTAGAAACAGAAACTGACATATTCCACAAAGATTTGTAACTCAATTTTTTATATTTGTCATTTTAACTTCCACCAAAACAAAGTCTGATGAATAACACTCACGAGGTACTATCAACCTACATACACCAAAATAAATTTCATGTAGATTGAAGGAAAAAGATGAATATATCAACAATGGACTAACCTGTGCACAACTAAAGAATCTCCTTCTAGGGTTTGATTGTGTCCATGAGGTTCATACGACGGCCTTGTTTCCATAATCGTAATGCTCAAATCCCACCATTGCGCTCATAGTTTGTAATTCAATCGTTGACAACAACCTAACCCTAAATTGAGTTTCAGTATTTTGATTTCACGATATATATCGCCACGTTGTCTTCCACGTGTACATCATCACGCACCTATTCAAACAAGGTATTTCACGCGCCATACCATGTAGGATTTAAGGGGCGATCTGAGACGAAAATAGAAGTTGAGGGGGCTAACTGAGACAACTCTTAGTATAGGGGGCTAACTGGAACTTTATTTAAAGTACAGGGGGCTAAATTAGGTTTAACCCTTAGAAAAATAACAAAATTATATTAATTTTTTTTTAAAAAAAAATATTCTAATCCAACTGTATTTTTTCTATCACATTATTACATCTTTCTTTTGTATTTATTAAAATAATGTGTTATTGTTCCTTCCTATAATTTAAAAAAAAAAAAAATTCAAATTTGATGTTCTTCCAAGATTAAAAATGTCCTTATTTTATTAATCTTTAGGGTGTTTTCAATTGAGTATGATTTTTGAGTAGTCTAGTTTATAAAAATAGATAATTACAAAAATAAGTATTAAAAATAACTTTTTGTTACAAAACCAAACCAGAATCAACACCCAGAATACTAGAACCAACACAAGAAATGACTTACATAATACTAGAGATAGAAAGAGAGGAGGAAGATATGAAGTGAATTGGCAAAGTCTCTCATTGCCTTCATCTTATATTTATAGACAAAAATATGGACACTTGTCACATTTTGGGTTAATAAACCCATGTAACATGACAAGTAATGGATTTGGTGGAATCCATACATACACCATTACATAATACTCCCCCTTGGATTTCACCATCGACTGCCTCGTTAAAAACCTTACCAGAAAAACCCAGTGGGACAAAAATTGGATAAGGAAAAAAGAGTACAGTTTGAACCCAGACATTTTACAAAACTCCCCCTGATGGAAACACCCATGAATCAATCAACTAATTTGGAGAGTCTTCGCATTCCGATTCCGTGAAGCAACCTTTCGAATGTGGAGGTTGGTAATGTCTTTGTCAGTAAATCAGCCAAATTGTTTGAAGATCGAATCTGCTTCACGTTGATTTGTCTGGATTCTTGGAGCTCGTGGGTGTAGAAAAATTTGGGAGATATGTGCTTCGTTCTATCCCCTTTGATGTATCCACCTCTCACTTGGGCGATACAAGCAGCATTATCTTCGTAAAGAATTGTTGGCTCGTTTGATTGTGGGATACCACATGAACTCTGAATATGATGTATAACCGATCTCAACCAGACACATTCCCGGCTGGCTTCATGCAATGCCAAAATTTCAGCATGATTTGAAGAAGTAGCAACCAAAGTTTGCTTTATGGATCTCCAAGAGATAGCTGTGCCATTATATGTAAAAATATATCCAGACTGAGAACGAGCTTTGTGTGGATCCGAAAGATAACCGGCATCAGCATATCCAACCAACCCAGAAGGATTATCTGAATTTGAATAAAACAGTCCCAAATCAACAGTTCCCCGAAGATATCTAAGAATATGTTTAATCCCATTCCAGTGACGACGAGTCGGGGCAGAACTGTATCTAGCCAATAAATTTACAGCAAAAGCAATATCTGGTCTCGTACATTGGGCTAGATATAGAAGGGCACCAATTGCGCTCAAGTATGGTGTTCCAGAATCCAAAACATTTTCATCATCATCTTTGGGTCTGAATGGATCCTTTTTGGGATCAAGAGAACGAACGACCATTGGGGTGCTTAATGGATGACATTTTTCCAAATTAAATCTTTTTAAGATCTTTTCTGTATAAGCTTTCTGATGGATCAAAATTCCATTATTTCTATATTCAATTTCTAATCCCAGACAATATTTTGTTTTCCCCAGGTCTTTCATTTCAAATTCTCTTTTCAAATATTCAACAGTCTCTTGGATTTCATTTTGAGTTCCAATCAAGTTCATATCATCAACATAGACTGCTACTATTGCAAAACCAGATCCTGATTTTTTAATGAACACACATGGACAAATAGTATCATTAATGTACCCTTCCTTAATTAAGTATTCACTTAGACGATTATACCACATTCGTCCAGACTGTTTTAATCCATATAGTGACCTTTGTAATTTCACTGAGTATAACCCGCGAGGTTTATTAATTTCAGGGATTTTTAATCCTTCTGGAACTTTCATGAAGATTTCTGTATCCAGGGAACCGTATAGATATGCAGTTACCACATCCATTAACCTCATTTCCAGATTCCTTTCTTTCGCTAATCCAATCAAAAACCGGAAAGTAATTGTATCCATCACAGGTGAATACGTTTCATCAAAATCAATCCCAGGCCTTTGTGAGAAACCCTGAGCAACCAATCGGGCTTTATATCTCACAATTTCGTTTTTCATTTCGCTTTCGAACGAATACCCATTTATGACCAACTGGATTAACACCTTTTGGTGTTTCAATAATGGGTCCAAAAACGTTCCGTTTATTCAATGAACTTAATTCTGCCTGGATTGCTTCTTTCCATTTTGGCCAGTCATTTCGTTTCCTACAATCAATGATGGATTGAGGTTCATAATCATCATTCATCACATCAATAGCTACTGCATATGAAAACATATTATCAACAACAAAGTTTTCACGGTTCCAAATTTCTTTTGTATAATTAATGGATATTTCTTCATTCTTGGATACATTTACCTCCTGAGAGGTCTTTTCCTCAGTTGGATTTCTGACTTCCACAATTTGTAAATTTTGATTAGTATCTTTCGGAGGTATCATATCAATAGTATTCTCGATTCTAACTTTTCGTTTTCGTGGTACAATATCTTTGGACCCAACAGGTCTACCACGTTTTCTCTGGATTTCAGATGCCTCACCAGTTACCATCTGTTTTGATTTCTCAGTAGGCATCCAGTCGAGCTGGTGCATGCTGGTATATGAGATTTCGTAACTTTAGTAGCATCAACAAAACTATCTGGTAAACGGTTCGCAACCATTTGTAAATGAATTATCCTACGTACTTCATTTTCACTTTGACCAGTACGTGGATCTAAATAATGCATCCTTTCACTTTTCCAAACGAGTTCATTTTTACCAGCATTAGAAGGTCCATCCTTCCAAGTGTGGGAATTCTTCATTAAAATGGCAATCTGCAAATCTTGCAGTGAACACATCACCCGTCATGGGTTCCAGATATCTAATTATAGATGGTGAATTATATCCATAAATTCCCAAACGACGTTGTGGTCCCATTTTGGTTCTCTGAGGGGGTGCTATGGGAACATATAGCACAACCAAAAGTTTTCAAATGAGATATATCTGGTTTATTTCCAGTTACCAACTGTAACGGAGAATATTCATGATATGCAGTGGGTCTCAGACGTATCAGTGTGGCTGCATGTAATATTGCATGACCCCAAGCGGAAATCGGTAATTGAGTTTGTAACAACAACGTTCGGGCAATCATTTGAAGCCTTTTAATAAAAGATTCCGCTAATCCATTCTGGGTATGAACGTGGGGTACTGAATGTTCAACATTTATACCAATTGACATGCAATAATCATTAAACGCCCTTGATGCAAATTCACCAGCATTATCCAAACTAATATTTTTAATCTGATAATCTGGAAATTGTGCCCTCAATCTTATTATCTGGGCAAGCAACTTAGCAAACGCCACATTCCGTGTTGATAATAAAGATACATGTGACCATCTCGCAGATGCGTCAATCAACACCATAAAGTACTTAAATGGCCCACTTGGTGGATGAATTGGTCCACAAATATCCCCTTGAATTCTTTCTAAAAACGATGGACATTCAATATTTACTTTTAAGGGGGATGGTCTAACTATCAATTTCCCCTGAGTACAAGCAGTACAAAAATTATCTTTTGATATCAATATTTTTAAATCACTTAATGTATGTCCATTAGAATTCTTAACAATTCTACGCATCATTGTGGACCCAGGATGGCCAAGTCTATCATGCCATAATTGAAAAACTTTAGGGTCAGTTATTTTCTTATTCATTACAGCGTAGGCTTCTATTGGAGATATTTTCGTAAAATATAAACCAGATGATAATGTATGGAGTTTTTCCAGAACAATTTTCTGTCCAAAAACAATAGATGTGATATACAAATACTCCATATTTTGTTCATTCACTGTCTCAATATGGTATCCATTTTTCCTGATATCTTTAAAACTCAACAAATTTCGTTTCGAATTGCTCGAATATATAAAGCATTATGGATACATATTTTCGTTCCCTTTTCTAACAGCATTATAGCTTTTCCATATCCCTCAATTAAATCAGCAGAACCAGATATGGTATTTACTCGAGCCTTATATTCAGATATGTTCAGGAAATATTTTTTATCTCGGAGGATAGAATGGGTTGTAGCACTATCAATCAAACATATTTCTGACATATTTCCTGGAATTTCCATATCCTATCCAAATAAACAAAGCCACATATCAGAATTTTCCAATTTTTCTGACTTTAATCAATCAATATACTAAGTCAAAAAAATATATCCATGCAATTATATCCCATCATGGATTTCTCATATAATTTCCTCATGATTTTCATAATTTAATCTCTGAGATTCCATCTCAATAAACTATATTTATTTCAAATATTCATTGCTGAGATTTTTCTAGGCTCATTTCTTAATTGGATCATTTTTCCCTTTCAAATAATCAGGATTATGATCTGGATTGGAGAGTAATCTCATTATTGCCATTTTCATACTCATCCATTTATATCAATATAATTTTTCCCAGATAGATCCAGAGCCTTTTCAATATTCCAATTTCCGACACTTCTCAAGTGTCCATACCAATAACTAAAATAATCAACACAACTAAATAAATTGACAATTAAATTAAAATGCATTACGTATGCTCTAAATAAAGATTAATGATGCAACAAAAATATATACATATATATCTGGACCAATTTTCTATCTTAGGTTGGCAGCGCCAAACTTCACACAAGATTTTCTGGAATAATGATATCTTCTTGGTAAATATTTCAACTCCCAAAATAATCAAATATAATTTCTATATGGTCCAAATCAATTCAATTCAATCAACCAAATTGAATAATTCCTCTTTTCTTTTCAAAATTCCACATCAATATTTCAATAATTTTCCATATATATTTTAAACTTTCCACATAATCAACCTTCTTCATATTCAATTATTTATCTTTTCCTGGATAAATAAATTTAACCATCTTCTTGGTCAATAGATTTCATATGACAAAATTTAAATACAATAGATGTCCTATTCTTTTGTCATTTTTGTTTCTCCCTCTTATAACAAATAATAATTTGAACCTCAGAAATTTTCATCTCAAAAGTAATTTCTTTCAAAAATAATTTCTTTCAATGGAATTTTTATCATCATTCATTATTTCCATATACCCAATATATGAATTCTATTTCTCAACCAATTTCCAAATTAACTCAATAATCTAAGACCAACTCACTTGATGAAATCAATTTCATTTTCATCTCAATTAATATACATATTTTTCATATCTCAAGATGAACAATTCCCTTTTTTCAAACACCAAACAATTAATCAATAAATATATTTCCAATTAAATAAATATATCATCCTCTTTTTCAAATAATTATTCCTCTTTTCATCCATTTTTTCAATTTTTTTTTTATTTATTTCCTCTTTTATACCAATTCTTTCCTTTTCTCTTTTCTACCAAATTTCCATTTCCTTCTTTTTATGGTTCCAGCATATTTTCCATTTTCATCTTTTTATGGTTCCAGACCAACATCTCAATTTTTTTTTTCAATATAATTCCGGCAGCATCTCAGTATAACCAAAACATCGTTACCATCACTTTCTGATATGGAGGATCCGTCTGGGCGGCAACCAGAGAGCATACTCGTGCTGATAACGTGTTACAAAACCAAACCAGAATCAACACCCAGAATACTAGAACCAACACAAGAAATGACTTACATAATACTAGAGATAGAAAAAGAGGAGGAAGATATGAAGTGAATTGGCAAAGTCTCTCATTGCCTTCATCTTATATTTATAGGCAAAAATATGGACACTTGTCACATTTTGGGTTAATAAACCCATACAACATGACAAGTAATGGATTTGGTGGAATCCATACATACACCATTACATAATACTTTTTAATTTTTAAAATGCATATTACTAAGCTTAAATAAATACTAGTGTTTATTATTGTGAAAGCAGGGGTTTTATGAAGTTTTTATATTAAAATCATAGAGGAGGAGGAGATAGGTTGGTCAATATAATAAGTGCAAATGCATGTTACTAAGCTTAAATAAATACTTGACCTGACACTATTATTGATAATTAGAATAGTACTTAATTAATTTTACATGCATTCTTGGTGTAAGGAATATACGTAATATTTTGAAGCACACAAAGGTCTAAAAAAATGATTTTTAATCCATCAACAAATAAGTAATTGAGATCGTGAACATTAGATAGAGAACATGTACCAAGAACACTTCATTTTTTTTTTAATTGTTATTATGATAATGTTTTGAAGATATGGGCAAATACAATGCACTTTGATTGAGTAATTTAAAAGATGATTCTTTTTCATTATACAATAAGGGTAGGCTAATACTATGAGTATAACTACAACTTAATTAAGCTATTAGTTTGGATAGATTTTGCTTTAGTTGTCTCTATTTTAAACATTTGTTTAACAAATTTATTCTTATCATATTTTTCATCATTGTTATTTTAATAAATTTATTTTTCTAACGTTTAAATTATTATACCTTTTTTAATGTTTAGACTATGTTTGGTATAAGTGTTTTTCATAGATCATAGAGTTTAGTGTTTTCACTAAATAAAAATTCTAAAACAATTTAATTTCAATGTATGGTGGTCCGCTTCTAATCTGATGGTTAGAATTTTTTAAAAGAGTTTATAAAACGTTACTCATAACAACATTTAGAGTTTTGACTAAAGAGTCTCAAATTATTCTTTCTATTTTATCCTTATTTATATTCTTTTGAAATCAATTTTTTTTATTAAATTATTTTATAAAAAATATCTTTAAACTTATTATTTTAATTTTGGTTTCAATAAATTAAATATTTATTTTTTATAAAGACAAAAAGGTTGATTTTTATAAATACATTATTTATTTTTATTACTTATTAAAATATTAATAATTTTATTCTAAAGTCATATCTTAAATTTAAAAATAATTATCTTTGTTATATCATGTCATTTTACATCATTTAAACATTATTAGATAATTAATACTAATTTACCAAATAATATTTATTAAAAACACTAAACACTAAACGCTAACTGCTATTTAAAAAATGCTAAACGCTTTAAAAACTCTAAACACAACCAAAAACACTAAACACTATAAAAAGCATTATTCAAGCCAAACACAACCTTAGTCATCCATATTACATTATATATAATATCTAATTAGCCGCAGTTAAATCATATATTTAGAGAGATGTAGTAACTTTTTTATTATAAAAAAAGTAATATTTGGATGGAGTTGTGATCTATTTTGAGTAGTCATATCTTTTAATTTATTATTTATTTTCTCTACCTCAATTTTATTTTGACTAGTTAAAGTGTCGTTGTAAAATTTTTTGTTCACCTGTGATGATTTTGGTGGCATCTAGTCTACTTTTCAAATCCGGAGGATAATTTTTAAGTAACGAAGACCGGTGAGATCTAGAAGTTTATTCTTTTATACTTTTTTATATTATTTGTGTGGCTGAATTTACTACCCATTCAGTTTTGGGCTATGCTTTATGAGACTATTAAAATTGGTATTTTAACCATTAAAGATTGAGATCCAATTAGTTATCCATATTAGTTGCTTAATTTCGAGTTGTATTATGTGTTGCATGTTTATTAGGTGTATTGTACTGGATTGCAAGAATTATACTGAGTTGTATTATAGTGCATACTATATGGTACACTTTGTTGTATAATGCATTAACCCTATTAGCTATAAAATGTATAAAGTTCTAATTTCAGGAAAAAAAATAATACATTTTGTAATGATTAATCTAAAGATGATTGTTTGGTCAGATTTTTATTAGAAAAATTACTCCCTATAATATTATTTGTTGTAAAAAAAAGCAAGAAAGATGGGTACTAGAAGATGAGAATCAAATTTGAGTTTTTGAGGGTTGATAATTGATATGTTGACAATGTTGTACATGTTAATTTTTTTTTTATTTTATAATGAGTGATATGATGAAATGCATTATAACTTGTCAGTGAACATTGAAATTAAATTGACAACTTACTGTGATTATGGTTATATATGTTATATGAATATGGGAGAAGACTATCATAGTCCTGGTGCACCACATAAGATTTAAGCCTAGTCAAATCGGGTGACATGTGACCATGATTTTGAATTTTAATAGGAGAGAAATAAAGTCAAATGACATCTATCTATTTATATAATTTATTCATCATTCTCTCCTATTAAAATTCAAAATCATGACCACGTGTCACCCAAGAATTGGCTGGGACTAAATCCTACGTGGTGTACCAGGACCATGATAGTCTTTTCCATGAATATATTAAGCATGACCATTCAACCAACACTTTGATTTAGATAGTGAATTAGACAAAATAAAACTAATTAATGGCAAAATGATACTTAATCTTTGAAATGAGTTTTAAACTATGAATACGTGTTTTTAAATGATTTGAGAAATTTTTGATATTTTTGAATTGGTATAGATTTTTTTTTTTATTCGGAAAATATTTTGGAATTGGATTTGGACAAAAGAAGTTTAATTTTTAATATTCAGAGGGTTTTTTAAATGTAAGAAAAATCAACTGACCTACCAAATATATTGAACTTGGTTAGAATTAATATTGTGTGAGTAGAATAAGAGTTAATCCAACTTGCCTATTTCTTGAAAAAAAAAAAAACCAGTTGTCACTATAGTGTGTCTAAACAATTTATCAATTTGACATAGCGGTTCCTTAAGCACTCGTGTTGATGAAAGACTTAGCGTCTGTAGTCACCTACTGCGAGTGAAACAACTCGCAAGGGACTTGCATTTAAAAATTATTCAGTTGTTGAAATTTGATTTTCGTAGTTAGAAAAATGAGTTTTACAAGTGTCTTATAAGAGATTTTCTCTTGTATGACAATAGCATCTTACAACATATGAGCTAATAGAATTTGATTGTAGTAACTACTTAATTGGACTTCGCGAGGCATATTTATGGAAAAACGTTTCAAAAAAAAAAAGAAGAAATCCTTCGAGGACTTTGGTTGTTAAAGAATCACAATAAGGAAATTGCATCTTAAGGGTATGATAGTAAAATCCTAATTTGGGGAATGGTTAAAATTTTGGCATTACCACATAGGGCAGAGAATTCGGTTAACCAAAACCGAAACCGAACCGAATTTTCGGTTTTTGGTTAACCGAATCTCAAATTTTGCTAACCGAAAACCGAACCGAATTTTAATCGGTTAACCAAAAACTGAAACCGAAATTTTTCGGTTAACCGAAAACCGAATAAATTGATAAAAAATTAAATTTTTTATTCATTCGACTTCCATAAATTCAATTGTGATGCTCACATCATTGAAGAAAAGATAAGAATAAAAAGATATCCGTACAAGAAAAGAAAAGAATAGGTAACTTGGTGACTAAATAGTGAAAAATAGAGAAAATAAACTTAAAAATTAATATTTTTGGTATTTATTCGGTTAACCGAAAATTTGGAATACCAAAACCGAAAACCGAACTGAATTTTTCGGTTAACTGAACCGAATTAACCGAAAACTGAAAATAGCCATATTTTAGATTAACCGAACCAAATTTTTTTTCGGTTTTCGATTCGGTTTCGGTAAAAACCGAATTCTGCTCACCCCTATTACCACATATAATATTTCATAATTCTAAATATTGAGTATTTTAAAGTTAGAAGTGTTTAACCTGAAATCTTAAAGTGGTTATCTTTTAAAAAGCTTACTTAGGAAGTTTTACTAAAAATGCATGCGAATAAGGACAAAGAATCTTGTAAGTCTCATAGTTATTGTTAGGCATGTAATCGACCTAGAAATTTATTAGTTGGCTGGTAATATCTTGAAAATGAGGTTTGTTACTGGAAATGATGTCTTTCGAAAGGAAATATTACATGTACCATGAAATTTATATTATGTATTACAATTGTAATGTCAAACCCCACGTAATAGGGCCTAAGATGTGGAATTCGAGGTACAACCATATTCGTATACATATAATCACAGTTCATAATATAAACACATATTTAAAACCAAAACATAACATAAAACTACATTCTTAGATATAAACAAAATAAACTTCATATTATAAAAGTTTACCGAAGTATGGTAATATATATATAAAAGTTTTACCATTCATGAGCATAATCCCTATGAAATTTAGAGAATAATAAAGATATTTAGGTTTACTTATGTATTGTATACAATATAGAGGTCTATTTATAAACAACCCTAGGGGCAGAAAAGAAAAAACAAAAAATAAAACCTAATTTACATAAAATAAGGGTTCTAACACCCCATCGAGCAAGCTTGTTACAAATATAACATATTCAAGGACTTATTAAAAACTTGGTAAAAATATCCGCTAGTTGATTGGAGATGCATTCAGTGTCTGTGAAGAAGAAGGTACTGCCGATGAAAGAAAATTGGAGAAAACCGAGGTCACTAACTCATGGCATTTGTCTCATTACTAGGGTTTCCAACTCGGAAGCCATAGCCTTCTATGGTTGGCAGCAGAGTATTGGTAGGAATCTTAACATTAAGTATGATGGAGGCTATTAGAGTTGAACCATGGTGATTTCGCTCAAATTTTAGTGACGGTAGTAAGATAAAATTAAGGTTTTCTTATTGGGAGTGAAACACAATAAGAGAAAAAGACAACCGAAAAATAACACATTTGTGAAGTATTTAAAGAGTAAGATAACTGGAAAGAAACATGGCTACAAAGGATTTAAAGATTGAGACAATTGGGAAAATACATGATTCTGAAGGATTTATAGATTGAGACAACCGAGAAGAAACATGATTGTGAATGATTTAGATATTGAGATAATCGTAAAGAAACACGATTGCGAGGATTTTGAGAATGAGACAATCGGAAAGAAATATGGTTGCGAAAGGTTTAGAAAATAAGACAATCGGAAAGAAAAACAGTTGTAAAGGATTTATCACTAGCGAATATTAGGTTAACCAGGTGTGTATAACCTAAATTATCAATGAACCAGGTTTCATATCTAAACTTGGCTCTCTGAACCAAGCAACCAAGCTCTAATACCATGTGAAGTTTAGAGAACAACGAAGATAATTAGGTTTAAATCTTTGTGCATTGTATACAATATAGAGGTCTATTTATAAAACAACCCTAAAGGCAGAAAATGAATAAATAAAAAATCAAACCTAATTTACATAAAATAAGGATTCTAAAACTCTTTAACTTGAGCATTTAAAAAAAAAACCCAAGGTTAAGATTCAACTCTCTTTTATAGATAACAATAAGAGAATGAGAGAATTGATAAAAATACTATGTAAACTGATATATGGTTTTATACAAAAATCTCAAAATTAGATTATTAATGCATAATGAAGTCTTCATAAAAGGGCTCCTAAAACCCGATTAATTTTCCGATAGAACATATTTTTGTAATCAAAGAGAAAATAAATAAAAATATAATGGGAAAAGGTTTAGGCGATCGACGCCTAGTTTATAGATTAGGGAGCTTGCTTTAATGGTCCGACTTAATTTTTTTTGGTTCTAAGACACCTGTAGATGCTTTTGGCACTATGATCAATTTGCTTTAAAATTCATTTGTGATGCGTAACTTTTCTCTTTTTAGTTGGAATCTTAACTTGTTTTCATGTCACAACAAAACCTTCGTGGTAAGATGGTTGTTCAATGTTGATGGTTGAGAAAAATACATGTTTTAGTGCATTATTTTTTTTTATCTCACACATTTTTTTGTGAGCGAATGGAGAGGTGAGAAAATAGCTTGCAACTTCTATTGATCTTTTGAGCTGATAATATTGCATTAAAGATGATGATTCTTATTTTGGTAGATGCCTAGGAAAATCTATGGTCAAAAGTCATTTTGTTAGTTTTGAGCCTATTTTTGTATATATTTGGGTGGGTTTTTATTTTTGTTTCTTGATGTGCAAAAGAGCAAAAGAAAAAAAGGGGAAAAAATTCCACAGTGTAAAGAGAAAAAAAGAGAGAAAAAAACACGGTTGAAAAAAAAAGAAGAAATAGAAAAATAGATAACAAAGAAAATTTTTTCATTGAAGTAAGCCTTTGGGTAGTTGAATAAGTCTTCTAAAATTTTGGAGACATTTGGGTTCTATTTTATTTTTGTTCTCATCCGGCTCTTTAAAGATTTCGACCATTGAGATTCCGAATGCAAATACCTTTTGATGGATTAAATTTTCTTTTCTTGACTTTCTACATAAGAATCAATTTTTGTGCGTTTGTTTTCCTTTAAATTTTGCTTATTGTTGAGTGTTTTGTGCTTATTTCTGTTAGGAATTTTCATCATATCCCTATTTCATCACAGGCCACAAGTTTAATAATTAAATCAATAAGATGATGAATCAGCTTTGTTGATGATGTTGATTCCATGAGTAATCCCAAATTATGTTATGATACTAGTTTGTTAGGGATAGTGGAAACAAAATAGCACCGACAAGAGTAGAAAACAGAACAACAAAGTAATGAAGAAGTAACATACGAGATTTAACATGGTTCGGCGATGTGCCTACTCCACCAAGATAGCAACTAAATAAGAATTACAAGTCATTCCAAAAACATACTTCTTCCAATGCTATCATGCACTTTACCTAGACTATCAATAGCCTAATTAACCAATTATACCGAAAGAAATAAATCAAACCTGACTAGATGCCTTAAACTGTAGAGATAGAACGTCTTCTCTAAGTCATCCATTGTACCAACAATAGTGTTATCTATGCCAGAAAACTTTCGGATTCCTAGAAGGTAGTAGAAGCGCCAACTTGTGATGATTGGGGTTATGACCCCAATCCTTAATCACAACCCAAGGGGATGAGATGAGATGGGATGATTACTTCTTCATGAGACAACTCTATTTATTGGGATCACCAAATATACTTTCCTAATTTATTTCCTCTTTAGAAGGAATACCAAGTGATCATAATTAAGAAAACCATATAATTTTCCTAATAAGGATTATAACAATAAAGAAATAGATCTAAACTCAAAATTGAAAATCCTTCCTAAAGGGAATTCTTCCAAAATAGAAATCCTTGTGATTCAAGGCATCCCAATAATTTCCAACTCCATGAGTGAATACTTGCCACTATTTGTACACACTTTAGCCGGTGAGGAATGGAGTTAAGACAATTGCATGTTTAATTTTGCAATGCCATCAATGTTTATGCTCGTGGTAAGAGTGGTTTGGTTAAGTTGTGGCTTTACTTCTTGTTTTGTTCTGACTATTTTGGGATTTGTAACATTAACAGTGATTTGTTTTGCAAATTGTGTTTAGTTCTATCTGCATCTATGCTAAGGTTGAAACTTAAGCATCTAAGCTAAGGTTGAAACTTAAGTTGTCGTGTTTGCTTAATTTGATTGCAAGCTCTCTTTTCTACCCCTAAAAATTGATTTCCTATCGTTTTATTGGGTTATTTGAGTTTTCCATAAGCACTTGGTTTATGATGAGTCCCTTTTGACTAGTTGTGCTGTTTGGAGTTGGTTGTCTCATCTGAAATTAATTGTGAGTCATACTTGAAGGAAAGTATAAAACAATGTGGAGGAATTTGGTTAAGCACATAATATGATATATTAATGCTAAATTTCTCCATTATTTAGTGGTTTATTTGTAGGATTTAGTGCTTAATTGCTTTATTTTGTTATTTTCTACCGATTATGAAACATTTGGCAGATTACAGGATGTTGAGGGATTTAAAGGAAAAAAATACAAGTCAAGTTAAGGAATCAACTTTTGTGGTGAAGACTAAATCAAAACTATGGCGGATAGTTTTTTACTTTAAATTTTTAGAATCCATTTGTTGATATTTTAAGAGATATTGGGGCGTATATATCCAAATTTCACATTTTACTTTATTGTTTGAACTACTCAGAGTGATATATTGCTTCAGTAGAGGAACAATGATGGTTAGTCTTTCTTTGAATTATAATTTAGAATAGAGTTTTGATTTTGAATTCTCTGTTCTTTTCTCGATTTTTAGTTTCGTTTGTACGTATTTTACCAAGGTCATGATGTTGACTGTGACCATAGACAGCTAAACCTATATAATCTAGTAAAGTCTGAATATGAAATTACGTGTTGTAAGATATGTTTTTAATTATTTATTTTGATCAGTATTTGTGATTTTTCTGTCTTTATTGGCTCTTGGTGGAACGTATTAATTTATTTGTTAATTAATTTTACCCCGTTAATTAATTGAACATGTTAATGTCATGCTAGTCAGGTTAATTAAATACATAATAGTTTGATTAAATTGACACAAGTAGCGATTAGTATAATGCGTTGTACAGAGAAATCTCACAATCATATTTATACAAACACGCTGGTTGATTTGTTAATATGAGTATGGACCATTCTAGGTCTTAAGGCAGTTTAAAGCTGAATCTATTAGGCGCTTGTCGGGATTGCTATTAGGTTAGGGATTGATTAAAAGGCATTTGTTCGGCCAATCTAGGATTTATAGAATGATTAGGTAGTTAGGCGCTTTGTCGACTATTATAACTAGACCTGCTGAATCAAAACAACTTATCTGTAGTTTCAATGATCAATACTGTAATTTGATAATAGGTTTTACTGGATTAATTTCTCTACTTGATTACAATTTTATTTTTATTTTAAATATTTGAATTATGTTAAACCAACCTTCACAATTTTATTTTGTCAATCTGGTTTAATAACAAATTAGAAATTTTAATTTATTCTTTGTGTGTTCGACCCTGCCGCTATTTACTACAAAGCTATAAGAGCATTAACTTTGGAGATTTTGACATGCGTCAAGAGCCATTAGCTGTTGAATGTCGTTAATAATTGGCTCATATTGGGCTCGCTATAATAGGTATCATTGTTGGATTCTTCTCTCCCTAGATTCAATTAGGTCAACCTATTTCGACTAATCACTTCTTAGACAAAAAAATTGATCGTTCAACACCACTAGCTCAAATTGACAAGGTGACTCTTCGTGCTTCTCTGCCTGCGTTGAAGTCATCAACACCACTCTAAGCTACTCCCAACCTGAAGAACTTCAAAACTTGACTCTCAACGGTATTACAAACTACATCTCAGCTCCCTTTTTTCACACCATCAATTTAGGCGTCAATTTTTTCCACCACTTTTCTAATTGCTCATTAAGAAAGGCTCCGCTTTAGAATCATCCACTTTTCTCCTCTGCATCTACCATTACTGCCGGATTTATGGAATCTTCGAGGAATTTATTAGCATGAGATGAAACTTCATGGTTGTATTAGTAAAACTTAGAGAAACGTTGCCTCTACCAAATATTTGTCCGATTGGGCAAACGTGATCTGACAGCTATCCTTATTGCTTCTCCTTCTAAGGTACTTCGTATGGTTAACTAAATTCTCACCTCTTATGTAGAAATTGAAATTTCAATTATTTAGATAGTCTATTCTTGGTATCAGAAGATTTCAAGAATACATTAGTTTAAATTAAAAATAAAAACAATAAGAATGTCAACTGTGATGTATGGACGTTAGTTTGATGTTTGCTTGATTAGTGATTATACTTAGGTGAGGAGCAGCGGGAGTCTATTAGAACATTTATAAATTGAAATAAATGTAGGTTATTGAGGACATATAGGAAGATTGATTTGACGTATCTGAGTGTATTATGTAGATTGTATGGATGTTTACATACTAGGATTGTGATTATATTAATATGTAGTTAAATGATATTTGATGTTATAGTGGGTTTGAGTTGCATTTTGAGGTTGATGAAATATTTGAAAAAAAAAGGTGAATTATGCAAGTTACTAATAAATAATGAAATTTTGAGTATTTAGTTTTGGAAATTTGTAGTTCTAAGTATGGTTGTGACAATGTGTCAGTATAGTACATTTGGGATGAAATGGAGATTCTTGGGTCATTAATGATTCTTTTAGTGAGAACAAATTGCTAGTCATTTGAAAAATTAAGGTTGCACACGGGTTAAAAACAAATATAAATATTTTTGTTTGAAAAATGTTGTTTGTGACAGTTAGGATGATGTTGATATTATGCGAAAAATATGGTTTCATATTAGAAAACTTGACGTCTATTGCTACATGGTTCCGACTGTATACCTTGGTCAATTAGAACTACTATAAGTTTGTGTTGATATGTTGGGTACTTAGAAATAATCATGAATAGATTTTAAATTAGTAATTTTGTTTCTATTTATTTTATAGTACCCTCTTCGTTCTAATCATGGTACCAAAGAGACAAGTTTAGATTTTTAATTTCAAGTTTTATCATTTTACCTAATAATCTCAATTACATGCTAAGTATTATTTTATATGCCAATACCATTACGTAATTATATATGTAAGAATGGTCCTGGGAAGAAACAAGAAGTGAAAGTATCGTGAAAGTTATGTTACACCGTTGAGAGCATTATGGGTAGAAATTGAGAGTTTTGAAATGAGGACAATAGTGTAGTGTATTTAAAGGAAGACTGAGAATATCATATGGAGATAGAGTGCAAGTAGGAGGTGGACAAACAGGATGACGAGCATGTATAACATTTATTAACACATAGCCCCTAGGCAACACATGCACAAATATCCATATTTCCATTTCACAATCAAACCACATCAAAATTTCACATTTATCACATTTTGGCCATCAAATCCCAATTGTTCAAACATCAAAATTCATGGCATCATAGAAAAATTTAATTTTCACTAACACCATTCATCTCAATCCATTGCTTGTTATTAACCAAATTAATGCATTCAAACAACAATGACAAACAAACATGTATAGTATAAAACAAGAGTGCTAACCTTTCCTCCAAAGATAACAAAGCTAGGTATCTCCGATTCGGTGCTCTCTAACACCTTAGTTGGCTAATGGCACCAACAATAGCAACCAATCAACTAGAGTCATTTTGGATCCATCATAACCTTTAACCCACTACTTAACCCTCCAACCTTTCGGATCTCATTTCGTTCATGCTCAGTTTCAAAAATATTATTCGAGTCTAAAATAGTTTCTCACTCACTTGAAAATTCATCTTGATCGTAAAACTCATTTTTACCCAAAAGTTGCGATTTACGAAATAAAATTGCGAAAATAATTTCAAAATCATTTTAATTAAATTAATTTTTCTCTATGCTTCTATTCTGTTGTCTCTAATTATCATATTTCTCCTAAAATGATTTTTCATTTATTTGATTGAAATTTCAAAAATTCTATTTTGACAAAAATTAAAAAATAATTAAAATAAATAAAAAAAATTCTAAACTTAAAAATTGAACATTATATTCAAACTCCTTAACAACTTTTTCAGATAAAAAAAAATAAAATTCATGAATAATATTTTCTATCTCTCTTCTTTTATATAGGTAGAAATAAAAATAGAAATAGAAATTAAAAATATATCTTCTATGCATCCTTTTTCAAT
The DNA here is from genome assembly GCA_031304145.1 of Cardiospermum halicacabum. Taxonomy (NCBI): domain Eukaryota; kingdom Viridiplantae; phylum Streptophyta; class Magnoliopsida; order Sapindales; family Sapindaceae; genus Cardiospermum; species Cardiospermum halicacabum. The sequence continues at coordinate 33,073,352 of CM062393.1, forward strand.
TTTCTAATGAACTTATTTATTTGTTTTACGGCTACCTATCTCCACTGGCATGAATCCGTTCTTACGGCTATAAATCTCAATCTTATTCAAGACTGTTTCAAAAGAAACAATAAACTTTGCTTGCATTAACAAAGAAACACAAAAGTCTTAAAGCTATCTTACCACCACAATCATACATGTCGTAGATCACCACTACCATTGCTCGAGAACTACCGCGGAAGCTTTTTCATCTTTACGACTATCGTAAACTAGATCTTGACAACACTTGCAGATTGTTTTTTCATCTTTGATTTTTTTTCTCTCATGCAACTAGCTCCAAACTCGATTAGAGAAACCAAATTCTTTTTTTTTTCCAGAACTTCTAAAGACTCCGGGAGATTAACCAATCTTCAAAACCATTCGCTTTCATCTTACCTAAATCCATGCTTACTTTGACCAAACCAAAAACTCACGGATCACACCAACGCTAGCTCATAAACCAGGCTCTGAACCAGTTGTTGGGAAAATACGGCTAGCTCTAATACCACTTGTTGAACAAGTCAATGATCCATTACAGCGGAGACGAGTATTGATAACCACAAAGTAAAACAACATACACAAGGCAAGAAAATAGAGATAGAAAATAAGACACAAGGTATTACGTGGAAACCTAAAATGGGAAAAATCACGGTTGTTAGGACGACGAGAGACTAATTCACTATGTAACAATAAAGCAGCAGTTACAACCAGAATAGCCCTCTCTCGCTCCCCAATCCAACTACATTGGTTAGAGTCTCACACACAAGCTCTCTCAATATGGCTCTCATAGGATAACCGGACTCAATCCTAGAACTCAAGATCTCCATGGTTCCCAGACCCTCATTGGGCACTTCCCAAACCTAACCAACTAGATCTACATTTTTCTCTCTCAGAATATATAATAATAGATACAAGCATCATATTTATAGCATTAGATTACTTAGTCACAAAGTAATCCAAACCATTAAGAAAACCTTTTCTTATTTAGGATTCTCTAAGATCTATTTCCTAATTAGAATGTATCTTAGAAAATACCATTCTTAATCAAATATGATACTTCTAAAACAGTATTCGAGTCTTTTCCTAATTACAAACCAATTATGGATACCGGAATATACCCGAATTCTCGTCACAATCCTAACAATGATCATGAATAGATCTTAAATTAGCAGTTTTGTTTCTATTTATTTTATAATACCCTCTTCGATCTATTCATCGTACCAAAAAGACAAGTTTAGATTTCTAATTTAAAGTTATATAATTTTACCTAATAATCTCCATTACATGCTAAGTATTATTTTATATGCCAATACCATTTGCGTAATTAGATATGTAAGAATGGTACTACGAAGAAATAGGAAGTGAAAATATCATGAAAGTTATGTTAATTGAGAGCATTATGGTTGGAAATTGAGAGATTTAAAATGCAGACAATAGTGTAGTGTATTTAAAGGAAGACTGAGCATATCATGTGGGGATAGAGTGTAAGTGGGAGGTGAACAAACCGGATGACGAGCATGTATAGCATTTATTAACACATAGCCTCTCGTAACTCATGCACATAATATATCCATTTCACAATCAAACCACATCAAAGTTTCACATTTATCACATTTTGGCCATCAAATTCCAATTATGCAAACATCAAAATTCATGGCATCATAGCAAGATTTATTATTCACTAACACCATACCAACACCATTCATCTCAATCCATTGCTTGTTATTAACCAAATCGATGCATTCAAACAACAATACCAAACAACCATGTATAGCATAAAACAATAGCGTTAACATTTCCTCCACAGATAACGAGGTTAGGTATCTCTCATTTGGTGCTCTCTAACAGCTTAGTTGCATAATGACACCAACAATAGCAACCAATCAACTAGAGTAATTTTGAACCCATTATAACCTTTAACCCACTACTTACCCTCCAGCCTTTCGGATCTCATTTTCGTTCACGCTCGGTTTTAAAAATATTATTCGAGTCTAAAATAGTTTCTCACTCACTTTGAAATTCATCTTGATCGTAAAATTCATTTTTGCCCAAAAGTTCCGATTTACAAAATAAAACTGTGTAATATAATTTTAAAATCATTTTAATTAAATTAATTTGTCTCTATGCTTCTGTTCTATAGTCTATAATTATCAATTTTCTCCTAAAACGATTATTTATTTATTTTAATATGAAATTTCAAAATTTTATTTTGACAAAAATTAAAAAATAATTAAAATAAATAAAAAAATTCTAAACTTAAAAATTGAACATTATATTCAAACTCCTTTAAAACTCTTTAATGAAAAAATTAAAATTTATAAATAATAAAATTGCGAAAATTTTAAGAAATGAGTTTTTTAAAGTTTAAAATACAATTATATGCTTATTTTGAAAAACATACAAAAACAGGCTTTTTAAAGTTTAGTTTTCACTCCATAGGCCAAGTTTTCCAAAATACCCCTGAAACTTTACAATTCACAGATGCTGTGAATTATGCTCACAGTCTGTGAATTACTCACAGCTGTGAATGACCTATGGAGTGAAAATCAAAGTTTAGTTTTGCAAACTTTTCAAAAGTGGCCCATAATTGTATAGTAAACTTTTGATGGCCTAGAAATTTCATGGACTCATAATAATTTCTATTTCTCTTCTTTTATCAGTAGAAGTAAAAATAGAAAAAAAAAATAAATAATAAATAAAAACCTTCTACGCATCCTTTTCAATTTTCTGATCAACATATTTATATGTTTTACGGCTACCTATCTCCACTGGCATAAATCCCTTCTTGGCGGCTATGAATCTTAATCTTATTCAAGAATGTTTTAAACTTGAGTTGACTCACAATGAAATTAGGTGATAAAGTTACATACATGCAATATTTATTTATGAAAGAAAATCTCAACAAAAAGAGAAGCACTTCATTTAGGTGTCTAATCTACAACCATGTAGCTCACCAAATTTAATGTATAAAACTTAAGTAACCAATACAAACTCAGTTAAACCTGAAATGTTGATATTAAGTTGTAATATACAGCAACGAATGTGACCTTAAAAACAGCAAAGGGCCAGAAACATGTGGAGTGGTGTGGCCCTATGGATTCAATTGGGACAACCTTTGTCTTACAATATTCTATGTTTCCTTGGAGTCACATGCTTGGGATTATTATTTATTCTATTAACTCTACTGTACTATACTATTCTATAATAATGGAGGACATACATATATATATATCAACTAAAGACAACCTACCCTTAACAACCGGGGTTCATGTACATTGCCATTTCCCTACATTAACGACTTTAGAGATTCTCATATATGAATTTCGGGTCACCAAATAAACACACATGTTTATCTCCGTTTTTTTGAATGTTTTTATGTACACAAAAATCCCAGGAATGAACTAGCCTTATCTCTTCTTCGTTAGGGCCATTTTACTGTCTGTGACCTACTTGTCTCGCAACTGAGAAACTATATAACGGTTTTGTCTACACTAATTTTATTTTATTTAATATCGATTTTATTTTAAATATATACAATAAAATAATATATCTGATATATATTTTTTTTTAAATAAAAATTATAAAATTTATACATTTCTTTATCTATATATTTGTTGAATTGCATTTATTTAAAAATTCGAATTTTAAATAAATTAAATTTTAATTATTTGTAATCAGCTTCGTTAATTTTTAACCTTAATTATACCAATCATGTTCTTAGCATTCGTAAGGAAAAAAATTAAGTAAAATAATAATAGTTAATATGATAAATAAAAAAAAAAAGTAAAACTCAAACTATTTATATTTATATTAAAAAACTGGGTACAAACAAATATTTTGAAAATTAGAATTCATACTGTAACTGGTTCATAAAATTAGTTGTATGGAATTGATCATAATTATGTAAAATTGCAAGAAATAGGCCCAATCTCAGGCTTAACCTTGAAAAATCCCAGCCCAAATAATGTGGTATTTCCTCAACAATCAAAAGCCCATAATTGGACCGATTCACAATTCCCCCGAGTACTTGTTTCATATTTACTTCCAGGGCAAGCAAGCAATGGAATCACTTTCAATAAGTGGTGTGTTTAATTTCCGATAGGAACAAGTGTGTTCTCCCTTCTCATCCAGATACGGAGGACATATGTGGAAAACCTTTGGGACTCAGATTTCACTATGAAACTGGACATCTTGAAGAAATTCAAATGGAGAATTCTATAATTTAACAGGAAAAGCGTTTATCTGTGAGATCAGTTGGTACCATTTATGTTAGAGTATTCCATGTCAGATTATCTATCACCATCTATGTATCTTTTCCTGTCACAAAATGATGTATTTGTCATTTTCTTGTATTTATATGGTGGGTTATTCCAAACACACTCCATTTTTTCAAACGTTTTACTTTGAGCACTTGGTTTTGAAAAATTTTGGAAAACCACCCTCAAAATCAAACCACTAGCGGTTTTGGTATTTTTGTGAGCGGTTTTGGTGTTGTATTAGTAATTTTGATTTTAAGGAATTTCCGAATCTCCAAATTATAACATATAAAATTTTAAAACCACTCATACAACACCTAAACCGCTCATAAAAATACCAAAACCACTAATGGTTTTGATTTTGGGGTGGTTTTTCAAAACTTTTCAAAACCAGGTACTCAAAATGAAACGTTTGAAAAAATGTGGTGTTTTTGGAAATAACCCTTTATTTTATATTATTATGACCATTCCCACATGTTTATTGTCATTATGAGGTTGATATACAAATAAAATTATATATTTGAAGTGTACCGAAATGTATTCTCCAAATTAAAACTCATGCTCTCCAACGCTCAAGTCAACTCTGAGTTTCAATAAGGAAACAAAGAAGATAACTGAGAAAGATATTTCTTCTTGTCGACAATTGTTCCTCTCGGAAGGAAATGATTAGGAGTGAAACGGATACTAAGGGAGCTTTGAGCTCGATTTGTAAAGACCAACTGTGTGAAAACAATGACCGGAGTCATAAAGCGGGCACGAGAGTATGATCGAAGATGAAAGACATCTTGAATAGAGATTTCGGCAGAGTTTTAGTAAACAAAAGTTGAGTCCAAGTGAAGAGGTTGAATACTCTATTTATACAAGGTTAAAGAGTTGTTGCCATATCCTGTCGAGATCCTCGCGGAAGGATCTCCGCAGAATTCGAGATTTGGCCAACGGCTTACCTGGTCAACTAAGATCCTTGGAAGGATCATGGACCGACGGGCCTCTCAAAATATTTGGGCCTGACCCTCTCGGAACGACTGGACCTGGACTTGAACTTTGACCTGTTATGCATTTTGGATATGGGCTTTAGTTCCGAATCGGGCTTGGATATTTTGGGCCTCTATAATACTTTACTAGTGTTATAAAACCAAATTAGAATTGGGCAAAAGAGAGGAGGAAGTGTTTATACAACAACATAATAAAGGGAATATAAATATTTCCAAAAAAAAAAACTCTCTTTTTTAAAAATTTTTATTTAACCCACTGATTTTGCTAAATATTGCAAAACAACCCCAAATTTTCTTCTGGCGAATTTAGAACAACAACCGCTTGTTTCATAAAAGGTAGGATTAAAATGTAATTTCATGAATATTAAAATTTAAAATTTTTAAAAAATGACTGATTCAATGTAAATAGTCATAGTCAAATGGAGATTTTAATTTGCTGGACACATGTCCTACTTTTCTTATCTTATCTGAAAGTAACCCACTAGTTACTGTAACAGTGTGTTGTTCTTTTGTTTTGACCTCCTAAGTCGTCTCTTAGCTCCGGCGATTTAGGGTTTACTGTGTCTTCTTCCTCTTTGGATCTCTGAAGCGCTTTTGTGCTTTTTTGTACTTGTAATCGCCACCACCATAGTGCAACCGGCCACTGAGCCGGAATTCCGTGGACGTACACCATTTTGAATGCTCTTTGGAGCCACCGGGTGCAACCACGTAAAATCGACTGTATTCTTGTGAATTTTTTATTCTGTATTCATATTACAAGTGATTATTGGTGTAGTATCACGACCTATCTAAGCCTTTTTCAATAATTATAAATTATTATATTTTTAATTTTTATTTATTTACTAATTTTTAAAAAATATTTTCATTATTTTTTTAAATTTAATTTAAATTAAAAAAGACAATGGGTAGTGCCACAATCCTCGTTTATATAATAAAATATATAAATTTTTAAAAAATTTTAAAGTAAATTGCAATTAATACACGGGAAATTATAAAAAATTTTAAAATTTAAAATTATATCTGAATTGACTTCAAAATAAATAAATAAATAAATGTATTTATATATATATATATACTTTTTTTGTTTTTTTTTAATGGTTATACTCTCATATGCACGGTTTTTCATGTTTAATTTTAACGGTAAATATTTTTAATTATATATAATTAAAAGTTATGAAAATTTTATATTTGAAATATAAACGTTAATAACGAAATAAGATCTCACTTGACTGTATTTTTTTTTATAAATAAAAAATCATCTTTAAAATAAAATAATAGTTGAATAGTATTTGAATAGTAAATGTATCTATTTAAAAAAAAAATAAATGAGAGGCAGTATATTTATTGAAGGCCGGTTTCGATATTATTGTATACTACAAGCTGAATTCAACACACATGTTCTTACTATGACATGTGGCATTTGTCTAAGCCACTCCATTTCTCAATATTTTGTGGAAAACAGAATAACGAACCCATGAAAAAAATTCATTATTGTTGTGAAGAATCTTAAAGGTGGCTTTCCACCTGTGATAACAGGTGTTAGACATGCAATACATATGAAGCATGCAAATTGACACTTGTGGTTTTCCTTTTCTATATATATATAACAATCACAATGAATAAATAACACCACTTGCATTTTATTCTTCGTGGTTTTCTTTATATTTCATATACAATTTTCGATATATCAAGATTTCCAGATTCTATAATATTTGGGAAGATCTAAGTTATCAGGTTAATTTTCTGATCCCAGTTTATTTTCAGTTCATATTAAACTGTTTTTTTCTACCTCACTTCTATTTTTATTTTTACAATACGTTATCAGCACGAGTATGCTCTCCAGTTGCCGCTTTGACGGATCTTCTGGATCAGAAAGTGTTTGGGTATCATTGTTTTTGGGTTATTGCTGATTGGAAAAATTGTTGTGATATGAAACCAGAAAAAATGTCGGATCTGAAAAAATTGGATTTCCATGCACTGGAACTATCTGGAAGCAATTACTTAGCATGGGTGATAGATTTGAAAATCCACTTACGAGCCAGAGATCTGTTGGATACTATTGAGGAACAAAATCAAACTTCCATGAAACAAAAATCTCAAGCTATGGAGATTATAAGACACCATATAAATGAATGCTTGAAATCTGAATATTTAAATATGGAAGATCCACTTGAGTTGTGGAACGCGTTGAAAAACAGATATGAACACAGAAGGGAGGTTGATCTTCCAAAAGCCCAATATGAATAGAATCAGTTGAGATTCCAAAATTTTAAATCTGTTAGTGAGTATAATTCTAAACTCCACTGAATAACAGCAATCAAATAATCTTGTGGAGAAAAAGTAACAGATAAAGAAAAAGTTGAGAAAACTCTTTCCACTTTCCATGCCGATAAGGTGTTGATATCGTCGGGTTTCCAACAACATGATTACAAAAGTTTTGGTGATCTAATTTCTAAGTTGACATTACTGGAACAATATGATCAACTGTTAATGAGAAATCATGAATTACGACCATCTGGTACTGTGGCACCACCAGAAGTAAACAATAATACATTTCATGATCGTGGGAACCCAAATCGTGGCCGAGGTCGTGGTTTTGGCCGTAGTTTTGGACGTGGTCGTGGTCGTGGCCGTAATAATAGTAATAGAGGCCGTGGACGAGGCCGAAATAATGGAAGAAGTGGAAATAGGTTTCATCCGTATAATCGTGGAAACCTGGTTTGGACCAGAGATGAAACCCAGAACAAGAATGAAAATTCTGGGAATAGAAATAATAATAATTCCCAAAATATCTGTTATAAATGTGGAAGCAGTGATCATTTCCACCGTCAATGTCGAACCTCCCAACACTTGATAGATTTGTATCAAGCTTCCTTGAAAGGGAAGAATCTTGTAGAGGCAAATGTTGCCAATCTGGAAAGTGGAGAGGGAACCTCCCAGAAGAATGTTTCAAACTTTCATACCTCTGATTTCTTCGATGATCTGGATATCGAAAATTTCATAAACTACACTGAAGATCAGAATGAAAATCAGAAGGCAGCCTGAATTGTATATCTATAAATGTAAATAGGAGTGATGGAAATATTTCTGACTGGATTTTGTAATTTTGTTGTATATATCTTTGTAATTAAAGTCAGAAATATTTATGGATATGTTTTGTAATGTGAATATTAATGTAAATATTTTGTTTATGTGAATAGAATATGGAAGTTCAAGGTGTTTGTTTAATTGATAGCGCAACCACTCATTCTATCCTCCGAGATAAGAAACATTTTCTAAATTTATCCAATTATAAGGCTCAAGTGAATACTATATCTGGTCCCGCTAATTTAATTGAAGGATATGGTAAAGCCATAATCCTATTGGAGAAGGGAACAAAAATCTGTATCCAGAATGCTTTATATTCAAGTAATTCCAAAAGGAATTTGTTGAGTTTCAAAGATATAAGAAACAATGGATATCATATGGAAACAGTGAGTGAACAAAATGTGGAGTATCTATATATAACATCCATTGTTTTTGGAAAAAAAGTAATTCTGGAAAAACTCCACACATTATCATCTAGTTTATATTATACAAAAATATCCCCAATTGAAGCGTATATAAATGTGAGCCAAAAGATATTGGATCCTAAAAGTTTTCAATTATGGCATGATAGACTTGTCCATCCTGAATCTATAATGATGCGCAAAGTTATTGAAAACTCAAATGGACACCCATTAAATGATCAGAAAATCCTGTTATCGAATGATTATTTTTGTACATCCTGTACTAAAGGAAAGTTGTTAATTAAATCATCTCATGTTAAAGTGAATTTCGAATGTCCATCATTTTTGCAAAGGATCCAAGGGGATATATGTGGACCAATTAATCCACAAAGTGGGCCGTTTCGATATTTTATGGGGTTGATCGACACATCTGCAAGATGGTCGCATGTTTATTTGTTATCAACCCGTAATTCAGCATTTGCTAAGCTGCTTGCCCAGATAATTAAATTGAGAGCACAGTTCCCAAATTATCAAATTAAATCCATTCGTTTGGATAATGCTGGGGAATTTACATCAAGGGCATTTGATGATTATTGCATGTCAATTGGAATTAATGTTGAGCATCCAGTTCCGCACGTTCATACCCAGAATGGGTTGGCAGAAGCATTGATCAAAAGGCTTCAAATAATTGCCCGCACTTTGTTGTTATGAACCCAATTACCAATTTCTGCTTGGGGACATGCAATATTACATGCAGCTACACTGATACGTCTTAGACCCACTGGAAATCACGAATATTCTCCGTTACAGTTAGTAACTGGACATAAACCAGATATATCACATTTGAAAGTTTTTGGTTGTGCTGTATATGTTCCCATATCACCTCCTCAAAGAACCAGAATGGGACCCTAACGTCGTCTGGGAATTTATGTGGGTTATGACTCACCATCGATAATTAGATATTTGGAACCCATGACTGGGATTTGTTTACTGCACGTTTTGCGGATTGTCATTTTAATGAACAAGAATTCCCTTGACTTGGTAAAAATGAGACTCCTATCAGAACAAATAATGAACTCATATGGAAAAATGAGAAGTTGTATTATCTGGATCCATGTACTGGTCAATGTGAAAGTGAAGTACGAAGGATTATTCATTTGTAAATGGTTGCTAACCAATTACCAGATAATTTTACAGATACAACTAGAGTGACTAAATCTCATATCCATGCTCGAAATACACCCGCTCGGCTGGTAGCTCCAATTGATAAATCTAGACAAATGATAGCAAACGAATCATCGAAAATCCAGAGAAAACGTGGTAGGCCCATTGGGTATAATGTAACGTAAAAAGGTCCAAATGAGAATATTGTTAAAGAAATGCTCCCAAAAAATACCACATCTCAAGATCTGCAAATTGTGGAAGTTGAGAATCCTAATCATGAAAGAACATCTAAATCCAGAAATGAGGAAGTATCAATAAATTACATGAAATAAATCTGGAACCGTAAAGATGTTATGTTAGATGATATGTTTTCATATGCAGTAGTAACTGAAATAATGAATGATGAATATGAATTCCAATCCATTAAGGAATGTAAAGAGCGAAATGATTGGCCAAAATGGAAAGATGCAATCCAGGCTGAATTGGAGTCATTGAATAAACGAAGTGTTTTTGGGCCCATAGTTAAAACACCTGAGGGTGTCCAGCCGGTTGGTTACAAATGGGTATTTGTTAGGAAACGAAATGAGAGAAATGAGATTGTTAGATATAAAGCTCGTTTAGTTGCTCAGGGTTTCTCTCAAAGGCCTGGGATTGATTTCGACTAAACGTATTCACCTGTAATGGATATGATAACTTTCCGATTTTTAATTGGTTTGGCCAAAGAACGAAATCTCGAAATGCGTTTAATGGATGTGGTTACTGCTTATCTATATGGTTCCTTGGATAATGATATTTTCATGAAACTTCCAGAAGGGTTAAAACTTCCTGAAATGAATAACGATCGTAATTTATATTCCGTAAAGTTACAAAGATCATTATATGGATTAAAACAATCCGGACGAATGTGGTATAATCGTCTGAGTGAGTATCTGATTAAAGAAAGGTACATTAATGATGTTATATGCCCATGTTATATGCCCATGGTGCCCTTTTATATCTAGCCCAATGTACAAGACCAGATATAACTTTTGCTGTTAATTTATTGGCTAGATATAGTTCCGCTCCGACCCGTCGTCATTGGAACGGAATCAAACATATTCTCAGATACCTTCATGGAACAGTAGATTTGGGACTATTTTACTCAAATTCAGATAAACCTTCTGGTTTGATTGGTTATGCTGACACTGGTTATCTCTCGGATCCGCATAAAGCCCGTTCTCAAACTGGGTATATTTTTACATACAATGGTACGGCTATCTCGTGGAGATCCGTAAAACAAACTCTGGTTGCCACATCTTCGAATCACGCTGAAATATTGGCATTACATGAAACCAGTCGGGAATGCGTCTGGTTGAGATCTGTCATAAGTCACATCCAGAGTTCATGTGGGATTCCCCAAAATATGAATGAGCCCACAATAATTTTTGAGGATAATGCCGCCTGTATCGCCCAAGTGCGAGGTGGATATATTAAAGGGGATAGAACGAAGCACATCTCGCCCAAATTTTTCTACACCCACGAGCTTCAAGAGTCTCGACAAATCGATGTGAAGCAAATCCGGTCTTCAAGTAATCTCGCGGATTTATTAACGAAGACTTTACCGACATCGACTTTCGAAAAGCTAATTTATGGAATAGGAATGCGGAAGCTCTCCAGATTAGAAAATTAGGTTTATGGATGTTGTAAACAGGGGGAGTTTTTGTAATTGGATTCCACAACTGTACTCTTTTTCCTTCGTCTAGTTTTTGTCCTACTGATTTTTCTGGCAAGATTTTAATGAGACAGTCATATGTTGGAAATCCAAGAGTGTTGTGAAGAATCTTAAAGGTGGCTTTCCACCTGTGATAACATGTGTTAGACATGCAATACATATGAAGCATGGAAATTGACACTTGTAGTTTTCCTTTTCTATATATATATATATATATATATATATATATATATATATATATATAACTATAACAATCACAATGAATAAATAACACCACCTGCATTTTATTCTTGGTTTTCTCTCTCTTCTTGTCTGATTATATTTCACATACAATTTTCGATATATCAAGATTTCCAGATTCTATAACATTCGGGAAGATCTAAGTTATCAGGTTAATTTTCTGATCCCAGTTTATTTTCAGTTCATATTAAATTGTTTTTTCTACCCTACTTCTATTTTTATTTTTACAACAATTATATAATTTTGCTAATTTATAATATTTAAATGACTTTAAATTATATTAAAATATAATAAAAAATAAATTTTGGTAATTTATAATATTTAGAATATTTTATTAAATATAGGAATATATTAAACTTTCCAATTAAAGAAAATTAAAGTATAAAATATGCATTAATTACTATAAGGACATGTAATTGAAAGTCATGATTGCCGCTTATAAAATGGTCAATAGCTTGGAAATTTCATTTTATTAATTTTAAATTCCACTTTCTGTTCTGGGACGACAAAAATGATAATATTAGCGTACAGCAGATGAGTGAATGAAATCAGTTGGCCTGTGACAAGCTCTCCGTCATGACTAATAAACTGATTTTTCAAAGCTTAATGGTAACATTAATAGCGACTCTATTGTGTCGCCCGTGCACAGCCTCCCATAACAGCCCTCGTCTTTTCAAGACAATCAATGTCACCGGAGCTGACAGGCCGGAAAGTGTTGCGTTCGGCGGTAGATATAGAGACGGACCGTACACCGGTGTATCAGACGGTCGAATTCTCAAGTGGAGTAGTGAAACCCATGATTGGACCAATTTCGCTTTCCACAATTCGCCCAGGTAGTTCTACCACCATATTTACTTCCCGGGCAAGCAATCGAATTAGTTAATAAATGCCGTGTTTAATTTCCTGTAGGAATCAGTGTGTATTCCCGGTTAATCCGGCTGTAGAGGACATATGTGGAAGACCTCTGGGACTCAGATTTCACCATAAAACAGGGTATCTTTACTATGCAGACGCTTACTTCGGATTATCAGTTGTGGGACCGATAGTGTATGGTAATGATTTGGACATTGATCACTATAACAATGTTGTTTACTTCTCCGATTCAAGCGCTAACTTCCATAACATTAAATCTGGTATGTGCAGAGACTTGGGACAGGACAGGCAGGTTAATAGAGTACAATATACTAACAAAACAGGTAAGAGTCCTGGTACGAAATATAAGCTTTGCTAATGGCGTGTCATTAAGCAAAGATGGGAGGTTTGTGGTAGTAGCGGAGTTCAGATTGTCTCGAATTCTAAGGTATTGGCTGAAGGGTTCTAGAGCTGGAGAGGTTGATGTGTTTGCTGAGTTACCTGGGGATCCGGACAATATCAGAAGGAATTCAGATGGGACTTCTGGGTTGCTGTGTATGTACGTGGGACCTACAATGAAGTTGAAGAGAAAGATGGGAAGTTATGGATGGGATCGATTACCGCTGCTTATATTAGTGTATTCCATCTCTGATGAATATCTTATCAGCTTCTACGTATTTTTGTGACGATAAAAGCATGATAAATTATTATTTAGTTGCTTGTATTACTATCATCTCATTATTCTGATTACTACTCCAATATGGGTAAATAAGGGTATTAAAATAAATAAATAAATATATTCACTTTAATTTTTTTTTTTAATTTTCTTTTTTTAATTTTGTTTGGTTGCGTACAACCACCACTATTTTTAAAACCATTTAAATTAACATTTCTAATAGCAAGTTAATTATTATATTGTAGTTAGCTATTATATTAGATTTTAAATGATGGCAAAATTATTGTAACCCCTACTCACTTGTTGACTCATGAATGCAACTTGACCTACATGAATATTTTATTTTGTAAAATAAAAAATATTAAAATTATTAAATGGAAACTTTACTCATATTTTATAAAATTATAAAAAGATTTCATATCTAGGTGGATAAGTTACCATTAAATAACGATAATTTCTTCACTTAAGTATGAAATTTCTATATAATGTGAACTTGCTTGCAGTAATACAAATCTGCAAGAACATAGCTTCTCCGCAACCAGTTTTCAAACCAAATTTTTCACAGGCAAATGTTCAAAGAAAGAAGTAAAGAATTTATTGAGCAAGCACAATAACCATATTAATAATATCTTATCAACTATAACAATATTAGATTTGAAGGTAACAAAGATCCTTTACAGTAGCAAGAAAAAAGCATATCCAATATTAAAAATGAGTAAATCAACATCTCCAAGCATATATGGTTTAGAATCATAAGATATATTTAGAAACAACTTATATAGAGATATAATTAAGTTCAGAGATAGGTATCACTTATAATCAAAAGGTATGCTTCTATCTATAAGGAATTCTAGATACATTAAATACTAGACTAGAACTTTAAGATTTCCTTTAGGTTGCAAATCTTATTGTTGTTGAGCTCTAACCAGAACTACTGGAGACATTGTAAGCTAGGGGTGGGCATGGGCCGGTTTGGTCCGGTTTTACCTAAAACCATCCCAAGCCCAGTTGTACCGGTTTTTTAAAGGTTGAGACCGGTTCGATATATTTTAAATAGTAAAAATGGTTGGTCCGGTTTTTTATTGGGCCGGGTCGAACCGGGCCGGTTTTGTCGGTTTGGGTATATATATCGAGCTTTTTCTTTTCTTCAAATTTGACTCCTTATATATTCATAAAATTTTCAAAACTACAAAATCGTCAAATCATTTCCAAACATCTTATATCCAAAAATCATCATGGAAAATTTAAATTGCTAATTAATTCTAATCAATCAACAAATGATCATCAATTATTAAAAATAGCAACCATATTAATCTAATTTAAATTTTTATCATTCACCAAATAAAAACTAATAGCAACATATTATAAATCCTATTAAAACACAAATAAAAAATTTAGCAACATATTACTATTTATTGATATCCTATTAAAATAACAATAAAGAAAAAAATTGTCCAAACATATACATAAAAAAGAGTTTTTCATTTCAATGTTATCATCTCATCACCCACGAAATACAATTAATCCACTTCAAATATATATATATATTTATTTATTTATAATATTGTAAGAATTACATAACTCTAATAATCGATACATATTTTAAATAAATAGAATTATCGCATGATCACAATAACCAATATATATTTAATTATTTATTTATTCAATCGGTTTCGGTTTTGGGCCGATTTTTCAGGACCCAAGACCGAACCGAAATCGATACAACCGGTTTTAAGCATACCAAGACCGAACCGTACCTATCAAACTTGAAAAACCGGATGAAACCGGTTTGGGCCGGGCCGGTTAAGTCGGTCCCGGTTTTTATGCCCCCCCTTAATTGTAACAGTCTCTAATTGTCCTAAATGTATTATAGTCGGCCTCACCCTAGTATCTATGTCAAATATATATGTCATAATTCCTAATTGTTGGTTCTTAATACGATAGATAAATAAATATAGAGAAAATTTTGGAAAAACAAATCATCCTCATTATAAATTTATAGATAACACACTAAATGAACATAACTAAAATCTATAAAGAATTATGGCCAAATATCTATAAAATACTAACCAAACTAGCATTTCTCAATATTTCCAAAGACTAAAAAAACAAGAGCATTCTTAGCCCACAAGAACTATATCTGGTAAAATAGACCCAACATAAGTTCATTTTCAACTATAGATAAAATAAACATAAAGCAACAGTCCCTATAATCAAAATGCCAATAAGATAAAGCTTCTTTCTACACCACACACAATCTATATACCTGAACTCAGACACAATAAATCCTATAAGAAACTCATGGCACAATAACAAACTAAAAGCATTTGATATTCCCAGACTTATACTAACAATAAATCAACATGGACAAAAATTCAACAACACACAACATAGCACAACACAAATTAAAATCATTCAATATTCTCTGAATTAAAACTAAAACTGACATTAGAGCTAATCAGTAAGGGTCTAAGGTCAGTTAATATAGGGGTATTATTATAAGGTTTTGGGGAAATTTAGTTAAAATTGTAATTTTTCTAAAGTTAAAGGGGTATTAAGAAATGTGCCTACCTATATAATCTCCTAATACATATCCTAACCCTAACAGTCTAAAGATTCAAATAGAGAAGCCAAAAAAATATAAAACAAGTTCGTTTTGTTTCTCTCCAAACTCGAGATTCTAAAAGGGTCATAGAGCTGTAGGGGTGTAGGTGTCTGTATAGTCCTTTAACTCAAAAGTCGTGGTAAGTGTTTCGCCCTTTATGGGTAAGGTTTGGATTTATTAATGGAATTTTATTAGGGTTCGTCGTCAGATTAAGATTCTGCGTTGTCTAAAGTAAACCGAGCTCTAGGATTAAATCTTCCATTAAAGTCTGATTGTCATAAACTCTAGGTTTTGGGGATTTTGAGTATAGAGGATTTCATTAGATATCTTACTGTGTTAATATTTTTCCATAGGGGATCAAACTACAAAGGTGAATCACGCGGGTAAGTGATTAGATCGGCTTGACTGGTGGTCTGCGATTTCAAGGTTAGCAGGCTGGTTTTGAGTCCAATATATTATATGCTGTACTGTTTTATGCATAGGTATGAGTTATTTGGTCCATTTGGTTGAATTGACTAGAACATATTTAGAGCCTAAACTACTAATATATGAAATTCTGTGATAATTGGTATTATGTGATAACTGTAAGATGAGTTATGAATCTGTCTGTTTATTGAAATGTGGGTATCTATAAAATCTGTGAACTCTGTAAAGAAGCGTAACATGAACTATGATACTGCTTTGAGACTATAAACGTGAATGAAATGGTATAATAAATACTTTCCCTTAGGATAGTGTATTTAGTTGAATCCATGACATGGTTAGGGAAAGAGGTACCTCCTACAGGAAATAAAACTTAACGGCTTCAAGTGCCAAATTGAATTCACAGGCTACGCCATACAGTTCGGCTTCGGCCATACAGGTTCGGCTTCAACTATATAGTATTTATTATGTGTATTCTGCTTTCACTATTATACTTTGAGCAATAATTTTGTTAAAAAAAATAAATTGTGAGATTATGAGCTGTTAATGAACTTGATTATCACTTTATTGTTGTAATTGATGAACTGGTATATGTAAAGGTCGGGTAAAATGAATTGTTTGAGTGTTGAGTTAGACTTAAATAAGTGGTCACGAAAATTGGATGCTTTTGTGGTGCTACTATAGGTAGAAAGTAGAGTCGTAAGTGGAAGTGATAGAAACTATTATTTCAATCGAATTATAAAATTCCCGAACATAATCGATATTGTAAACCGTTACCAAAATAGGACTCTAGACTTCTAAAATAAGACCCAATTTAGTATTAAAGTGAACCGAATAAAAAAAATTAAAATAACTTAATGATTGTTGACTTAACGGAAGAAATTCATAATATTTTGATTGTAGAGTTGCATGGTGTGATCTATGTTATAGGGAGTTTTAAAGAACTCATAGAGTTTGCATTGTGTGCTCCCACAGATAGAGGCAAATCTAGGGTCATATGTGTGTATGTTGGAACATGAGATGTTAACTAGACTAAATTTAGGGTCATATAGTGATTGTATTTGCGTATTGACAGACACCACATCCTGACTCTTATCAGGATGATGGTTTGTCGTTATATTATGTATACTCAGCCTTTTTTAACATCATAGGAAAAAATAAATAAATAAAAATAAAAATTACATAATTAGATACTCTAAACTGGAGTTGTTCAAATCAAGTTTAGTAAAATATAAATTGGTTCCTTGCAAATCCACTGTTGCAACAACATCACTTGTAAAATACTCGTATTCATAATAAGTGATGTTTTAGGCTTTTTCACGCATATTAAGAAAATAAGCAAAATAACTCAAACATCCTTATTTATTATTTTATCTTGGGATAATGTAATTGTGGGTACCTATAGTTGTGCAAAATTTTCACTTAGGTACTTCAACTTTGCGAGGTTTCATATAGGTACTCCAACTTGCAAATTACATCTTATATAGGTACTCCAACTTTACGATATTTCATATAAGTACTGTTCACAGATTGCGTCACATCAACTGAAGGATCTAAATGACCTGTAATATACAAGTTGGAGTATCTATATTAAACCCTACAAAGTTGAAGTACCTAACTGAAAATTTTGCACAATTATAAATACCTACAATTACATTATCCCTTTTTTTCTTTCCATTCAAACCATCTAATGCATATTGTTGTTCTTTGTATTAAATAAAGTAAATAAGGATATATTAGACAAAATTGTAATAATTACACATTATAAATATAGAAAAACTTTTAGAGTAATGTTATATAGCCTACTTTTCTGTACTACTCCACTTGCCTACTCATACGTGGTAACAAGGGATTAGTTGAATTGCTATTAATTATTATAAGTATTTATTTTTATTTATTTAATATCCAATCACTTGCTGCCACGTATGAGTAGGCACAAAAAGTTGTACACAAGAATAGGCTATGTAGTATTACTCAAACTTTTATTTTGGATAAAAAATTTATCTCTAAAACGACACTTCTTTTGCATTGGAGGTGATATCATTTAATTCTCTTCAACTAAAGTTACATTAAAGATTAATAAGGAAATGTTGGAGTGAATAAATTGTAATAAAAAAATATATTACTATAGTTTAATAAACAATTATATTTTATTTTTAAAAATAGTTTAAATTATTAATTACACAATTAAAAATATTTTTATTAATAAAATATATATAATTTACTTTCAATTCAGTAAAAAATTATTAATTTAATAATATATTATACAAATCACCGGTGCAACGCACGAGTACTATTACTAGTTCATTCCAATAATTGTATACATTAATTCTTATATTCCCAATGTTGGTTGTACAAAGAAAGGAGTAGACACATTGACATATATACTTATCATCTAATAAAATATATATATATATATATATGTTAATTGTTAAATGGGTTGGCTCCCGGGCCGACCTATGTAAACTCATTTGACCCGCGGGTCTCTCTCTCTCCCTCCCTCCCTCCCCCATATTTTAGACTATTCTTTGGGGGAAAAAAAAATTTGTCTAAAAATTTACATTTTCAATAAAAAAGTTTAAAAGTGTATCTAATTTTATTATAATTTTCTTTTTAGTGAATTTGTTACTAAAATGAAGTTATTTGTTAATTAAATACTAAATATTAATTTGTATTAAATGATGAAATTTATAAAAATAAAAAATGTACAATTTATATTTATGTTTATATTATATATATATACATATATATTAGTTATGGCATAAAAAAATGTAATACGGTATTTGATTATTAATATATATATTATTATATTAATTTGATAAATTTAATATATATTTTTATCAAATATCAATAAATTTGAATAAAAAATTAATATTTTTTAATAATATATTTTTATTATAATACATATTTATAAATTTTATTGTATAATATAAATATTTTCGAACAAACACATTAGTCTTATTATAAATTTTATTTATAATATATGATGATCGAACATTAGACTTATTTTGATATGGTGTATTTCACTCTACAAATGATATCTTTTTAATTTTCTTATAGTTATATATATAATTCAATTTTTAAAAAATAATAATTTATTGAAATATATCTATATATATATTATATAAAATGATTATTATGTATTGTAAGTTTTATTGGTTGACCTCGATAAATCTACTTTGGTGAAAATTGTATTTGTATTTAAAAGATTTATATTTAGATTGTTCATTTTAAAAAATAAATAGTAAAAGTAATTAACATCTAATTTTAATATTTGAATTAGTTATTTTTTTTTCATATATCTTTTTCATTTATCCATTTAAAATTTATGTATTATACTTCATTTATGATATATTTCATTTATTATATAAATGAAGATATTAATCTTTTAATAGTATATAAATAAATAATTTAAAAGGTGAACCTAATTTATAAAATAATATTAATAATAATATAAAAATAAATAAATTTTAAAATAAATTTAATTTATATAAAAATAAATACTATGATTCTAATGGCATGTTTTGGGATGGTTTTTTATATATATTGTGAAGATTATCTGTGCCATCATTACACTAGATGGATTTAAGTTTTTATTTAGTTGACTTATGAACTTTTCTTCATTAGCCTAGGAAACCATTGGATTAAAATATAATTAAATTAGCAAGTAGCCTGTGTGTATTTGATTCCTAAAACCTAAACAAAATTTTAAATATATGTTAAGTATTTATTAAATGCAGCATTTTTTTTAAATTTGATATTTCTATAGTTACATTATATATCTAAATGCAATTTTATATCCTAATGAAGATTTGCCGGCGGTCACTTAAAAAAAATTAAAAAATTCAAAACTATTAATATTATAAAATAATTATATTTAACTTTTTTTTTTTTACGTAATATGGATATATATATATTAATATTGAACGATAAAATAATTGTTTTTGCTATTTTGTTTTTCAAAAAAATTAAATTAATTTTGTAAAAAAGTTTTATTATTAGCCTAAAAATATAATTTTCTTTTCAATAAAATAGCTCAAAAGTGTTAGCCAATCTTTATCTAGTTTTATTATATTATAACTTTTTTAGTGAATTTTTTATTAAAATGAAATTATTTGTTAACTAAATACTAAATATTAATTTGTATTATAAGATGAAATTTATAAAAATAACAAATGAACCATCTAAATTAAATTATATTATATTATATTATATTATATTATATTATATTATATTATATTATATTTATATTATATTATATATATTAGTTTATTACATAAAAAATATGTACTACGGTACATTTGATTATTAATATATGTATATATATATATATATAATTATATTAATTTGATAAATTTAATTTGATATGAACATATGTATTTTTATCAAATATTAATAAATTTGAATAAAAATATAATATTTTTTAAAAGTATATTTTTATTATAGTATATATTTATAAATTTTATTGTATAATATAAATATTTTGGAATAAGTACATTATTTTATTATAAATTTTATTTATAAGATACTATGATCGAACATTGGACTTGTTTTGGTATGCAGTATTTTCCCTTACAAAAGATATCTTTTCAATTTCTCTTATAATATATGTATAATTCAATTTTTTAAAAGTAATAATTCATTGTCATATATATTATATAAAATAATTATTATATATGGTAGATTTTATTTATTGACCTCGATAAATTTATGTTAGTGAAAATTGTATTTGTTTTTTTTTATTTAAAAAAGTTAAAAGTAATTAAAATTTGACATTTGGATTGATTATTTTTATATTCATATGTTCAAAGAATTTTTTATTCATTTAAAATTTATATATCATACTTCATTTATGACATATTTCATTTATGACATTAATGAATA
The DNA here is from genome assembly GCA_031304145.1 of Cardiospermum halicacabum. Lineage (NCBI taxonomy): Eukaryota > Viridiplantae > Streptophyta > Magnoliopsida > Sapindales > Sapindaceae > Cardiospermum > Cardiospermum halicacabum. Next base: position 33,094,661 of record CM062393.1, read on the forward strand.
ATAATATTTAAAAAAATATAATAAAAAATATTAATTTATTAATTTTACATAAATAAATAATTTAAAATGTGAATCTAATGTATTAATAATATCATAAAAGTAAATAAATCAAAAAATAAACTTAATCTATAAAGAGAATATTATAATTCTAAGGAAGCCACATAAGTATATTTGAAAATAGTTATATATATATATATATATATATATATATATATAAAACACTACCTGTGTCATCACCTACACTAGATTGGTTTCAAGTTTTTAATTAGTTGACTTTGATATTTTATTTATTAGCTAAGGAGCCATTGGATTAAAATATAATAGTAAGTATCGTTTGTGTATTTGATGTCCTGATACCTAAACAAAATTTCAAATATATGTTAAATACGCTAATGCAGCATTTTTATTTTATTTTTATAATTTGATATCTACATAGTTATTATATATCCAAATTCAATTTTATATCTTAAAGAATATTTGCCGACCGTTATTAAGGGTATTAAAATGGGTCATAACATGATACGTCGATACATACCCGTTAAAATAAATAAGGGTTGAAGTTAAATGGGCTTGAACTCATTAACGATACGACTTATTTAACACTATTATAAATGGATTGGATCGGATTTTATTAATAGGTTAGCGTGTCCACCTATTTAACCCGTTTAACTAAATTTTTAAAAAAAAAAAAATTTATATATTGAAAAGAAAACTAATAAATTTATAGTATATATTTAACCACATAACTACTAATCTCAACTTATATCATCTTATAAAAGCGTTTTTGTTTTTTCTTTTTTTTTGGTAAAAAAAATAATTTGTACCCCTATTAAATATTTCTTATTTATATTATTTGATATTATTTATTTCTTTATATAAATAATTAATTAGAATTTGACTCGATGGGTTGACACGGTTCAACACGAACTCGATAATAAATGGATTGGGTTGAGGATAAATGGGTTAACACGATTATAACACGAACCCGTTTAACTCGTTTATAAATGACCAGAGTTGGATTTGGTCCAACACGATTTGTTAACACGTTTTAACACCCCTAACCATTACTTGAAAATAAAAAATAAATAATATTAATATTATTAAATAATTATATTTATATTAATAGAAAAAATATTATTCAATATCTATTAGTCTAATAAGAGTTCATTTATGGTTAATTGGATCAAAATTCATCTATTATTTATTTTATTATTTCAGTGTCGTTTTAGAGATAATTTTTTTATCAAAATAAAAGTATTTTTATATTTTTAATGTGTAACTATTATAAATTTGTCTAATATAGCCTATTTAATTTATTAAATATAAAGAAAGAGATGACCAATTATAGCATTGGACTGAAAAGAAAAAAAATCAATAAATAAGAATGTTAGAGTGATTTTACTTATTTTCTTAGTACATGAAAAAGTTTAAAACGACACTTATAATAAATATAAAGGGTAAAATTTATCAAAAATTATTTATAATATTATTAAAAAAACATTCATATAAATAATATTAAAATTATATTCCACTAGATATTAAAATTAAATATAAAATAAAATTTTAAATTTATATATATAAATTAAATTATTTGAAGTCTGATTAAAATATAATTTTGAATAATTTATAATATTTAGAATGTTTTACTAAATATAAAATCTATTAAAATTTTCAATTAAAAAAAAAACTTTGAAGTATAAAATATGCATCAATCATTGTTATGGTGGCGGCTTCAACTGCTGCTGGAATTTTATTTTATTCACTTTATTTTAAATTCAGCATTCAGGGATTAACCATGACCCCAAAAATAATTAAATTAGCAAGTAGCTTGTATCTGAAACCTAAACTGACTTTTAAAAGCACTCAGTTGGTCAGTCGACAAGCACTCAGTCATGGCTAATAAACTAACTTTAATCGTAGCATTAATAGCGACTCTGTTGTGTCGTCCGTGCACAGCCTCCAATAACAGCCCTCGTCTTATCAAGATACTCAATATCACCGGAGCCGACAGACCGGAAAGTGTTGCGTTCGGCGGTAGACATACAGAGGGACCGTACACCGGTGTATCAGACGGTCGTATTCTCAAGTGGTGTAATGAAACCCATAATTGGACCGATTTCGCTTTTCACAATTCGCCCAGGTAATTCTACCAAATTTACTTCCTGGGCTAGCTAGCAATCGAATTAATATTAATAAATGGTACGTTTAATTTCCTGTACAGGGATCAGTGTGTTATCCCGGTTAATCCGGCTGTAGAGGACATATGTGGAAGACCTCTGGGACTCAGATTTCACCATAAAACAGGGGATCTGTACTACGCAGACGCTTACTTCGGATTATCAGTTGTAGGACCTGAAGGAGGTTTCACCACTCAACTTGTCACTGAAGCCGAAGGCCAGCCAATTATGTTTGGTAATGATTTGGACATTGATCACTATAATAATCTGATTTACTTCTCCGATTCAAGCGCTAACTTCCAGAGAAGGTATACCTATAACTTTATTTATTTATTTATTTTGCTTAACATTTTCTATAACATTGTTTTAATTGGTGCGTTTTGCAGGAATTCATCGGCTCTAACGGCTACTTGGGACAGGACAGGCAGGTTAATAGAGTACAATATATTAACAAAACAGGTCAGAGTCCTGGTACGAAATATAAGCTTTGCTAATGGGGTGTCGTTAAGCAAAAATGGGAGGTTTGTGCTTGTAGCCGAGTCCAGATCGTCTCGAATTCTGAGGTATTGGCTTAAGGGTTCTAAAGCTGGAGAGGTTGATGTATTTGCTGAGTTACCTGGGGATCCGGACAATATCAGAAGGAATTCAGATGGGGACTTCTGGGTTGCTGTGTATGTGGGACCTACTGTACAGACGTTTGCTCCTGTGGTGGTGAAGTTGAGTGAAGACGGAAAAGTTTTGGCTTCGTATAATTTGACGGACAATGAAGGGAAAACGTTTAGCACTGTTAGTGAAGTTGAAGAGAAAGATGGCAAGTTGTGGATGGGATCGATTACCTCTGCTTATATTAGTGTATTCAATCTCTGATGAATATCGTATCAGCTTCTGCATATCTTTGCGATGGTAAAAGCATAATAAATTATCATTTAGTTTGCTTGTATTACTATAATTTTATTAAAATATAAAGTAAATAAAAGTATTGAAAATAAGTAAATAAATTTAATTTTAAAAAAAAATTAAATTTTATTAAGTTTGGTATAATAGTTATTGTTTTCAAAATTATTTAAAATATTACATTTTTAATTAATTATTAAATTAATATTTTAAATAATATTTTTATATGATAAAATAAATATTTAACTCTTTATTTCTTGATAATAAGATGAGTTGGTCTAATAATATTATAAATCTTAACTAATTTTTAGAAATAAATGCTTGATATGATTTGAGATAGAATATAGTAACATAACTGGTGTTAAATGATCCCATCCATAATTTCCCATCCTTTTCTTCAACTTCACTGACAATACTAAACGTGTTTCCTTGATCGTCAAGTAAATTATAAGAAGCCAAAACATCTCCTTCTTGGCTAAGCTTCACAACCAGCGGAGAAAGCTTTCCTTCGTTTTTCAAATACACACTCACCCAGAAATCACCAATTAAGTTCCTTCTGATGTTGTCGGGTCCACCAGGTAACTCAGCAAATACTTCAATCTCTCCAACTTTCGGACCATCAACCCAATACCTTAAAATTGGATTCATGGAAGATTCTGCCACGAGTACAAAGCTACCATCTTTGCTCAATGATACACCATTAGCAAAGTATAGATTTTTTGCCAGGACTTTTACTTGTTTTGCTGATATATTGTATTGTATCAATCTTCCCGTCCTGTCCCCAGTTGCTACTATATCCATATATTGCCTGCAATACCCAATTAAACTATCATATTGTAAAGTAGAAGAGAAACCCATTTATATTTGTTAAAAATCATACATACCTTCTCTGGAAAACGGAACTTGAATCGGTGAAGTAGATGAGATTACGATGATGATCAATGTCGAGATCATTAGTGAAACGCAGCTGTTGACCATCTGCATGAGTTGTTGGTTCAAAGCTTAATAATAATTATGCAAATATATCACAGAATCTGCAAATTTCATTATCATTGAAAAAACTACTGATGCCTTTAAATAGGCAGAATACATAAATATAACTTAAAAATAAAAACAGAATATTAGCCAGTATAACTGGTCCTTATTTTTAGGAACTGACATTTGACCATGTAAAACATTAAAAACTTGCTAATCACACTCCTAGATATTCGGCTTCACATATTCGAATCATATTCTCAACATCTCCCCTTGATTCGAATTCACAAACACCAAGAAATGATCTGAAGCACATGAACTTCCCTTTAGACAAAGACTTTGTTAAAACGTCTGCTACTTGATCGTGTGTGCTACAATATCGAACATCTAAAACATTTGCAGCAACCAAATCTCTGATGAAATGTAATCGAGTATCAATATGCTTTGTCCTGCTATGCAATGCCGGATTTTTTGTCATGAAGATCGTTGATTTGTTATCACAGAATATAACTGTTGCTGCTTTTTGTTCATGCTGTAATTCACTCAAAATTCTCCTTATCCAGACTGCTTGAGATGCGGCAGAAGTCACAGCAATATACTCTGCTTCTGTGCTTGATATAGTTGTTATTTCTTGCTTCTTAGAGCTCCATGATATAGCACCTGATCCTAAAGTGAAAATGTGAGCAGAGATGCTTTTTCTGTCATCAAGAGAACTTGCAAAATCAGAATCTGAGTATCCATATAACTCTCCACCAAGATTGCTTGAATACCAAATACCATAGTTCATGGTACCAGCAATATATCGCAGTACCCTCTTTGCAGCTCCAAGGTGAATCTTCGACGGTGTCTGCATAAATCTAGAAACTATACCAACCGAAAAAGCAATATCTGGTCTGGTATGTGTCAAATAGATTAATCCTCCAACAAGACTTCTATACATGGTGGAATCTACTTTCTCTTCTCCATCATCACATATAAATTTATCATTAGGATTCATAGGAGTAACAGCAGAATTGCAATACAACATACCAAATTTCTTAAGCAATCCTTTAGCATACACCATCTGAGAGACAAAGATGCCATCTTCTCCTTGCTGCACTTCTAATCCAAGGAAAAAATGAAGCAATCCTAAGTCTGACATCTCAAATTCTTTCATCATTTGGCCTTTAAATTCATCAACAACAGCTTCCGATGAACCTGCGTATATCATGTCATCAACGTATAAACAAACCATGATAAAATTATTACCATTAGTCGTTTTGGCATACAACGTAGGTTCTGATTCACTTCTCATAAAGCCATGCTCCAAAAAATGCTTATCAATTCGACTGTACCAAGCTCTAGGAGCTTGTTTCAATCCATAAAGAGCCTTTTTTAGCTTGTAAACTTGTATTTCTCTCCCTTTTATTTCAAAACCTTGCGGTTGCTGCACATATACTTCCTCCTTTAACTCTCCATTAAGAAATGCTGATTTCACATCAAATTGATAAACTGGCCATCGTTTATGTGCTGCCAATGCAAGAACTATTCGGACAGTTTCAAAACGAGCTACAGGAGCGAATGTCTCTTCGAAATCAATGCCAGCTTGCTGCGAGTAACCCTTGGCCACTAGACGTGCCTTGTATCTCTTTACTTCACCATTTGCTCCAAACTTTGTTTTAAATATCCATTTCAATCCAATAGCCCTTTTACCAACAGGTAGATCACACAATTCCCATGTTTTATTCTTGTTAATTGCTTCTATCTCTTCCACCATAGCAGTCTGCCATTCTTCTTTCCCTCAGCTTCTTCAAATGTCCCAGGATCAGTAGCTGTTAAGGCGAAGCTACAAGACTCATAAACATCTGCCAAAGACTTGAATTTTATTGGTCCAGGTGATGATGTTGAACCAAAATCTATGTGTGCCTGTGTGACTGGATTTGCGGGTGTTGAAGGTGTGCCATGTAAATCGAAATTTGTATGCACCTGTGTGATTGGAGTCGCAGGTGTTGAAGGAGTGTCAGGTGAAATTATTGATGAGCTTGTTTGTACATTATCTTCAACTGCAGTAACTTCATGCTCATGCTCCAGAGCATCATTCTCCTGCCAAGTCCAACTTAAATTTTCATTAAACACAACATTCCGACTGATAATAATTTTTTTAGTCTCAGAATCAAACAGTCTGTATGCTTTAGACTGTATACTGTACCCAACAAATATACATTTTTGAGATTTTTGGTCTAACTTTCTCCTAGCATGTGGAGTGATTAATACATAACAAATAGAACCAAAAACTCTTAAATGACTTACAGAGGGTTTAAATCCATTCCATGCTTCGAATGGTGTTTGATTTGGGACTGCTCTCGTCGGAGAAATATTTAAAAGATATACTGTTGTTGCTACACCTTCAGCCCAAAGGGTATTCGGCAAATCCTTACCTTTCAACATACTTCTGGCCATTTCGACAACAGTACGATTCTTACGTTCCGCCACACCATTTTGCTCAGGGGTGTAAGGTGCTGTAAGTTCTCTACGTATCCCATGCTTGTCACAAAAAAAATTAAATCCACGTGACACAAACTCACCTCCTCGGTCAGTACGAAGACACTTGATATACAATCCACTTTGCTTTTCCACCAGAGATTTGAATTGCTTAAATTTTTCGAACGTCTCTGCTTTATTTGCAAGAAAATATACCCAAGACATTCTACTATAGTCATCTGTGAACAACAAAAAATACTTACTTCCACCGAGAGACGTCGTCTGCATAGGACCACACAATCAGCATGGATCAACTCAAGACACGATGTTGCTCGCCACGCTGTACCAACAGGAAAAGACTTCTTAGATTGTTTTCCATAAACACATCCTTGGCACAACTCAAAATCAGTAATTGTTGGTAGACCAGACACCATATTTTTTTCTCTGAGCAGCTTCAAACCTTTGAGGTGCAAGTGACCATAACGAAGATGCCATAGTGTTGACTCATCATTCTCTTTTGCTGTTAAAACAAAATTACCCATACGAGACACATCCAGAGGAAACATTTTATTCTGAGTGACCTTAATTTTGATGAAGACTCGCCCTGAATTTTTTTCTGTGATACAACATTCTCCATTATCGAAAACCACAGAATAACCGCACGCCATTAGTTGTCCTACACTAATAAGATTATATCCAAGCTCTGGAACATATTGCACATTATGTAATACTTATACTTGCCTGGATTGATTTTTAATCTTATCGTGCCTTTGCCTTCTACTTGCAACACTTTACCATTTCCAAGTTGCACATTTTGCTTCTGCGTCTCATCGAGGTCAGAAAAAATAGATTTATGGCTTGTCATATGATTCGAACATCCACTATCAACAAACCATAAATGATGTTGTTTTTCATTTGCACCTGATATTTGGGTCATGAACAGCTTCTCATCATCTTCGTTGTACTCTGCAGCATCATCAGCTTCCTTTGTCAAATTCACCTGAGAGTCTTTCTGCCAACAATTTGCTTTTATATGACCAAAATTGCCACAGTTGTAGCACTGGATATGATTCATGTACTGACCCTGATCATCTTCACGACCTCTTCCGCGTCCATAGAAATGTCCCCGTCCACGAGATTGACCACGAAAACCTCCTCTGCCACGACCCCTTCTGCCTGTGTTACTATCATGTACTTGAAAAACCTTTTCTTCATCATTCACAATTGTCCTGTTAAGTCTAACCTCATGCGCTTGTAAAGACCCATAAGCTCATCAAATGTAAATATTGATAAGTCTTTAGATTCCTCAATAGCAGCAACTACGTGATCAAATTTGGGATCCAAACTACGTAACACTTTTTCGACAATGGTCTGATCTTGAATTTTCTCACCGTAAGTTCGCATCTGGTTAACAACAACAGTGACTCTACTTAGAAACTCTGACACAGACTCTCCCATCTTCATTTGCAAAGTCTCAAAGTCCCTTCGCAGCGACTGAAGTCGTACAACCATAACCTTGGAATCTCCTTGGAATTCCTTATGCAATATAGTCCATGCACTTTTTGATGTGGTGGCTGATGCAATCCTGGCAAATACACTATCATGTACAGCCTGCTGAATGATTGCTAGTGCTTTGGCATCTTTCTTCTTGGTATCTTTGAGTTTTGTCTCCTCAACATCAGTGAGTATTGTCTCCTCAGCGGGTTCTGTATATCCTTTCTCCACAAAATCCCAAAGATCTTGCGATCTGAGCAAAGTCTTCATCCTAATAGACCAAAATTCATAGTTCTCTCCCTTGAATATTGGAATGAGAGGTTGTGCTACTCCCAATGCTTGACTATTGCTAGCCATTTCACTTATCACTCGTCTCAGGTTTCTCACCAATACTCGTGTGTGTCACTCGTCTCACGTTTCTCACCAATACTCGTGTGTCTCACTTGTGCTATCCCGTGTTTCACACCAGTGCTCTGATACCACAATGTTGGTTCAAAGCTTAATAATAATTATGCAAATATATCACAGAATCTGCAAATTTCATTATCATTGAAAAAACTACTGATGCCTTTAAATAGGCAGAATACATAAATATAACTTAAAAATAAAAACAGAATATTAGCCAGTATAACTGGTCCTTATTTTTAGGAACTGACATTTGACCATGTAAAACATTAAAAACTTGCTAATCACACTCCTAGATATTCGGCTTCACATATTCGAATCATATTCTCAACATGAGTAACAACCGGAGTGGCCAAGCCTCCTTCAGGTCCTACAACTGATAAACCAAAGTAAGCATCTGCAATGTAAAGCTGTCCTGTTTTCTTATGAAATCTGGCCTTCCACATATATGCTCCATTCCCGGATTAAATGCTTCAACACACTCCTTCCTGTCCGGAGAAGTGTAGGCGAATTCTGTCCAGCCGAGATCATGTCCTCTCCACTTGAGAACACTACCGTCAGCGACGCCGGTGTAGGGACCCTCACCGTTCGAATCGAAAGCCAGACTCTCTGGCCCGAAAGCTCCGGTGAGATGGACTATGACAGAGAGTTGAGGAGTGTGGGTAGTGCTGAAATGTGATAGAACTACAGACAGAATTCCCAGCGTTGCTGCTGCTGCCAAGCTTGAAACCACTCTGCTTGTATTCATGGCTTCTCCTCCACTCACTCTCTCTGTCAGTATTTAAGTATATGAGGTGCACATGGAATTTGTTTATTTATTTTTATTTTTTAAGTTTAATGAATCGAATCAAATCAAATCAACAACCTAGCTCATTTTCACACACGAGAATGGTCAACTTAGCTGGGTGTTTATATTATATGTGGTGGTTGAGATATAGACAAATATTTTATATTTTCATATTAAAAATGACTCTCCTTCAAATTTTGTCATGCTTCGGGAGCTTCAGTTGACTATCTGGTGAGAGAAGAAGAGTTAAATGATTGGAAATTTTCCTTTCAAGTCCCATCTTTTAAAATATTGCAGTTTAACTTCCAGTTTTCAAATTGTTGCCAGGTTGCCCTTATTATTGAAAAATCTAAACGGAAGATAGATGCAACTGTATGAGTTGTTCTTTTATTAGATACATGATCCAATATCTTCCAGTAGACTTTGGCTTTAAATTTAAAAACTCCCCATTTTCTATTTTCCGTTATCAACAAGCCACGACAGAACATTATCATGTCTCGTTTTATCCCCCATACTAGGAATCGCCTTTTCATAAAATAGGAGATCTGTTATTTCAGGTTGCTACATGGATGAGTGTTAAGCATCTTCAAATTTTTCCGCTCCAAATGGTCAATCTACTCTCTTTTTATTTAGAAAAAGGTTTGCATGTATTTTTTTTTTTTTTTAATGTAAAAGGATGTTAATCGGTAACGTTAATTTCACTGTGAAATGGAATATTTGATTTTAATTATAGTTTTTCAAATTAACTAGTGTAATTAATTTGTTGTATCATATTAGTTATTCTATTCTTGGCAGAATTACAAGGCTATGGATCGTTATTTTGTTTGGTATAAAGGGACCAGACAATATGAATAAAACCCAAATCCATTTGTGACTTGACCAGGCCCACTAATCTAAACCTAACTATATATTTCATTTTGTTCTTCTGCCGAGTATTATAACTGCTTGTGTTTGTTTTTCTTCTTCTTCTTCTATGTGACGACTCTGAAACTAGGGTTGTTTTGATCTCTTGTGAACTAATAGAACTTTGTGTTCTCCAAATGCTGTAACACCACCATTGATAGTGCAACCGGGCCACTGAGCCATTTCCCGTGGATGTACATCTTCGGTGGCTTTTGTGGCCGCCAGTGGAACCACATAAACTCTGTGTCGTTCGATTCTTTTGGTTTCAGTTATTTTGCGATTTATTGTTGTCTTGATTTACAACAATTGGTATCAGAGCAAATCACTCTATCTCTTTAAACTCTAACTTTTCTGGTTTGTTTGATTTGGGTTCTTTAATCTTTTCAATTACTGACTCTGGTCTCTTATTTGTCTGCAGGTGGCCGGTCAACCCCTTTGATGGCGAAAGATCCGAGTCAAATGTGGACTTGAGCCGAAACCGACGAATCAATTCAATAATATCTACCGAAACCCTAATTTTTTGATTTGATATTTTTGCACTTCTGGTTTTTATGTGTTACTCTCTGTTTTGTACAGGTACCTAATCTTTGAAGAAGAACAAAGGAAAATTTTTTTTAAAAAAAATAGAAATAAGGAAACAGGTACAGAAGTAGCTAAATTTGAAATACTAGAAGAAATTGCGGCTTTAGTATTTGGCTAGGTACACTCTATACTTTGAAATTAGATTTTCTAAATATTATTGTATCTGATAGTTGCCTGAGTGGGGTTTGTTTAACGCCCTTAGGGTTGATCTGTTGGTTTCCTGTGTGACTTTCTGATTATTGGTGTTTGTCTCTGGTTTGGATCTGTATTTGTGATAACTAATTGTTGATTGATCTTGATATAGAACTGTGACAAACTCTTGTTGTTGTTTACTTAGTGATTGCTTATTGAATCTTTGTGTTATCTTGCAATCTTAGTGAGTGTAAGATCTGTTTTTATGTTACAATATTAGCTTAGTGATACTAATTCTATTCTTTGTGATCCACTATGTGATTGCTTACCTCTTTGTGATACTTGTCTGACTGTGTTGTCTGTTCTGTTATTTGTCCGGTTCTCTGTGGTTGAAGTGTTTCTACATATATTGTCATATCATTCATACATCTGCATATTAGGATTAATATGGCTAAAGCCCCTGGCTCAAGTCATATTAATATAGAGGTCTTTGATGGGAGTTAGGATTTTGTTCTTTGGCAAAAAAAAAAATGTTATTTGTTCTTGTTTATCATGGGGTAGAAAGGGCAGTAGACAAAGAATATCCTGAGGATGCATTTGATGTTGAAAAGAAAAGGCTAGATAAAAGAGCATATCATATGATCCTATTGCATCTTTCTGATGATGTCATGACTAATCTTGCTGGTTCTAAGACTGCATCTAATTTATGGACTACATTAGAGTCTAACTATCTTAAAAAAGATGTTCAAAATAGGCTATTGAGTCTGCATTGTTAGTTTGGTTTTAAATTTGATTCTAAGAAAAAGGTTGTTGAGAATTTGGCTATTTTTAAAAGATTGGTGCAGGATTTTAATAGTTATACTAAAGAATCTAATACATTGTCTGATGAATATCTTGCCATGATTTTATTGCATGCCTTGCCTAATAGTCACAGTATTGTTAAGGAATTTATTTCATTCAATAGTGCTGTTTTGACTACTAAATTGATAATTGATGCTTTAACATTTAGAACTGCCTCTGAGGAAAAGGTTAAAACTGAACCTAAAGGGTTAATGGTTCATGGTTCCAGTGACCATAAGCGTTCTAGGAATAGGAATAAGAAACCTCATTCTTAAAAGAATAATGGTAATAAGGCTAAAGGCAAGAAAAATGGGAAAGCCAAAGTAGAAAATGACAGAAAATGTTATTACTGTGGAAAACAGAACCATCTTGTCAAAGACTGTTTTCAAAACAAAAAGGATGAATCTAGTGGTGTTGATAAACCTGTTTCTTCTAATTCCATTATTGACTTTGATGGTGATGATGTGTATTTTTGTGAAGGATTGACTGTGATTGCTAAAATATCTAATGCATTAGTTGTGAATAAGATTGCTGATTCTAATTGGGTGATTGATTCCAGTTGCACTCATCACATGATCCCTAATAAAAATTGGTTTTATAAACTGGACACTATTAAATAAGGTATGGTTTTGATGGGTTCTAACCATAAATGCTTGATTGAAGGTGTTGGCTCTGTAAAAATTAAACAATTTGATGAAACTGTGAGATTATTGAATGATGTGAAATATGTGCCTGATTTGAGAAGAAATTTGATCTCTGTTATTGCTTTGGATGCTCTCAGTTTTGAATGCATGTTTAAAAATCAATCTGTGTGTGTGATTGATCCAAACACAAAAGAGACTATAATGAAAGACATGAAATTTGGTAATCTTTACAAACTGGATGGTGAAACTATTGAGGCTCTCGATGTTAAAGATAAATCTGATGAGTCTCTCATTATGAAATGGCATAATGGATTAGGCCATTTGGGTGAGAATGGTCTAAAGGTTCTTATGAAAAGGGGTTTAATTGAAATGGATGATATTTGTAAACTTGATTTCTGTGAGCACTGTATTCTTGGTAAGCAAACTTGTGTGCCTTTTGTGAAATCTATTTTTAAAAGCTAAAACTGTACTTAAGTATGTACATGCTGATCTATGGGGTCCTACAAAGACCAAAAATTTTAGCAAAAGCATTTATTTTCTATCCATTATTGATAATTACTCTATGTTTGCCTGGATTTACTTACTTAAGACTAAATATGAATCTTTTGATCGTTTTAAATTATGGAAATTGCATGTTGAATCTGAAACTAGCTGCAAAGTTAAATCTTTAAGAATTGATAATGGACTTGAGTTTTGCAATGAGATGTTTGATATGTTTTGTGCTAATAATGGTATAAAAAGGAATAGAACTGTTAGGTTCACTCCTCAATAGAATGGGGTAATAGAATGCCTGAATAGAACCTTACTTGAAAAAGTGAGGAGCATGTTGTTTAAGGCCAAATTGCCTAAAATATTTTGGGGGGAAGCTTTAAACACTGGTCTTTATGTTAGAAATCGTTCTCCTTCTGCTGTTATTGATTGGAAAACTCATTATGAATTGTATTATGGTAAACTCATTGAAGCATATTAGAATTTTTGGTTGTAGGGCATATGCAAATCAATCTATTGGTAAGCTAGAACCTAGGTCTATAAAGTATCTTTTATGGGATTTGTGACTGGTACCAAAGGTACCAAAGCTAGAACCTAGGTCTGTAAAGTGTCTTTTATGGGATTTGTGACTGGTACCAAAGGTACCAAACTAGTCTCTAAAGAGGGATCATCTTATAGGTTTACTATTAGCAGGGATGTGATGTTTAATGAATCTGAATTTCCTGGTTTTGCCTCTGATATTGATAAATCTGAAGCTTGCATTCCTGGTTTTGCATTGTCTAGTTACAACATTGATTGTGAATCTGATTCTAGTTCTAATAGGGTTGATGCTGGTAACTCCAGTATACCTGTTCATACTAAAACTGATATGCTTGAACTTGGTTTACTTGAAATTGATTTGCCAGATAGTGTTCCTGTTGTGAATGAACCTGTTATTGATGAACTTGACAGTGATGTTAATGTTGATGAATCTAGTTTTGAACAGTTGTTTAAGGATGATGATTTACGTGATTATTCACTTGCTAGAGATAGACAGATGAGAATAATTAGAACTCCTGCCAGATATTTAGATGCTAACTTGGTGATTTATGCTCTAAATGCTGCTGTTTGTGATGAATTTATGCCTATTTTGTATACTGATGTTGTGAATTGCAAGCATGCTAATAAGTGGATATCTGCAATGGATGAGGAACAAAAAACCTTGTTGAAAAATCAGACTTAGGAACTGGTTGAAAAACTAGTAGGTAAAAAATTGATTGCTTGTAGGTGGGTGTTTAAAATAAAAGAAAATCTCCCTTTTGTTGATCCTAATAGATGTAAAGTTAGGCTTGTAGCTAAAAGCTTTACTCAAAAATCTGGAATTGATTTCGATGAAATTTTTTCTCCTGTTATTCGTTATATAACTATTAGGATCATGCTTTCTTTGACTGCTTTCTATGATTGGGAACTTGAACAAATGGATGTTAAAATTGCTTTTCTGCATGGTTATTTAGTTAGAGAAATTTTTATGGAACAACCTAAAGGTTTTTGTGAAAAGGGGAATGAAAATAACGCTTGTTTACTGAAAAGGTCTCTTTATGGTTTGAAACAATCTCCACGAGAGTGGAATGAAAGATTTCATCAGTTTATAACTTCCATTGGTTTTCATAGAAACATGTTTGATGCCTGATTGTATTTTAATTTCAATGATAATGCCATAGTGTTTCTGCTTATATTTTGTAAATTGAACCTGATTTTAATGTTCTGAAATTTGTTAAGCAATGTTTGAACTGTGAATTTGAGATTAAGGATTTAGGATATGCATCTATAATTCTTGGTATAAATATTACTAGGAATAGAAAGAAATGTCAGATTTGCATTGATTAAAAATAGTATCTTGAAAAGATTTTGAAAAATTTTGATATGTTGAATGTTAAACCTGTTAGTCTTCCTCTTGTTGTTGGTCATGGTTTGGTTACTAGAAATCATGAATCTGAAAATGTTTTGGAAAATGTTCCCTATGCTGAAGCTATAGGCTGTGTTATGTATGCCATGGTATGCTCCAGACATGATATCGCCTATGTTGTTAGTGTACTTAGTAGGGCTATGATAAAGCCTAAAATGGCTTATTGGAAAGCAATGAAGGGATTACTTAGATACTTAAGGGGAACTATTAATGTGGAGCTGGTTTATGGCAAGCATTCTAATTCTGTTGATATTGTTGGTTACTGTGATTCTGATTATGCTAAAGACATTGAATTTTAGAAAGTCCATTTCATCATACTTGTTTAGAGTGTGTGGTAATTGTATTTCTTGGAGGTCAAGACTCCGATTTGATGTTGCTTTATCCACTATAGAATCTGAGTACATAGCTCTAACTAAAGGTATTAGAGAAGCTATGTGGATCCAAGGTATATTGAAGGAGGTGAAGCAGTTGGAAGGTAAGGCTACTATCATGACAGATAGCCAAAAAGTCTTCCAGCATAGCCGCAATCTAATATACCATGATAGGACCAAACATATAGATGTGAAATGCAACTTTATCAGGCTACATGTTCTAAATGGTACTATTGATGTGAGGAAGATCTCCAATGATTCTAATCCTGCAGATATGGGGACTAAGGTCCTCTCTATGAAGATGTTTTTGTTTTGCAGGAACAATCTTCATATAGAGCTTCTGTGAGCTCAAGGCTGGAAGCTGGGCAATGAAGACAAGGCTAAGGATGGCACTAAAATGGATTTATGGTGTTCAATAAGGTGTTTTTTGTTCTAAAAGAGATGTAAATGTGATCCAAATGGGAAGAATTGTAATGTGTTGTATCATATTAGTTATTCTATTCTTGGTAGAATACCTTGTATATGCTATGGGTCATTATTTTGTTTGGTATAAAGCCAATGGGCCTAGATAGTATTAGTAAAGCCCAAACTCATTTGTGACCTAACCCGGCCCACTAACCTAAACCTAACTATATATTTCCTTTTGTTCTTCTGCCGAGTACTGTAGCTCCCTATCTTTGTTTTTCTTCTTCTTCTCTGTGACAACTCTAGAACTAAGGTTGTTTTGATCTCTTGTGAACTGAGAGGACTTTGTGTTCTCCAACTGCTGTAACGACATCATTAATAGTCCAACCGGGCCACTGAGCCCTTTTCCGTGGATGTACACCTTTTGGTGGCTTTTGTGGCCGCCGGTGGAACCACATAAACTCTATGTCGTTCGATTCTTTTGATTTTTGTTATTTTGTGATTCATTGTTGTCTCGATTTTCAAAAACTAGTATGTATAAAATTATTTAAATTAATTATAGGTATAAATAATTTAAAAATTAATAATGTAATTAATTATAAAAGAAAATAATGAAGTAAATGATTTGTAACATTTATGTTAAAAGTTTTATGATAACTTTCATAAACACTACACATTAAACGCTATTTTAAACGCAATTATTAAATATATAATTTTTATTTTTTTTCTAAAAACTAATTTAGAGTCTAAACACCACTTGAAATGTTAATTGAAAATCTATCCTTAAACACACACTAAAATGCATCATTGTCTTCTTTTCTTTCTTTTTTTCCTCAACGAGTCCCTTAAACTTACAATTCCGACATCTTACACCTTGTATCTGTTACTAAAATTTCATGAAATACAAGTGCATGATGTGTATGGAGATATAACTAATATTTTCATGTTAGCAATAAGTGGTGACACGTCATAACTTGTTAAAATTTTGTTACCAAGTTAAGAGAAGATAAAATCAAAATAAAGATTAAACTATTAAATTGACTTCACTTTAACTTTGGTTGCTAGAGAGAATTTACTGATAGAGAGGATTTTTCAACGATATATAGGATTTTACGACTAAAGAGAGAAACTTTTGTGGAGTTAACAACAAGTAAGAATAGTTTCAATGTACTTGTGTATTTCTTACTAATCATTTTTTTCTAATGGTTTATTTAGTAGACTTACTAATTTAATATTTTTTATTATAACTACTTATGATTGTTATTTATGCTCGCAGCCTTGCAATCATTGAAAGAGGGATAGATGAAGGACAACTTGTTGATGCATCAATCATTTGATTTAATTTGGAATCAAACTCAGAGGGATGAAGTGGAAAGGAAATTCTGCTATGACACCCTTACAGATACAAAAGGAGACTCTTACACATAAAAAGAAAGATGCATCTGAAAGTAACAACAATACCAAGACTATGTAAATTGTTATCAGTTTAGACTTTATTTATATTAGTATTTTATGACATGATACTATTTTGTTATGATTTTGCTTATGTTGGTTGGTTTATGTAGGACTTTACAAGAACATACCGAAAATTGGTGTTGGTGTTAATGTATTCAGTGTCCACCTTATGCCCTTTGTCAAACTTGTGTGTGTTGTTAGCAAAAACTTTAAGCTCTTATTATTCTGGCAATAGAAACTTGGTGACTATTTGTCTAGAAAATTATGTATGTTTCTTTTAAGTACAAATAGTTTTTTTTTATTATTCTACATTGCCTGTTCTACTCAGTGCTGCTCTATTTTTGCACTATGAGAGTGAGGTAACAATCTAGTAAATCCATTTAGTCTAGAGAGTTTGGTTTCTTTTGTGTGCATCTGGAAATGTATGTGCCATAAAGTTTGAACTATATCCAAATTAAGCTTGGGTTAAAATACTAATTCAATTTGAACGCGCAAACTACTATTGATGTGCCAAATCAAGATAGTTGCCATGCTTCTTCTTTTTTTTAATACAGATAGTTGTTATTGTAAAGCTCGGCTTAAAAAATGCCCCAATATTGATTCTTGATGAGATAAGTTTTCATGTTCAATATTGTTTCTAATAGAATTCAGATGAAAATAATGGTAAATTAAATAGGTTATTCCTTTATTTTTTAGAAAATTTTTTTAGTGTGGGATGAAAATATTTTTTTATCCATTTCCCATTGAGATTTCTTTGATTTAGGCTACTAGTGCACTCGATGCATTAAGTGGGCATCTTAACTACGAAGCCTTGAACCATATAATAAATGGCAAGATGATAAAATGCACATCATATTGCACTTTGTTCTTACGGTAAGATTGCTGAACTAGGAACTCATTTTGAGTTGCTTTCAAGGAAGGGTCAATATGAGTCATTGGTTGACACTCAAAGGCTAGTGTTTGAGCAATTAACTAATTGTTGTATAATCTCACGTGAACAAAGCAAAAATATGGTACATGTAGACTGTATCCAATTTTTTTTTACTAAGGTGAGTAATAGAATTTAATTTTCTATGGTTAAGATAATCTGGCTTAGTTGTAGCTACAATTTGTTTTCACTTGAAAATATCTTTTTTTAGGAACTACTTGTGCATTTGGTGTATAAATTGAAGAATGATAGGCAATTGTGAAGACCAAAATTCCCAATAGGCATAAACTATGTGAACTCATAATGGAAAGAATATGTGAAATATCCATCGCATCTGTATTATTAACCAATTATTCAAGTTGATATATCAAATAGATGTAACTACATCTTTTTCATGTTCCTTAAACTTTAATAGCATGATATTCAATTTAACTAAACATTCAACTTGATGACTTAAAATATAAGTACATTAAAGTCCTTTCTTCATGCAATTGTTGATCACTGGCCTACCATCAAAGGTGTAAGACTCCTTGGATAGTTAATCGCCTCGCACACCATGCCATTATACAGTGAGGAGTTTTTGACTTTCGGATATTTCAGGAGAGACTGCTACTACCTAAATGTGCAAGTATTTCTCTCTATCATTCTGCAAACAGAATGTAAAGTGAAAAGTTGAATCTTCTACTCTCTTCCGAAACCCAACTACATATGAACTGGTTATTAGTTAAATGGTTTATGATGCCTGATAGAGAACATATTTAATCAAAAGTTCAACTTTTAACTTCTTTTCCAGCTAAAACAAGTGTAGCTTCCATGGTTACATATCAAAAGATATAAGCAATGAATGTGGATGGTTATTATATAAGCTTATATGAACTATTACTATCTGGCATCCTAAGATCTGTACTACAACTATATCCAATCAAAATAAGCTTATTTGGTTGACATTTATAGAATTAAGGTAGAAGTATGATTTCACCACTAAGGTCAATATCATATCTGTTAGCAATATAATCTATTACTATTAAGTGTGCCAGTAGTCATGATTTTACATAGTAGCTAACAAAATGCAAATCAAAATATATCATTAGCATGTGGGAAATATAGATAACATATTAAGGATATTCAATCCTTTCAAATAAGGACCTCCAACTGATATTGAAACCAAAGAAGCTAGCTTATGTTGATCAATATTTTCTGAAAAAAAAATGGTCTAAAGATAAAACTAATATCCAAGAGCATGTGACAAAATAGAAAACTAGCTATAATGTCCATACCTCCTTCTTACTAGCACTTTTTCTATGGTAATCAGCATTTTTCTCGGCAACCCAATAGCTTCAAAAGGATCCATATAAGCATAAAAAAATGGGCAACATCAATTTTAAGTTAATTAAGGTAGAATAATATCTTGATCTGATGAGACATGTTTCCAACATCTCAAATAAAATTGATAAGTGACATTTGATTCTCATTAGTGAATTAATAAGATCTAGAATATTTGGAAACAACTCAATAGAAATTCAAATCATTGCATAAACATAGGTAAAATGGTGTCATATAGAAAAAATACAGCAAAAAAGACAATGATGACAAAAGGCAATTGATATCAAACAGATAGTAGAATAAACAGTAAAGTGAATAACATAAGCATATGCAAAATTAATCAAACAGATGGTATGACAGATGATATACAAATAGATAATTAGAAATATATTCACAACATCATACTAGTTATCGACATCCACTCACATCCATAAACTTGCTACAGGCCAGAGCCATTGGATAAATTCATAGCGTCACACACGATACATCACTAATGTCACACTATCACATTAAATAAATCATCAAGATATAATCACAAAGGATATAACAGCTATCACTAAAATTCTAATTTGCAAAATTAGATCATTTCATTACTTTAATACCAAAACAAAACAAAATAAAACAAAACTAAAAAGCCAAAACTATCTGGAACTAACTTGCGAGCTTGTGTAGAATCTCGTCTAGGGTTCATGCGAGTCTATAAAGTGCAAGTAATATCTTCTTGCGACAACCACATGGAGGTAAGTCCAATGCCTATCTGCAAAACCCCAAACCAATTTTATTGAACAAACCCTAATACCCAATTAATTCGCAACTCAATTTGTAAGATAGTTGTAGGAAGAAAAAGGTACTTTGAAATTTATTTTTCATTATTTTGGTGAAAGAAAGACTAAGTTCAATGCCAAATCACTAGTTGAATCACCAAGAATATAACAAAGAATTTTCAATCACGCGCTCGTTCAACGCTTGTGTTTATGCAATCAAACTATGTTGAATTCAATGCCGCAAAATGCTAGAGTTGCATGTTTAAGGGGCAAGTTGAGAAAAAAATAAAGTAAAAGGGGCCAACTAGGAAAGTAATCCAAATAGAGGCGGCCAAATATGTTATATACCTTATACCGATCTATCAAACAACCGTATTTAATCAATCGAATCAATCGATAAACAAATAACTCAACTCGTTATCTCTTTTTGCTCTTAAATAATATTATATATTATAAGTGTGGAGAGAAATTTACTCATTCAAAGATAATTGAATAAAAAACCTATTAAATATATATATAAACTTTTACACTTAATAGCAACAAATCAATTCAAAATTAGTTTCAATAAAATTATGACTAGTTCCAATTATTTATGTCTATATTTAAGTTATTTTTTAATTTAAAACTTAACAGTTGGTATCAAAGTTATTTTAGACTTATAGAACAAGAAGTAGTAAATTTCAAGTGATCCACAACTGAAAAAAATGAGTGACGATAAGACACTGACCAAGATTCCTCACTTGGAGAGCCATTATGACCAAATTATCCCCAATTTAGGTTTTTCAATTAATTTGGTGGAAGACGCCAATAGTTATAGTGTTAATGTTAAAAAATATAATATTTTTCAAAATTTTCTTTTTAATTTAATAGATAACATTACTAGTACTATCTTTTTATAATTATCAACCGATTTTTATGAGTATGGAGTAATTTTGAAATTGAGAAATTGAGTATTTTTAGGACTAATTTCAAACCTGGTAATTTAAAAGAATAATTTCAAAAACAGGGTGTAAAATGAGAAATTTTCTTTTTCAATTTTTTATCAATCAACAAGCCACGACACTCCTAAAATATCATTGACTATTTTTTCATCTAATTCTATAAATGACTAATCATTCATCAAATAGGAAATCCTTAACTTCATGTTGCTACACACCAAAGGTGTTGGTGTTATCAACTTTTTTCATCTAACTTTGTTGATTTATCGTAATTTGTCTCAAAGGACTACTTAAATGCCGTTTTTCAAATTCAGATGTGTTACCATCTTTTGGTTGTACTAATTAAAAAAACCTTACACTATTTAGTCAAATTCTAGTCAAAATTTCATAATTAAAGTAATAAGACAAAATGACAAATAATATATTATGGTCAGCAAATCACATAATCCATGAAAGACAGCAACTTTTAGTTACGAAAAAATCTTATAATCTTGATTGAAATTTAACTTTGTTCAATGGTGATTTGATACATGGATCACTATGTCAGAATTTATATATTGGTATAGTTGGATACATAGTCATTCTATTTGCAATATTTAATATATTTGTGATTAAACTTCAAGATGTCATACAATTTGCAATATCGTAATTTGATGATAGGATGAATATTAAATAAGTTCTCTCAACTCAGAAGAGTGATCCAATGGGGATTGATGAGGTAAGTAATTGTTAAGCTTTCAATTTGACGTGGTTTTAGAGTTTGGGAGTAAGTAATCTCTAATCTAGTGCACTATGTCTTTATTAAAAGTGAAAATAATACTACTTTATATGCAAAAAAATAGGTAAGGAGGTTATACTACTATCAATTTATGTTGGAGACTATAAGAAATCCACCAAGTCCAAAGAAGTTCAACCATGTAATTAAAGTTGTATTTGAAATATCAAACCTTGGTGAGATGACTTTTTTTTTTAGAAATGGAATTACATAGTTCACCTAAAGGTATATTTATATCTCAAAAAAAAATTTATATAGATCTACCAAAGATGTTTCAGATAGAAAATACGACTCAGCACATACTCTCACTAGTTCAAAATGTTAAACTATCAATGGAAGAAAAAGGTAATAACGTAAGTCATTACAAAAGTTTCGTGGATATTCTTCTCTACTAGAAAACGCTCAAACCCATTTTGTATATTCCTAATTTGCTCTCTAAGTTCGTGTAATCTCTTGGTGAGAAAATCTAAAAACAATAAAAAGGTTGATGAGATACATTAAAGGACCAATCAACTATGGCATTTAGTGTTCTAGTTCAGCAAAGAAAAAGCGTATTGCATTCTCATGTAATGATTGGATTGGATGCCATGATGATTCAAAAAGCATCCTATGTTTTGCTTACTTTGTAGATTTAGGAGAGTATTCTTTTTCAATAAACAAAACTACAAATCAAGCAATTTGCAAGTCATACTATACATGATCACGAACTAGTTCTAAGTGCCCTTGGTGGATTAGGACAAGAATACAACTCTGTAGTTGTTCTACTCACACACACACCAAGACTTATCTACAATACAAGAGATTCAATATTATCTAATGATGCTTGAAGCACGGATCAAACTACAGAATACTATTGTTAACTCTATATCTAATGTTATTGCTAATGTTGCTACCTATAATAGGGACTCAAATCCTAATAGGAATACTCAAAGTGGCAGATCTGGATCTAGAGAATGAAACAATCTAGGAAGAGGAGGTAGATGGAAAAATACAAGGATTTTTCGTCAGCTCTGTCAAAAACCTAGGTATGATGCACTCAAATGCTATAAAAGATTTTATCATACATGACAATGAAGTAACAATAGTCAATCTCAGAGATAGTCTAACACACAACAATTCCATAATGAAAACTCTATGGCATCTATGTTAGAACAACAAGGAAGTCAGTCCTACTTGACTCACAGTCAACAACAATGATCTTATACTATAAATTCACAAACAAATGCTACTTGGTTTGTTGTTGTGGCTCTGTGATGTTGTATTTTTCATTCTCTTACTCTCTGTTATGTATCAGGTTTTAGATGTTCTTTGGGTTAAGTTTGGTGGCATTGGGCTTTCTGTGACCCTGGGCTGGTTCAGGTCCATCTGGTTGCAAATACGAATTCGGGGCTCCACGTCTTAACAAAGATCCGCGCCTTTGCTCCCACTTACCCGAGACTACTTAACCTCTCTTTCTTCTCTGTGGTCATTTCTAGTGAGAGAATTTGTTTCTCTCTCTCTCTCTTGTTGTGTTGCTCTGCTAGGGTTTTGTTAGATCTGTTGTTCATTGCTTTGTTTGTTTGAGATCTTTATGATCTGTTGTAACCTGTACTCTCTCTTTGCTGATTCATAATGCAATCCGTCTCCTCTCGCTGAGGTTCCCATGGATTAGCCCTTTTTAGGTGAACCACGTAAACTGTGTGTTTTGGCTTGTGATATTTTTGGTTCTATTATTGTTGTTGATTCAAGACACGTGAATCATGTTATTGCTGATTTGAATAACCTTTCCATAAGCTCAGACTATGAAGGTAAAGATCGACTCATGGTAGGAAATGGTACTTCTCTTCCTATTGCTCATATTAGATCATCATACATTCAAACACAAAATACACCACACACTTCTCTTTCCTTAAAATAAATTTTACATGTTCCTCAAATAACCAAAAATTTGCTTATTATCTCAAAAATTACATAAGATAATAAGATCATTGTTGAATTTTTCGACCACTATTGTTTATTTAATGACAAGAATACAGAGAAGGTTTAGCTCAAGAGGGTACTTCGGGATGGCCTCTACAGCCTTGATTCATCATCATCACGCTTCAATCAATACATTTCAAGATACAGGTCTCCTATTTCTGCCTCTATTTCTAGTTCATCTCATTTAAATATCAGCACACCTAAATACTATCAATTTAATCTAGGTAAAAATTAGCCATTATTTGGCATACTAAGTAAGAATAGCCACATATTACTGTACTCAAAAAAATTTTAAATGAAATGAGATGCGAGTTGATTTTAGTTCATTGCAATTTTAGGATGCTTGCAAATAAGGAAAACATCATCAATTACCCTTTTCTACACATTATATCACTATTAAAAGTCCCTTAGAAATCATTTATTCGGATGTGTGGGGACCATCCCCTTATCCTTCTACAGAAGGTTATAGATATTATCTAATCTTTGTTGATGTATTTAGCAGATACACATGGTTATATCCTTTAAAACAAAAATAGAAACCTTAACTACTTTTGTCAAATTCAAAACACATATTGAGTTGCAATTAAATTGCAAAATCAAGCACTTCATAATTTCATGGGAGGGGAATACATTCCATTACTTCCATTTCTAAATCAGCGTGGCATACACATTAGTTCAGATGTCCATACACTCATGAAAAAAATGAGATTTTCGAAAGAAAACATCGTCATATCGTAGAGACAGGTCTAACCTTACTGTCATATGCTAAAATGCCTCTTAAATTCTGGCTAGAAGCATTCTCTACTTTAGTTTTTCTTATAAATAATCTGTCTACTACTACTCTTAAAAACACCTCCCCTTTCCCAAAACTTTATCAAAAACCTCCCAAATACATGTTTTTAAAAATATTTGGATGTAGTTATTTTCCTTATTTGAAGTATTACAATAAGAACAAAACTAGATTTTCGTACTTCAAAATGTGTTTTTCTTGGATACAGTAGTCAACATAAAGGATACAAGTGTTTGTCTCCTAATGGACAAATTTATGTATCAAAACATGTTGAATTCAATGAGGATGAATTCCCTTTTCCATTTTTATTTCCCAGCACACCAAATCAAACATAATATACTTATAAGTTACTTCAAATCAATTCTTTCTGATCCTGTCTAACAAAAATTCTCAAAAAGACATTCCAATTACTAACTCAGAAACAGATTCTTCTCAAATTCAGAGTCCCAAGAGAAATAGTAAGGTAAACAATTAATACAACATTATCATCTAATTCTCTTGTGTTAACTATCCACAGAACCCGCATTTGCACAAAAGACTCAGCCTATAAGATCTAATTCTCCTGTGTTATCTATTCCACTCACAGAATCCTCACTTACACGAAATACTCAGCCTATAAGCTCATTTCCTCACTATGCGAAAAAATTCATTGTCTCACTCTCAGCCAACTCATCAGATGCAAACTCGGGCAAAGAGTGAGATGTTTAAGCCTAAAATATACCACACTACTTTTTTATATCCCTCTTTCATCACAGGTCACAAATTCAATGATCAAATCAATAAGATGATGACTAAGCTTTGTTGATGATTTTGATGTCATAATTAATCCTAACTAGTACTTTGATACCACTTTGTTAGAAATAGACGAAATAGAATTCTATCAATTAGAGTAGAAATAAAATAAGTAATGAGGAAGCAACATAAGAGATTTAACGTGGTTTATGGTGATGTGTCTACTCTACCAAGATAGCAACTTAACTATTGAGAAATAACGATTATAACTGTTTCAGACAACACTCGCTTTCTCTAACGCTATCATGTACTTTACCTAAACTATCAATAACCTAATTAACCAATTGTACTGAAAGAAATAATTTAACATAACCAGATGCTTTAAATTTCCAGATATAGAACATCTTCTCCAAACCACCAAAGTACTAACAATGGTACAATCTGTGCCAGACAATCTTTTGTATACCTGGATGAATAATAGAAGCGCCAACTCTTGATGATTAGGTTTATGACCCCAATCCTTGATCACCATCCAGATGTATGAATGAGATTGCTACTTCTTCCTGAAACAATTTTATCTATAGTGAAGACCAAATATACTTTTTTAATTTATTTTCTCTTTATAAGGAATACCAAATAATCGTAATTAGAAAAATTAAATTATTTTATAACAATAGAAAAATATATCTAAACTCAAAATGAAAAATCATTTATAATGGCAATCCTTCCAAAAAAAATAGAAATTTTGTGATTCAAATAATTAAGAATTTGTTACGAGGCCATCTCAACAACTTGTATATATGAGTTTTAACGGACTATATATTGCTCATTATTACACACCAACTAAGTGCGTGTTTGGGAAAACTTTTCAATTAGCGTTTGAGATAGCGTTTAGATTATATATTAGCATTTTAAAAAGATGCGTGTTTGGTAATAGCGTTTTAATTAGTATTTAGCGTTTAAGATAGTGTTTAAAAAAGCTATCAAAGATAGCTTTCAACCCAAACGCTAATAATGATTTATTTTATTAACATTTATCTTATAATTAATTATATCATTATATTCTGAATTATATTTATATCTGTAGTAAATTTTAGTAATTTTATATATAACAGCTAATTTAACAACTAAAATTAATACTAACGTTATCTGAAACGCTGATCTAACAGCTAACTTTACAGCTAACGTTCAATCTCACAGCTAACTTTACAGTTAATTTAAAATCTAATTTAGCAGCTAACTATTAACGTTATCTGAAACGCTGATCTAACAGTTAATTAATAATCTAATGACAAACATACACTAAGGCAATGATACAGCCCTATCTAGCTGCTTATTTCTATATTGGTATTTCTATCCTGCATATTGATCATAAATTGGTTGCCTTCATATATAGAATTGGCTGCATGTTTTTGTATATTTTTTTAGGCCTTCTCCAGTCTCGTGGAAGACTAAAAAGCAAGTCATAAATCTCTCAAAATTGAGTATATATCAATAATTAGTTTATTTTAACTTATTAAAGATTTTGATTTATTACTTGTTAGAGTCATATTATAATTTAAGGAGAGCGAAGGGGTTACCTAAAATTAGGTGGGAAATTTATTAAATTAGGTACATAACACGCCATTAGTATGGAAATTTGTTTTCTCTAACAAATTAACAAACATAACAATTTTCATTTTTCTTCTCCAATTTGTCTCTATTATCTTTTATACATTACATGGGAAATTAACTCAAGTTGCCATGAAAAGAAATATGAGATTTCAAGATTATTTCCTTTCTTTATAATAAATGTAAAATTAATTTATTGTTTAATTTCCGATTATCCCAATACTTTTTACATCACATAAAATATTAATTATATAAATATATAAAATGGAGCTTATTTTATAATAAGTCCATACAAGTGTCTTTTCTTGTCCAAATGGAGATGAATCCATAGATAAGAGTAGTCTCCAAGAAAACATGTGGACTTGATCTCTGCAAATAATTCAGGGACCGCACTGATTGTATGTATTGAGTCATGAACAGGAAGAAGCTGATATGGAGCAGCACGGCATTTATAACAATTATTGTCTCTGTAATTCTACACAAACACAATCTTCTCATAACTCCGGACGAAGACAACAACAACGTCAAGAAAATCGAACTCGATGAAGCGTTCGGACCAGAGAGCATTGCTTTCGATCTAAAAGGAGAGGGGCCGTACACAGGAGTAGCAGACGGTCGTGTTCTCAAGTGGGATGGATTTAATTGGACCGACTTCGCTTTCACTACTCCTAACAGGTAAATAAATCATGTGTACATTTGTTGATGGTGACGTGGGCTGGAAGTAATCGATTTTGATATTGGTTTTTGCGTGGTTTAATAGAGAGGAGTGTGTGCGATCATTTGATCCGGAAATGGAGCATATATGTGGAAGGCCTCTGGGACTCAGATTTCATCAGAAAACAGGACAGCTTTACATTGCAGATGCTTATTTTGGATTATTTGTTGTTGGACCTGAAGGAGGCTTGACTACTCCAATTCTCACCCAAGTTGAAGATCAACGGCTGTTATTCACTAATGATTTAGACATTGATGATCATGAAAATGTCATCTACTTTACAGATACAAGCACTGTTTTCCAGAGAAGGTATTTGTCTTTCCCCCTCTTTGAGAGTTATTGGTTTGGCTGTTAATACAATTTACTCATTTGACAGACGATTTATGGATTCACTGCTAAGCGGAGACAGAACAGGCAGGCTACTAAAATACAACATATCAGACCAAAAAGTAGAAATCCTGTTAG
Organism: Cardiospermum halicacabum; assembly: GCA_031304145.1. Taxonomy (NCBI): domain Eukaryota; kingdom Viridiplantae; phylum Streptophyta; class Magnoliopsida; order Sapindales; family Sapindaceae; genus Cardiospermum; species Cardiospermum halicacabum. Next base: position 33,122,619 of record CM062393.1, read on the forward strand.
AAAATCTTGTATTTGCTAATGGAGTATCATTAAACAAAGACAAAACATTCGTACTAGTAGCTGAAACAACAAGTACTAGAATCATAAGACATTGGCTCATTGGTCCTAAAGCTGGACAGAGTGAAGTATTTGCAGAGGTAGTTGGGTACCCAGACAACATCAGCAGGAATTCAAAGGGAGAGTTTTGGGTGGCATTGAATGCCAATAATGGGAAGGTGGTCAGTTACAATTCCTGGGTTGGTCAATTGGTGTTTAAACTTCCACTGATGGTTAATAGACTGGGGTATTTGTTGGTGGGAGGGGATTTACAGTCTACAGCTGTTAAGTTAAGTGAAGAGGGAAAAGTTTTGGAGGTTTTGGAAGATAGAGGAAGGGTATGGAGTCCTGTTAGTGAAATTGAAGAGAAGGATGGGAAGTTGTGGATGGGATCTGTGATGACTTCTTTTGTTAGTGTGCATGATTTGGAGTAGTGGGGTTTGGTGGTGTTGCTGTTCATGTTGTTTAACAATAATTCATACAAATTTGTAATGGGGTTAGTGCTGATGTTCCTGTTGTGAGCAATAATTCATTCAATGAGGCCCACAAAAAATATACTCCAAATTTTCAATAAAAAAGTTAAAAATATATATTTTTAAGAAAATTATAATAATGACACGATTAAATCGTTGTTTGGTGGGAGACAAGATATTCTTAACAAACGCCACGTGTTTATTTTAGGAATTTCAGACTGAGTCGATTAAACCCAGAAGAGTGAGTGAGAGAAAAAACAGTCGGGTCGGAGAAGCCATGAATACTACCAGGCTGCTATTAACCACCACGACAGCATTGATAGCGATTCTCTCTATTATCCTATCACAGACCAACACTCTGCAACATCTCTTGTCTCCTCTTCACATCCACGGCTCCAACGACGACCTCCACCGCTGCAACATCCTCCAACTCCACGGAGCTTTTGGACCTGAGAGTCTCGCTTTTGATTCCGACGGTGTGGGACCCTACACCGGCGTCGCTGACGGTCGTATTCTGAAATGGAGAGGTGATGATCTCGGCTGGACCGATTTTGCCGTCACTTCTACCAACAGGTATTCTTCACAACCCTAGAAATGAATTTAGTTTAATTCATTTCTTCAATGGATTGATATTTTGTTGGTATGATTTCGTAGGACGGAGTGTGTTCGTCCGTTTAATCCGGGAATGGAGCATATATGTGGAAGGCCATTGGGACTGAGATTTCATAAGAAAACGGGACAGCTCTACATTGCAGATGCTTATTTAGGTTTTTTAGTTGTAGGACCTGAAGGAGGCTTGGCAACTCCAATTGTTACTCATGTTGAAGGCCAACCCCTTCGGTTCACTAATGATTTGGACATTGATGAACATGATGATGTCATCTACTTCAGTGATTCGAGCACCGTTTTCCAGAGAAGGTATATGTTTCGCCTCACTATCAACTCTTTTACCTTATCTTCTCCAAGGAATGTGGTTAAGATTGGACAATTTCTTGTTTGTTTTATCAACTAAGGAACTTATTATAGTTCATATTGACCTGACATTTATATATAACTGAATGTCTCTTTATATCATATTTTGCCAAATATATAAAAGCTTTCCAAACGCACGCAATGCCTATTTAAATTCAGGTTTAGGTCTTTTACCTCAACTGGGATGGAACTGGTTAGCCTAGGACCACTTGATAATTTCAGTTTTATGTTTTGGCAGGCAATTCATGGCTTCAATATTAAGTGGGGACAAAACCGGTAGATTACTGAGATATAATATAGCTACCAAAGAAGTAAAAGTCTTAGTAAGAGATATTGCCTTCGCCAATGGAGTAGCTCTAAGCAAAGATCGAAGCTTTGTTCTTGTAGCTGAAACAACAACTGATAGAATTCTAAGATATTGGCTTCTAGGTCCTGAAACCGGAAAGGTAGATGTTTTCGCAGAGGTACCTGGGTATCCAGACAACATAAGAAGGAATTCAAATGGGGAGTTCTGGGTCGCATTACATTCGAAGACTACACTTTTTGGTAGAGTGATTCGATCTAACCCCTGGGTTGGGAAAGCTTTGTTGAAACTTCCACTTACCTTTCAGCAACTGCATTATGTGCTGACGGGAGGGAAGGCACACGCAACAGCTATCAAGTTCAGTGAACAAGGAGAAGTTCTACAAATTCTAGAAGACAGTGAAGGAAAAATATTGAGGTTTATCAGTGAAGTTGAAGAAAAAGATGGTAAGCTGTGGATGGGTTCAGTGTTGACGCCTCTAATTGGCATGTACAATGTATAATGTACTTGTCATCCCCATGTAACATCGTATTATATCTATCTATTTACCCACATTAGGTTGTTGCGCTTTGAATGAGACAATCCTCTTTATGTATAAGGAAGAAACTTTGGAACTATATAACTTGAAAAGATACGAAAGGATCGAAGAAAGAAAATGACAAAACTCTTTTAGCTATTCATTGACATACAAAAATACAATCTTTTGTATTTACATAAAGGTCATGGACACAGTGCAGACATGCATCCATTATATGTACTGACCACTACAATTGATCTTACACCTAACCACTGCAATTGATCTTACACCTAACCACTCAAAACATGTTATAGGTTCACCACTCACTAAGATAACATTCCCAAGTATCCAGACATCTAACTCGGGCAGGGCCAGATCTATTTCTTTTGAGATAAAATTGCTCTACAACTACAACCACTGGATACAGAATGGTACCTCTTTCTATTCCACAATGACAACTAGGCCTTTTGAACCAAGACAAAGGAAATTAGTTTAGGTGATGGGAAAAAAGTTGGACCTTGGTCACTCCATTTCATCCTCTTTTCTCTTCATCTGCCCTACCTTTTTTATTTCCTCCTGCTTTAGTGACTGTTGGTGATTCAACAACTGGCACATCGTTGTTCTTACTTTCCTCTGATATAGACAACTGTTCAACAGTTTTCTCCAATTCAAGGCATGCCATTAGATCACTAAGCTGCACAAATAATAGAAAAGAATCACGATATACAAACAGTTGTGTAAATGTAAAGATTTTATATTTGTTTGATAAGAAGCATATTGAAGATTTAGAAATTGGCTCACCTGCTTCTCTAATGCTTTTATTTTCTCATCCTTCAATCTCAGAGCCATATTCTTCCTGGAAATGTTGAATATCACCATAAGGGTGGATGTATATAAATAGCAAACAAGAAAATGTTGAGTTTCAACTTAATGAGTCATTAGAATGTGATCCAAATTCTTTCATGATTAAAAAGTCTGATCATCCCCCGTCAGAAAAAGATTCTTCAAATGAAAGACAACATCCTAATATTTACATAATATATGCCAATAGCAATAGCATTAGAAATCATCATTAATCAGGTTTAGCAAAATATTCCACAATGTCACAGATGGCAGCAGAAGAACCCATTATGTACGAAAATTAACAGCCCAGCAAGTTCTGAGCCAGAGACCCAATAAACCAAAATCTTACAATAAAATGTTTCTAAAAGGACATGGGCGCATCAAACATAACTTACCTCTCTTCAATATCTGATATCTTTGCTTCCCAAATCTCCTTATTTTTTAAAAGATTCTCATTAAGCTGCATCCAGAAATGCCAAACAGAGATTAAAAAAAAGTTAACATAATATAACTCCATACTAATACTGTATGCTATTTTCTTCATTGCCAGTAACAAATAGCTTTTTACTTACATCGTCTAGAAATTTCTTCTCTGTAATACATCTATCCAGCTTGGACTGCTGCTTTTGCAACTTTTGAGCTATAGTCTTCTTAATGGCTTCAGAAATTTCTTTTTCAATTTCTTCTTTGGCTTCATCTAACAGGGTCTCATAGTACTACAGATCAAAAGAAACAATCAATGAACCAAGCAACAGCGACATTGTCTTATTTTATATACTACTGCCATAGGATCAAAACTAAACGTGAAAAATGTACACAACTTTTACCATTTTTTGGTTCTCAAGTTGGGTGGCCAGGAGATCATTGTACTCGTTAACAATCTGCAATCACAATTAAATAGAAATAACTAAAGGGAGAAACATATCATCCCTAAATCATAATGAAAAGTTATAGAAACACTACCGCTTCAACTTTGCTGTTTAAAAGAGTCTCGCTAATTCCAGAATCAACACACTCGCAACTTCCACAATTATCCTTGGTGTGTGAGCAAAAAGAATTCAACTCAACTAGCTTTCCATCTGTTTTTGATTGGATTAGTCTGTGAACATAATTGTCACCAACATAATCCCAAACCCTCTGTGTTTCCAATTCAAGAGAATAGCAGTGTTGTGTTTCTTTCCAATGTATTATAGCATGACCTCCTTTATACCTACACCCATAATTTACGCAATAAATCCTTAATTAAAATTCAATAGAAAAGGAAGAAGACAGCAACTTCATTTGTAAGGAATAAAATAGAAAATTTACCTCCCACAGCCCACAAAACCGCAAATAACGCACAACCAGAGGTTCTCAGACGTTTGACATACAAAACATATTGATTTTTCAGGCTGCTGCTGGCAATATCGGCAGACCTGGATAAACTTTAGATATTAGTCACAAATATCAATAAAATAAATGCAAATCGAAAAAAAAAAATTACAGGTCTAGCAGGTGGAGAGATAAGAGTAAGGGGGTTTCTTTGGATAGCATAGGATAATCGAATTCTAAGCTATTTTAGTATTCGTAAGTTCAGAATATAGTGGAAAGGGAGACTTCATACGAGGATATTCAACACATGATTAGGAGTGGTTAAGCAATAAAATGAATCTTAGCCTATGACAAGCATATTCACTGTGATGTTTACAACGACAATAAAATAATTATGACTAGGAGGACTCTCTGGTCTCAAGTAGTTAGGAACAACTCTCAATAACTACAACTTCAAGAGTATGAGAATCATAGAACAAAGTGGAACATAATAATACATGGAAGATCAATCTCTACTACTAGTAAACATGACAAGGAGACAAACTAAAGCGTTTCTACTTCTAGTCAAATTCCAATATGCAAGAACACTATTAGTTTTAATAAAATATTAGTTCTGTTCAAACTGAATACGCATTCTTTACAAGAAGCAAAATGGAAAAACAGTACCCTGCCACTCTAACAGAAACACAAAAGATATCAAAAATAATATTTTACAATAAATAATAGTACAAAATTATTCCTCAACTCTATGAAGATGTAACTGATTAGGCACAAAAGACAAATTATATTGCACTAATACAATTCCCTTAAGCTTAACTTCAGGTCTACTAATAATCCTGCTCTAATCAAAGTCTATACTAGAAGAAAGAAGGGAATAGAAAATTTTAGATCTTCTGGAATGGGGCCTATCAGGTGATGAGGAAGGTTGCTAGAGAAAGAGTTGTTAAATAATGATACTAGTCAGGACTGGATGGCAAAGTATTCATTTTAGTGAGTATTCTTTTTCTTTTTTTTTAATTTCAAGCGAGTATTTCCAGTACCATTCAGCTGATGGGATTGAACTGTTTCTATTTTAAAGCTACAATCCTGTCATCTTCTGACAAATTATGTATAGCACCAACACTGTCAAAGCTAAAGAAATCTAATCTACGTAAGAGCTCCCTCATATGTAATCAGACAATATGACCACCATACAAACACAAAGAAATCTCAAAAGGTAGATTAATAGAATGACTTACTGGACAAGAGGAATCTGTCCATCTTGAAATACAAGAGGAGTGAAAAGAATGGTTGCAGATAGTTGTGAGAATTCCACTTGTGCCCTGGTCCAACCTCTCTGCCCAAATTAACAGAGAATACAAGATTAGTACCTAAATAAATTTTATTTAAAATAATTCAGCAAACAAGTTTTCCATAAAATATACACAAGAAATAGAGTGCAGTAAGAAAAAGTACGGGTTATAATAAACATAAGATGTCATCTCTTTATATAAAAGAAGACAAGCTAAGATTAACCAGCTATACAACTCATCAGCAATCAAGCCAATATATTTTAATCGAAGAATCCAAGAAGATAGATGTAGTTCAGAATGGTAACTATTAACGCAAAGGAATTCTGCAGTACAAAACACAGGACAAAAAGATTTCATTATGCCACAGAACAAGGAATTTTTCCTTTTAGGTCCTATGATCTTATCATTTTATTTCTATTTATAACTTCCCTTATTTTTTAATGAAGCTTCTTATGATTATGAAATAATCACTTATGGGCTGTCAAATTATAAGTACACCCCTACCTCAACCCTAAATTTACATGTGGTAAGATAATACACAGTATAGGTATAGACCATCAGCATTGATTAAAGGATGATCACAATGATTTGATTCTAAAATAAAGAGAACAAAAATGAAATTCCAAAACTAAATAGCATAAAATACCTAGACAAACTGGACATGATGGCTGGTCGGTAGAGCCGGCAGAAGTAGGCTGTGTGTGTTCAAGAGAGCCACTGTAACCGGTAAACTGCACATCAACTGTGAAAAGGACATGGCAGACCTCAGCCTGTATAAACAACAGAGAATTATGACTGGAAATATAAACAACCAACAAATCCACCAAGTCTTTAACCTCACAACTAACAAAAAGACCTACCTCCAACGAATTGAACTGTCTACCATTGAAATGCTGATAAAATTTATCAGTAGAATCCTGGCCATCAAATCTTATCAAAATACTATATTGATCCTCTACACCATCATTCCTAACCACCAAGAAATTACATTATTCATCATAACAAATCAAGATTACTAAATGAAACCTTCTAAACAATTATCAAAAACGAATACCTAACAATCCGCATCTCCAGCATGTGTTGAATGAACGAAGCGGAAAATTGACAAAAATCAGCATAAGTCATGTGGTTTGGCACACCGAGCACGCAAACCAGAGGCTTTCTTCCGACCTAACAAACGATCAAATCAACCGTCGAAATTGTTTTCTTTATCATGACATAAACGGAAGACATTTCATCGACAGATAGATCACTTACTGGAAGGCTGTGATTGGAGAGTGAGGATGAGGAAACGCCAGCGACATGGTTATTGTTGGTGAAGAGATGCATGATGCCACGTGTCTCTTCGATTCTAGGGTTTCCTGAAGAAAATGCAAAGGCCTGTGTAGGAGTTGACGATAAGTCGTCGGAAATGATTGACGGAGACGGTCGTAAGCTGTCGTCATCGTGATCTGTCACCGGTGCTGTTGTTGAGCTTCTGCTGCAAGACATGCTTTCTTTCCAACTCTCTCTTCTCGTCTTACCTTTAGTAAAATTGTAAAAGACGTAACTGACCTTTTAAAGTAATTAAATTACGCCGCCACAAAACTCTTTTCCAATCCACGTAGATAGAAATTGAAAATTCTCATATCCAATCAAATAAACGAGCGTTACTTTTTAATATATACTACTATTAATTTCAATTTATATAAACTTTTTTTTAGATATGACACAATACAATTAAAATTTGGTATGTCATTTCATTATGATTGAATTTAATATTTTGCGAGGTATATATGCTTCTACCGCCATGGCTCATTTCAACTCGTATAGTTTACATCTATTGTATATTAGTACTAGTATGCTGAGGAAGCATCGACTTATAACAACAACATACTACAAACAAACTGTTACAGAATCACACAACACAGTTTCTCAACCGCAGAAACAGCTTCTACCGACTACATCCGCTATTTGCTTTCAAAGTTTCACCTGCATCATCATGACCTTTCCGATGTCAGATATATTTCTCTTAATATTCCAGATAAAATAAAAAATACCTTTTAATATTTAAGTAACCGGAAATAAAAATAATACTACTAAATTTGACTAAGGACATGCATAGATATCATCATTTCAGGAAGCCAGTCTATCACTGTACTCTCTGCTTTCCAAAGCTCAACTACATCCATTTCTCTCAATTCTCAGAAACCACAGTAAATGTATTTTTATGTAAATGTAGTAAACAGCACAAATACCAGTAAGTTGATGTGTTTCCTAATGCAGAAGAATTAAGTTTTAATACAACAAATACCACAATTCCATGATTAGATAATTTGCAACACTATGTAACTAAACTAGCTACTAACATTAATAGCATAAAAATGTAGCACAGTAGTTAAAATGGAATGTTTCTAGGGAAAGATAAAATAAATTTTGAAAGATTAAGAAAGATCGTATGAGAACCTACCTTTGTTTGGAGCTGGTGATTCTTCCATTAGAAGTAGTCTTGTTTGTGGTATCTTTTATACTGTTTTTTTTAACTCTGGATTTGGTTCCTGTAAAATGTAGGATTTATTTGTAATAGCACATCATAAAACTTTTTGTTGAATAAAAATATATATAAGTTAATCACCCCAACTTATTACCTTTCACGTTTGCTTTTGAAGACTGAATTTCTTCCTGGTCTACTTCCTCCTTTATCATCTCACTTGAAGTTTCTGAACACTCTTCAAAATCATCAAATTGAGAATTTGATACATCACTTTCAGAGAGGGAAACCCCTTCAACTGATGGATCCAATACTTCATCATCTGAAACATTAAGAGAATAATAGATGCAATGTGCTGCTTCTTTAGTAAGTAGTATAGGTTGAGGCAAATCCATATATCTACCAAGCGAGAAAAATATGAATAGGACTCTAGTAAAATAAGGATTTCTGAAGAAATAGGTATATTTACTATTTCAAATCAAAAGGCACTAAATTAAAAAGAATTTAGGATGGATTTCAAAATACCCTTACTTATCCTGTGAGAAGTCAAATTAAATTATAATTATCAACAGTAGAGTTCCCATATTTTCTGATCTGATTCATAGAATCAATCAATAATACAAACCTTGAATAAAATAAACACATCTTAATGATGGTCTCTATATTAAATGGTACCATAACCCATCCCAGATCAAATTTAACTATGCTGCTCAACATAGAAACAGAGAATCCTATGCATATAATAACAGACAATCCTATGACATTTCTATATGAATCTAATTCTTAATGTGTCTAGAAAATTCACCTCCAAGAGTCTAGTTAGATAAATAGAATTAGTAATAGCTTAGTTAGATAAAAAAATGCGTAATCACCCTGAGCATGTGAATTAAAGATGCATAAATCATGCTTGGAAAAAGCAATGTCAAAAAAGTTGGAAATATCTTAAGTTCCTATATCTTATATTTTTTAAGAGATGAAATGTATGGTTCTTCCTATAGTTGTCTAATGAATTCCAGCAAGAGGTAACAATCAATTTCAAAACATATTTTAGTTTAAATCTACTAAGCAAGAGAACTAAAAGCAAGCAGCAAAGAATAAGTAAACCAAAGATAAGCTGAAATGAGTTCCTCCACCTTCAGAAATATCAGATTCAGCACTTTCTTCTCTAGCATTCTTGTCCACTGCAAGACTTCCTATTGTCTCAATCTTTTGTTGATGAATTTGGGCATTTTTTGTGGTAACTTCTTGCTCTTTCTTTTCGATTGAGAACTTATTAAGCTTCTCCTCGAACTCCTCGATGCATGCCTTCAAATCTGGTTTAGCAAATTTTTTACCCTGTAGAGATCATTGTGATCACAGGTTATATAATCTAAGTTGTAACAGTAAAATAAAAAGTAAAATATTCAGTACCTTGTTAATTATGTTTCTAAAGTGGTCCATTACAGTATCTTCAGAGAGAGCATTCTCATAGGCTTTAAATGACTCCATGAGCTTTCTCATTCCTTTTTCAGTAAATGAAAGCTGAGAAAGACAATAAGAAATATGTTCCCATTGCCGAATATCTGTAGCACAAGAGTGATCACATCAAGTTATAAGCGGCCTGATATGTTTGGGGAAAGTGTAATGAACCAAGAAGTATCCAAGAAAGGGGCTGTGAATGCTATCAAAATAAAAAGAAGAATATATGCCAAAGTTGATTCCTCTAATTTGTACTACTACAATATATAAACACATCATAGAGTTCCGTAGTTTAGTTGTCTAATACATCCTGGTAATTCGAATTAGAAATGGGAAAAAATATATGATGTTTAAGCGAATTCTTTACTTTCCATCAGAGTACAAGCTTGCAAATAAAGTAATTGCAACTCATAAATGGCAAAATTAAATACAATAGAATATTCCTGGTGAATATAAATCATTAAACCTATTTTGAATTAAAAATTCCCAGGGAATCTGCTTTCTGAAACTGTGGACAATTCTGGAGCTGAAGTTAAGAACTTCAGTCCGCACTCTACAAACATGTTTATGTATAAATAAACTCTTAACAAACTCATAAGGAGAAGTTTGAGATAAACTGGAACATCAAATGGTACTCTAACTAAAAAGCAACATGAAATGAACCACAACGTAATAGAAGTAAGACTCAGTAGCAGAGAATTCAAGCAGACAGTCCTGCAGGAAAACAGCTACTGTGATGATGAGATTATGTGACAACTGACAACAAAATATTGATAGAAGTTGGTTATGAATTGCCCGTGGTGGTTTATATTTATATTTAAAGCTGATCTGTGAAAGCAGTTCCAAGAAGAATACTTTCAAATGAATGAGATTACTTTTCAACTGTCCAAACAACACAAGTTTTTCACACAGCCAATATTCATTCTATTAACTAACAGGAGAAGTTATTTCTTTTACCGGTAGCATAGAGAGGAAACAACTTGGTTAATTACTAATTAAGGAGTTATAAATAAATAAATAAGAACATGCACCTGTGACTCCATTAAACCTATTGCAAAGTTTCTCAACAAGCGCTTCCATTTGTTTATCCTGGAAAAGTTATAGAACATATAAGGGGTTGTTGACAAAAATATGCTTGCAATCTCAAAGTTAACTATCCATACCTTCTTAATGGAACCAATCAAAAGCTGCATAATATTGAAGAAAGCTTCTGTCTTCAGATTCTGGTTAGATAATTTGCTAAGAATATCTGGAAGTAAATTATATATTGGACTGCTTCCTGCAAAGAAAAATAAAAGAAATTTATATCAACCGAATAAATAAACCACTCATTCATTGCTTAAATATGGTTATTAATGCATTAGGTTTTAACCCTTCTTCGAAAGCTCATGAAAGAATAGTTTGGCTAGGTTTGAAATTCTCTCATCATCATCCTCAATTCGTACTGCCATCTCATTAATGTATCCTTTCACCTGTTCAAAGCAGAGCCCAAGAAAACCCACCAAGATTAGTTTTTAGTGAAATGAGAAAGAGCAAGACAGAACATGCAATAGTTAGTCAGCCACTCAGACCTTCATCATGTCATTTAGTATGAGATGTGAAAGCACCAAAACTGCATTCTTCCTCACAGAAACAGAAGGATCTCGAAGGCGTGCATACATGTTCTCAGTCCAAGGTTCTAGCAAATTAGGAAAGCGAACAGCTAAATCTCCAAGAGCAATGGTACAATTGGAACGGACAGTTTCTGATGGAGCACTCTCCACAACAGTAAAGAGAAGCTGAAGATTTGCATCACTGAAAACATGCATCAAAACTTAGTCACTTGCTCTTTTACTTTATTATGAAGAGAGAGAGATTGCAGTAGTTCTTTCTCACCAATAATTGGCATCAATAATCATAAATCGGCACAAAGCTAGCATTGCTGATGCATGTAGTTCAGGGTACTGAAAAATGCAAAATAAAAATAAATAAATATTAAAAATATAAAATTATAATATATATATATATATATATACAAATAATAATATCTTATTGCAGTTGGTTATATGAGTGGTTAGAAGCAAGAAAACACCAGACAAAAATGTAAATCTAAGGCTGACCTTCTGCATCAAAGTAAAATTTCTGCAGAGCTTTGACAGGAATAAAGCAGAATGCCCAATCAAATTCTTCTGAGCTGAACCACCAGAAACAATTTCTTTTTCTGCTCTCTCGGAGAGTGTTTCAAGTATTGCATCTTCGGAAGCAGCAAGACCCAGTTCAGCATTGATACCATTTTCCTGCAATACAATACAAAAGAGCAAAATAAGTCCTAGAAGCTGCAATTTATAAATAAGAATAAGCCCTCTGATTTAAGTGATAAATTTTTCACTCTTACCTTTGGTGAATCAGTAATTGAGGTGCCACTTTGTTGAGCATTCTTATCTGCAACAGCCTGTTTCATTTTCTGTTTCTGAATCTTCCGAACGCAGGATTCTGTATATACTAACTGATTCAGGGCAACATGACTTATTATGAACAAGTATCTACCAAGTTTTGATACTTGAACCGTAGTAAGTATGTTGGTGGTATTAATCTCATCTTCTAGTTCATCTTCTCCAGCACAATCAAATACAGAACTAATAGATTTTTTCACGATCTCAGCTGCCAATATTTCTGGAGTGGGGTGTATGGTATAAATAGCAGTTATTGCTTTATCAGCAGCAGGATACCATATTTTATCAGGAAGCCACATCCCAGTAACTAAGCTACCAAGAATACCAAACACCTTGCTGCCGTTGCTACTCAACAACTTTTTCTTGTCTTCCTCGGACAATCTCTGCAAAGCAATGCAAGCCATCCTAGCTAGCAATGGTTCAGCTTTAGCCCACCGACCGAACCCTATATCAATAATGTCCTGCAAGTGAGAACCAAGAATTGCAGGAGATGATTTTGCTGCCATGCAAAGGACAGATAATGCTGCTCGACATTTTTCTGCTGTAGTTCCACTGACATTGAAGCAAAAGAAATCCCACAATGCTGAGATCTGTGGAAGTAAATACTTAAGTTAGGAATCTTCAAATTTAAATGATAAGAAACAATTTTCAGGAATTCTAATTTACCCAGTAAATTCCTACTTTGTTCTAAACGTAGCATAAACATATTATCAACAAAAGATGCCCCATCCATAGCAATCATATTCTCTACCTGTCAAAGAGTTCTTTGTATATAATCTAAAATATATTTAAAACACCCATCTGCTGTGCATACTTCTTCATCTCCTTACTCAATTGTCACAAGAAATAGACAGTTCAATCTATTTCCTGCCATCTCATCTGCTTTGAATAACCATAACCTTACTGACTCAGTGAGAAATTATTGTGACCAACTCAACAAATCTTCCAGTCCCAACAAATTCCTTCCTTACCAAAAATGGCTACACTTCTACAGACAGAAATAAATTATGCAGATATACAAAATGACATTAAGAATCATTCTGTACTGCATGATTTGCAATTCATTCTCACGCCCTAATGATACCATAACAGCATAATAATAAATCTCTAATATCAATTACACAACCATAGCCAATAGTACCACAAGATCTACTGTCATAAATCATTTCATGATTTAATGTTAATATGTGTTTCATGTGTATAACACAGCACAACCACTATTTTACAGAACCCCTTTTCATCAGAACCATAATTATGCATACAAACACATAAACTACTGCAATTCAAACTAGCTAGTCAGAGAAAACATACCGTGCCAGTAGATATATCACCTTTGGACACCAACACATCAACAATAAACTCCAAAGCTGCTTGGTCTCCTATATTGGATTCTATAGCAAGATTCAAGAGATTCTTAGCCGTCTCCACTGGGTTTTTTCTTATATAGATATTGATGAAGGCATTTTCAACAGCTTCATAGATTGATTTGTCCTGAGAAAACACCTGAAAAAAGAGACCTCAATCTATTAATTTCACTGACCAAATTTAGGGGTTATGTCTTGATATCCTCGAATAAAGAAATCGTATCCATACCTACAGGAAAATATATCAACAGAAGTCCCAAAGACAGTAGCTTACCAGTGGCAACATCTTATGAAGGCAAGCTTCAGCACCATCAATTTGGAATTGCTTGCACCTCATTAGCAGAAGTATAGTGTTCTCGACATCACTGGAGGAAGATGAAGCCATCAATTGAACAAGGGTAGGCATAGTGGCTGACATACATTTAGAAAACCTTAAACCAGCCTCCAATGAAGCAACCAAGGCCCTTGTTTGCTCCAAGTTGCCAATGTCTGGCACAGTGCTATTCAGTTCAGGGACTTCTTGTTCAAAAGTAGGCAAGCAACTATCTGTTAAACTCTCTTCTTGGTTTCTGTCTGCCCCTTCAATATCTATATCCTCAACTTCACCATCTCCATTGCAGGTCTCATCTTTTGAGACACTCTCTGAAGGTGCTTCAGGATCCAATTCATCCAGCTTCTTTTTGTACTGCTCTAAGGTTGCTTGAAATGAAGCTATTCGAAGTTGTGGTCCAAAAGGATTATGTTGCAACATCATGATAAGTAAATATAAAGCAGATTTTCTAACAATTGAACTTTTATCCTCCAGCCTCCCCGCAGCAACTTCAGCTACTTCATTCCACAAACCAATTGAAAGGCAATGTTGTTCACATAATTCTGCCCAAACCTGAAGAACCCGACTCCTAGTGTAAGCTGAAACATCTCGACACCTTTCAAGAAGAATTTCCAGCATGGCTTGCTTGGTTCTTAGACGGACTGATTTAGAACTCACTTCACCATGAACGTCATCAAATGCCTTCGCAACCAACTTTCCAAGAACCCCAACAAGAGCATTTCTTATCTTGTAAGATTCTCCACCAAAATGGGGTACCAAAAGTCCAATATTGGTTGAAATCAGCTTTGGCAGACGATCAGCAAGTTCCACTAAAAACCGTCCAATATTTTCTGCGCCTGCAGTATCCTTCACATAGGTTTTAGGGTTAGTTCTCCCTATCTCTCTGATAACAGAACTAGCCAAGGTTCCGTCAACATATTTCTTCTCAGCCCATGAAACAGCATCAGCCATGTGAATGACAACAAAGTCATATTTATGAACCAGGTGCATGATTGAAGCACAAGATTGAGTAGTGTAGTGATATTTTGTAGCACAAGTCCCAATAATGCGACACAGAGATTCTTTCGAGTCTGCATCCTTTAAAATAGTTGCATTTTCAAACAACAAGAAGGCATTTCTACACGAACACAAATTAAATCATTTAGAAATCATCAAATTGAGCAAAAATGAACCCTAAATGAATCATAAGAATAACTTCTCAACTCACTTTACTACAAAAGAAAGATAATTTTCATCAGGGTCTGTTGAACCAAAAAGCAATGAAAGGTTGATCTCAAGCGAATTCGCAATTAAGCTGAGTATTCGACTCCTTTGTGACTCCCAATTCCACGAGTTAATGGTCTGCTTCTTCCTCGTAGATGCAGTGACCTAAACGGACCTTAAATTAGAACTAATCATACACAGAGAGACTCCTTAACTAAAAAAAGAATACCTTTTGAGTATTATTGGAAGCGGGGATTGACTCCTCACTTGAAATAATGTGAAAGAGGAAAAACGTATATATTTTAAAAGCATTTCGATGTGATGTGAGACGATCTAAGAGAGGAGCTTGGTCATCCATAGACCGAGACAGTGCACCGACATTTGGGAGAAGAACACTGAGATTGGAACGAAGGCCTTCCACGAGATTCAATTTGCAAGATGAGTTGAGA
Organism: Cardiospermum halicacabum; assembly: GCA_031304145.1. Lineage (NCBI taxonomy): Eukaryota > Viridiplantae > Streptophyta > Magnoliopsida > Sapindales > Sapindaceae > Cardiospermum > Cardiospermum halicacabum. Next base: position 33,138,074 of record CM062393.1, read on the forward strand.
ACAGAGAAACCTCGAATGAGTGAGTACACTCGATCAAACAAGTCTTGCTCTTCGATACAGAAAACCTCTTTATCAGATAAATCGAAAGCCACGCCTGCTCAAAGAGTTCAACACAGTCAGGTTCCACAGAAAATTTGGGAAAGAGAGAAAATGAACGACAAGAGACTGACCTTTGACGAACTCTTCCAGTTGGAGGGGACGCATGGAAGCGATGTCGACTGGGTTCTGAGCGTACAGACGACTGTTAGAGTCATCGTTGTTGCTGTCGTCTTCTTCTAGGGCTCGCAGATTTTGAGGGATAACGAACTGAGCAGCCATTTTACAGAGTGAATGATTATTCACCTTCCTTCCTCCCTTCGATCTTCCAGTCCTAATTCAAATTTAAACAAGCGGGAAATGTGAAGGCTGATGTTGATTTTTGAATTGGGATTGTTATTTCTCAGGCCTAAGCTAACATTTTTTCCTTATATAACCTTTTATTTTGTTTTATTAATTATACTCTGTTTTTCTATTGATTTATATATATATATATATATATATATATATATATATATATATATCCAGTTATTCTATTGATTTTTATTTATTTAGACTCTGTTTTAGAATTTTAAAAATATAATTTTATTTTATTATAATTTATTTGATAATTTTTTTTCAATATATTTTTTGAGAATTAATTTTCTATACAGTCTCTAAAATAAAAATAATTTTATATAAATTTATAATTGAAAATCCAAAACAATTTTATACAAATTTATAATCGAAAATTCAATCCATTTTTAATCAACAAGATAGTTTAAATTATTTTGATCTTTTTATTGAGGAGGATTTTAAAGAATTTGTATGATGATGTGATTTGACTAATTGTGGATTGAGTTTTGATTAATTAAAACATATGAGAAGTAATTGACGTAAATGATATGCATCTGGAAGAAGTTTTGATTTTGTTAAAATAACTAAAATGTGATTAAATGTTAGAAAGTGTTTTGATTTATTTAAAATATGTATAAAATAATTTATGTAAGATGAAACTTTTTTTTTTTTTTAAGTGGTTGAGTTGGATTGAAAATTGATTATTGTAATAAATAAATTTCATTTATTTTGTATTTATTATTAAGATAAGGTTAGTTAAGTAATTTTAATCTTATTTAAAATAATTTAACATTTTATTATATTATAACTAATAAAATTAAATTAAAGGATATTTAAAGTAATTATTTAGGGAAAAATCCAAAAACCTCACGAATGTTTGCTAAAATACCAAAAAAATCACATTAGTTTCGGAAATATCCAAAAAAACCACTAAAGTTTATTAGAAATGAATAAAAAAAACCACTTTTGTCTAATTTGACCCATAAAATTAAAGTAGACCAAGAACAATTATGTAATGTTGCAAATTTATCATATGATAATGAAAAAAATAAATAAATAAATCTCATATACCAACCAGATGTGAATCAATCCGTTTATTTTGAATTGTTTTGTTTCAAATTTTTTTCGATTTCGAATATATAATTAATTTTTCAAAATGTTCATAATGTAGTTATTAAATCTGAAAGTGGATACATTTTAAAATTAAAATTAATTTTTTGAAATTGTGAATCAATGAATTTGTTTCAAAATATTTGTACTTACTAACTATTAAACACCTCAATCATATATTTTTTTAAAATAAATTTATATAAAATCACATTTTTATAATGAAAAAATCAAGTATTAATTGAAAAATGATAAAATATATAAACGAGTAGATGATAATAGGTTCGAATTATATTAAACATATTTATATTAAAATATAATTTTTAATAAATTGGTTCAGTTTATTTGTTTCGATTTTTTTAAAAAAAAAATCATACTTATAATCAAACTTGGATTTTTTTAAAGGGGCATAATGGCCATTCCATCAAAAATCTGCTAAAAATATCCAAAAAAAAAAAAGGCTTTTTGGGTATTTATGAAACAAGTGTGATTTTTTGGATATTTTGGCAAACCTTCATGGGTTTTTTTGGATTTCTCCCAAATTATTTAAATATATTAGGGATGTTTTAATAATATACATGTTGGGTGTGGTAATTAGCACGTAAGAAATAGCAATCATGTTTGAATATTGAACTAATTTTTCATGGATTTGGCTAAATTGCCTCAACAGTAACGTTATCTACTACTTCTATATCCATTAGATTAATCTAATGGTCAATACAAAATATTATATTTTAAATTTAATTAAATAAAGTTAGCTGCTACCTAGTAATTACTTATTTGGTGATTTTTTTAAAATAAATTAAATCATATTATACTTGTTTAAAACTACGAATTATTTACGATTATGATTAATTAAAACTATTTAATTTTTTTACTATTCATCCAGTTTTAAACCTAACTACGTAACAAAACAGGGTGAAAAAACTTACAAAACTAAACTGAAACAAAGAGGAAAGGACGTCAGCTTTAAAGTCTAAAGGTTCGGCGGCTAATCGAAGAATAGTAGAGAAGGTTTAACACACTGATTCTATATAGAATCTTTACAGAAATCTAACAAAGTATTTTCGAAACCTGAGGGATGCGGTTCTTGGAGTCGTAATATTGTAGTTATAACTAATTAAATGTAGATTCGCAACTGGAACATCCAAATCATAACTGTTCTACATTGGAAACGCGCATTGATAATTAAATATACCAATCACGTTACATCCGTAACTAGGGGTGGGAATAGGTCAGGCCGGGTTAGGCTTTCAGTTAAATAGGCCCGACCTGTATTCTAATACTCTGACCTGAGCCTGGCCTACAAGCCTATGATAGGCTTGTATTAAAGGCCTGGCCTGATCTGTTTAAAAGCCTGTTAGGCCTGAAAGCTTATAAACAACTAGTTATATTTATAATGAAAGTATTGGGCTTTATATTTATAAACAAAGTATTGTATTTTAAATTTATAAACAAATATGTCAATAAATTTAATAAATAAATATATATATAAATAATATATGGGCCGGCCTATTAAGTTATAAAGGTTTTTACCATAGCTTGAGCCTAGCCTATTTAATTAAGTAGGCTTTTAAAAAAGTTTAAATCTAACCTATTTATTAAATAGGTTAGGCCACACAAGACTTTATGTAGGCTAGGCTGTAGGCCACTGAAAGGCCACCTGGCCTATTCCCACCCCTATCTGTAACCTTTTTACATCAAATTTGAAACATCTTTACATCAGATTCGCAACATGAAATTTTAATGTAACTTACTTGAAAATCAAAACCGCTAACCCAGATTAGTTAACTGAAAAATATAATCAAGTCAAAATTTAATTTTATAAATTTGATATAAAAACTACGATGCTATGAGCACTTGTTCGTATGTTGTATATCGTGGAGTCGTAATAGTATAGTTATAACTAATTAAATGTAGATTCGCAATTAGAACATCCAATTTTTGTAACTTTTCTACGTTGGAATCGTGCATTGATAATTAAATATATCAATCACGTTACATCTATAACCTTTTTACATCAAATTTGTAACATCTTTACATCAGATTCGCAACATGAAATTTTAATATAACTTACTTGAAAATCAAAACCGCTAACTCAGATTAGTTAACTAAAAAATATAATCAAGTCAAAATCTAATTTTATAAATTTGATATAAATCTACGATGCTATGAGCACTCGTTCGTATATTGTATATCGTGGAGTCGTAATATTATTGTTATAACTAATTCAATGTAAATTCACAACTAGAACATCCAATTCGTAACTTTTCAACATTAGAATCGCGCATTGATAATTAAATATATCAATCACGTTACATCTCAACCTTTTTACATCAAATTTGTAACATATTTACATCAAATTCGCAACATGAAATTTTAATATAACTTACTTGAAAATCAAAACTGCTAACCCGAATTAGTTAACTTAAAAATATAATCAAGTCAAAATTTAATTTTATTAATTTATTTAATATAAAAACTCCGATGCTATGAGCACTTATTCGTATATTGTATATCGTGGAGTCGTCATATTGTTGTTATAACTAATCCAATGTAAATTCACAAATGGAACATCCAATTCACAATATTTCTACGTTGGAATCGCGCATTGATAATTAAATATTTCAATCACATTACATCCGTAACGTCTTTACATCAAATCTGTTACCTTTTTACGTAGGATTCGTAACATGTATTTGTAATGTAATTTATTCTAAATTCAATACTGCTAAGTCGCACGAGTTATCTAAAAATCACAATAAAATTGAAGTTTAAATTAATAATTCAATCTATATATATATAGCAGAATCCTTTAACGGGTCCACGAATCTGACGTGGCATGCTGAGGCTTCTGTGTTGGGTTGAAAAACACCCAAAATCAATAATTTTGTGTTTTGGAGAATATTTGACCAATAAAATACTTACATGTGGCATTGTTTGGTTTGTTGTTTGCTTCCCTATTATTCACTCTTGACCCATTCTCTTCGTCTTCTCGTGTGTTGGATGAGACCTTTGAGTTACGTACAATAAATCACAGGATTGAGGATGACTGTAATGACATTGAAATCCATCTTCTTAACATCACCAGCAACGTCCGCAACATCCTCCGAGTATTCCGAGTATTTTAAGGGCTTTCTTGAATCTCCAAAGATGAAGAAGCGAGTCACTAGCGCTGAGGCTTGAGAGCTGAGTTCATCAATGTAAATCAAACCGAGCTTTTCGATCTCATCCTTGTAAGTGTTTGGGTTCTTATTGGACTGATTTGATTTTACTGCATGTTGATTTTGTATTTGATTGATTAGGGTTTTGTTGTGTTGTTAATTGATCAAAAATAGAATTTGAAATTTGTACTTATGGTTACGTGATTTGTCAGATTATTATTGATTTGTTATTGAATTGTTTGTGTGATTGGATTTTTTTTTCTGAATTGCGTTATAAATACTAGCGCCGTAATGATGTTATGATTGTTTGATTTGTGGTTGTTATGTGAATTGCTTCATCATGGAACTTGAATATGTTAAGATGTGGTGGTAATGATAAGAGAATGACATCATTGCAGATCATAGAAGGCATTCAGAGGATCTTGGTGACTATTTATTTTCAGATAAAAATAACATTCCTTTCTGCACAGACAAATAAGAGAAGGCAGAAAAAAGGTATTTATGTTTCTTTAAATTTGAATACTTTCATTGTGCTTGTGGTGAGTGTTCGATAAATGTAAGTTGTAGGTTCTGAAGTCTTTGGTTATATTCATTTTAATCTGTATATTTAGGGAGATGTGTGTGAGGGATTTGGTCATGTTGAATTGGTTGACAAAGATTCATTTTCAGACAAATAATTTTTTGCAGCAATGATGGGTTTGTTTTATCCAATCACTACGGGATGAAATATTGAAAGGTCTAATATAGTCAAGAAAACAATTTACATTCCATCCCAGATAGTAAAATAAAGGGGGCTTGGTGGCATTTTGTGTCTTCCATAAACGTTGTGGTGGCGACAACTTTGGAATATGCCAACCAATAGCTCCGGGATCTTGATCTGAATCACACCTCTGGCCTGTCAGGGATATGTATCTCTCCAGTACATTACTTTTCTCTTTTTTTCTATTTTTCGTTTTATTTTACTTATAGCTGTGCTAATTGCTTTCTAATGATGGATTTAGTTGTAAACATTACATCAATGCCTATTTCTTTGAGATGATGGATTGAGATATAAACAATATATCTGTACTAATTACTTTGTGATGATTGATATACCGCTAATCATTATAATGGTACTAATTGCTGCAATGATTATTGATTCAGTTGTAACCATTATAGCTGTTTGATGATGCTTGCTTTGTGATTTGGTTAGATTTATAAAATGATTTGGTTGTCTATGATTTGATTGGTAAGCTGAAGATTGACAACTTAACTAGGAAGAATGAGAAGGTAGCGAAATTAGGAAGAAGGAGAAGGCTGAACCCAAGAGCTACAGCATTGACACTGTTTATAGACGATATAGCTGATTATAAATGCCATAATAATACTTAGCTATAGTGTTTTTATAAGGTGGTATTACATTTCGTTGATCTCCATTAGTGAATCCATATGACGAATATAAATATTATATAGTATGTTTCTTTCCCCCATCTAATTTGCTTGATTTTCTTGTATTCAGCGCTGTGCTTTTGCCATGTGAGGTTGATTCAATCATGATTTATGGATTGAGCAAAATTGGAGAAAAGGGTATGTGGTTTATTTGCTTATGTATTCATTTTATTTATTTATTTATTTTAAAATTTGTCATTTGGTTCTTTTGTGCAAATAATGCAGTCTACATTGTTTAAGAATTAAGGGAAATTAAGGTTTGTTCCAATTTTAAAGCTTTAAAGTTGTGTTAGGTGTTCGATGAGAATATATGATATTTGGGCTATAAAAGTTGTGATATTGAAATGTGAAGTGTTGGAGATTATTTTAGAGGGTTTTGAGTGATTTAATTATCGTGGTGATACTGGAAAACTCTTTTAGGAGTATGGTTAGCATTGGTTGTGTGTGTGGAAGTTTGATCTACGTGAGTATCCACAGTGCTAGAAACTAGATATTGATGTTTGGAGTTTGGATACTGCTTTGAATTTTATTCATGATTTTGAGGTGATATAGAAAATTCAAGCAGTTACTGTATAATAGTCGATTGTACAATTTTTTTTAGAGGCAAGTTTGATTTTCTAGAGTCCTTCTAAATGTGAATATATGAATTTTAAAACTAACTAGATACCCATGCAGGTTGTAGGCAATGCCCCTTCTGTTGTATCCAAGATTCCTCAAAGAATTCTCTCTGATGAGGTTCTATGAAAAGAAAAAAAAAAAAGATGTTTCTAATTCAATTGACTCCACCAACCAAGATTAGAGCTTTTATTACTAATTTGAATTAAGTAAGAAATCATTGACATCAATTCTCTTCATATCTATTGAAAGAAATTGATGATTCGTTTGACTCACCAGGTACAATGTGATGATATTTGAAGTTATTTCAACCATGGAGTAAATAAATAGGTTCGATGTGAATTATATCGAGGTTAGGTCCAAATCCTCTGTCACCTTCAACTCTGTGATGCATACTTTCTTTTGAAGTAAATGCTTTGAGATATACAGAGGAGTTTATTTGGTGATTTCTCTGTGAAATTCAATTGTATGGAGTTAATGGTGCTAGGCAGTGATTTCTTAAGGTATGTTTTTCATGTTATTAGTTTCTATTGCATTCATGAATTGGTTAGAGTAAGATATTGTGTGTAGATTAAGATGAATTAGACTTATTTAGATTTAGATGAAACTGTTATTATATAGTAGATACCAATGCTCTAGAATGAAAGACTTAACAAGTATGTACATTCGATCGTTATTGTATACATAACGGATGCAATTTGGTTATCCTTATAAAGGAATACATGTACAAGATGTTTGCTGAAGTAGATGGAAACAAAGTACTTTCTTGGGTTGCAGCTACCCACCAAGGGAGTCGATATCAGAGCACAAGACCAACAATTGAATGAGGCTCAACAGTACAATTTAAAGAATGGAAACAACATCGAGCAAGCGTTTTGCATTGACACACAGAATAGATAGTGCCTGTTAGTCCAGTTACTATGCCAAAACATTTTGAGAACTTTATAATAGACAAATGACTATGTCATTGGGTAAAATAATTTCAAACTACAAATCATTTCTTATTATATAGAATGTATAAATATTTTTAAGCGATTTTGTGTGTTTCAGGTTGTTCAAGAGAACATGTTAGACAACTAATCTCCTCAGATGAATTACCAACGAGAGATTTCGATGCTGAATATGCAGAAGTCATAGAGGAAGAAAGAGTAAAAGGTCATTCCTAAGCATCAAATGTCTAATTTGAACAATGCCATTTGCAAACTGTATATAGTCCTTTGTGAAGGAATAAAAAAGGAAGTATTCTGTAAAATCTTAAAGTAGATATGTAAATCATAAATTTCTGAATGAATAAAAAATGTTGGCCGATATAAATAGGCAAATATAGCCCCGATCTATATCTGATATAAATAGGAAAATAAGTAAATTTTCTTAGACAAATTTAACTTGATATTTATGTATATTTCATATTTATAGGCGGAATATTAAGAAGGTACTTATGAAATAGGTTCTTTATGATAAAGTGATCCTTTGGAATTCAATTTCATCCATCATAATAGGAAAAGAAATTTAAATAGAATATGTACAACAATGTCGTTGGACGGTTGAGTTCAACCAACATCGAAATATAGTATTTCAATTTGATTATGATGATTTTTTTGTTCGGGTGAAATTAATTGAATAAAACATTTTTCGATTTCAACATATTTAACTTGAATTAAATTGAAATCGAGTTTGATTTGAATAATTGAATCTAATTGATATTTTTCATAATAATTTGATCAGATTCATTTTTTTTCCCTTAAAATTAATTATCAATTTACACTAAAAGGCAATTTAAAATAATATAATAAAATATTCATTGATTAATAATTATTATTTAATAAAGTGTAAATGATATATAATGTGGAAACTTATCAAAATTGAATCCATTTAATAAAAAAAAATTACCAAACTAACTTTTATCGGTTTTTATGTAAAATATGATAATCAATTTATATATATATATATATATATATGGAAATTGATTATTTTTAAAGAAGTACTGTAAATAATATGTCAAATTTGAAATAAGTTCCCAATTTGTAAATTAAAAACAAAAAATCTATTCTAGCTACTTTTCCATCTAACCTTGAACTCTCAAACAGTTGGATCTGCAGAGAGGTTTTACTTTCTAATTTCTCTGTAAACTCTCCGAATTTGTTATCTTCTTATGTTGATGAATGTTGTCTATTGATACTCAAAAATAAATTTCAAATTCTTTCTTTAAGCTTTGATTAATATATATTAAAATATTTATTATTTAGTATTAAGAGTAAAACTAAATTATTTAGAATTAAGTAAAATTAAGCACATTTAGGCGTAGTTGGTAAGTGGATCTCTCGAGATCTCTTCCTATCTCCGAACTGTGCACTTAGGGTTCGAGTCAGTATGAAAACAAATACCAAATTGCAGTACTTTATAAAGAGAAGAAGTAAAATTATACGAAACAAGCATATTTACAATATATTATAAGAAATTAAATAAGATAAATGTTAAAAAAAATTATTTAAACTCTTAAAATTTACTCATTACCTATTTTGTTAGGTAAATTCATTAAATCATAATTTATTTCATATGATTAAAAAAAATCTCGTAAAATATTAAATATTTATTATAAAAAATTTCATACAAAAAATTATTCCACGCGCGTTGCTATATGTACGATGATATATGTACAAAAAATTATATTTCACACAAAAAATATACAAAAAAATTTACCCTAGTTTAATATAAAAAAATCTGATGATATATGTACGATTTCATGGAGACGTAACATTATAGATAAACCTTAAACTGTGTAAATTCAACTTGCACATCCAATTCATAACCATTGTACATTGAAATTGCACATTGGTAAGTAAACATATCAATCATGTTACATTTGTAACCTCTTTACATCAAATTTGTAACTTCTTTACATAAGATTCACAACATTGAATTTTAATATAACTTACATGAAAATCAAATTTTCTAACCGGATTAGTTAACTAAAAACACAATCGAGTCAAAATTTAAATTTAAATTATTAATTAATGTAAAAGTTCCGGTGCTATGAGTATTTGTTCATATCTTGTATATGGTGGAGTCGTAATAATATAGTTATAACTAATTCAATGTAAATTCACAACTTAAACATTCAATTCGTGACCTTTCTACGTCGGAATCGCGCATATATCAATCACGTTATATGTGTAACGTCTTTACATCAAATCTATTACCTCTTTACATAGGATTCACAACATGAAATTTTAATGTAACTTATTCAAAAATCAAAATCGTTAAGTCGTACCTGTTATCTAAAAATCACAATAGATATGAAGTTTTAATTTATAATTTAATTTAATATAAAAACTCTGATGCTGTAAGTACTGATTATAATGGAAACGTAACATTATAGATCAACCTCAAACAATGTAAATTCGCATATTGAACATCCAATTTAAGGTTGGCAAAATGGGTAGGGTACATGAGACCCTACCCTTACCAAACTCAAAAAGGGTAGGGTAAAGACCTACCCATTTAATTAAAAAAAAAAAAAAAAAAAAAACCTAATAGAACCGGGTTTAGAAAAAAAACTCATCTCTTTGAGGGTAGGGCAAGGGTAGACCCTAGGATCTATATCTTACCCTCTTTAGACCCTTACATGAGTGGTTCTGTAGAGATAAATTCTAAATGCAATATTTCTTATCCAAACCACACTAAGGTTAGATTTTTTTTTAGTTTTTTTTTTTGTTTTATAGATTTTATTGCTAGATCTAACATAAAAAGTTTTTTTTATTTAGATTATGCTATCGGTTTTTATTTTATTTTATTTATTTATTTTTTAAAATTACAAATCTATTATAAACGTATTGTATTTATCATTTTATTCTTTTTTAAATCCAATTTAATAAAATTAGTTTAATATATTAATTTTTGCTTCTCTCTCGATTTAATAATTTTTGTATTTATTATTTTATTAATTTTTCAATTTAATATATATATTTTTTGTGTATATATATATATATATATTAATAGACAAAATGTATTAATTACTCATTGGAAATTTAAAAAGTGATTAAAAATATAATTAATAAATGCATTTGAAATGAATTTTTTATTTATAAAATACTACATTTTCAATACCAAATAAATAATTAATGCATTAAAAATAAGAAGAAACAATTAATGCATGTTATTTTTTAAAATAAAAATACTAATTTTTTTAAATTCTTATATTTTTTCCTTTTACAATATTATTATTTTAATTTGATAATAAGTGTATTATGTTTTATTTTAAAAATAATATTATTTTGAAATAACTTTTTATCTATTAAAGTGGTAAATGTAATTTAAATACATGAATCAAAAGAAAAAAAAAAAGAGTATATAGATAAATGCATTAATGTTCATTGAGAATTTAATATGTGAGTAAAAATATAATTAATATACTAAAAAAATACATTTAAAATACCACCTTTTAAATTCTCAATGAACAATTAATGCACTTCTTAAAAAAATACAAAATTAATGCTTATTATAACTTTTTAAAAATGTATTACCTCTATTTTTTTATAATGTTATTATTTGATTTGATAATAAGTATATTATTTTTTAAGAATAATTTCAAATTTTAAATAACTTTTATCCATTAAAATTATAAATATAATTTAAGATGCATAATTTTTTTTAAAAAATAAATAGGATTCAAAGTGAAAGAGATATACGGTGTGATTTTGATAAAAGGGTACAATTGACTACAAAACACTTTTGATATTATTTTTGTAAATATAATGCAATATACAAAACACTTTTGTAAATAGTAATTTAAATAAATGTTTAACTTTTTTTTAATGTTGGATTTACTAATATGTAAATATATTATGTTATAAGAGTATCAAATTATGAAGGGTCTTATTAAGGGTAAGGGTAAACCCTTTTATTGTGAGGATAAGGGTCTCTACCCTTACCCACATTTTTAAAAAAAAGTAAGGGTAAGATTTAGACTCTCAAAAATTTTGAGGGTCTAATAAGGGATTGGGTAAGGGTAGACCCAAACCCTTACTTTTGCCAAGCCTACAAAGAATCCACCTTTATCTCTAGTGTCGCAACCTCCGGAAGACGACGATGAGGTCGTCGAGGTTCTTCCTATTTTAGTTCTAGAGATAATTTTAATCTCGGATGATGAGGTTGGTAATGGGCACGTGAAAAACCCTAAGCACGTAGAGGTGAAAAATATTGGTACCGATACAGAGAAAGATGACAATTCAAGAGATGTCAACTACTTACCTTGTAGATCTCCACTTTCGGCAATCCAAGATTCTTCCACACTCTCTTATTCGTGGTAGAGAGTGTAGTGGGATAATCTAGACGCCTAGATGGATAGAAGTTGATGATGTTGGTCCTAGCGGAAATCATGTGATGGATTTAAGGAAGAATCCCGAAGTACATTCTGAGAAGGAATTGAGACAAATGAACAATTAGACCATGGAGATCATAGAACAAATGCATTTTTTATGATCATTTTCATTATAGACATCATTTCAATGCCGTATTATTTTGTGATCATGGTTTTTTTCGTATGTTTTTTCCATGATTATTTTTTAGTCGGTTATTATTACATTCTTATCTTCTTTGTGAAATGATTTGAATGCATGAAATATTTATTATTGGTCATTTTTTTTGCATAATCGCTTTGATCTTGTTGTCTAATGTGGGATTTCTAAATATGATGTATTTTTAGGGCTACATTGCTCCCTAGCATGACTTGGTATGATGACTACGACCAAAGAATGTGGAGGGTGATTAGGTTGTCAAACTATCTTTTCCGAATCCCCTTCCTGGTTAAGTCTTTATATTTATGATTGCTTAGGTTGGAGAAATAGCGTTATTGGAAGAAATTATGCTAAATTAGGAACATAAATGGGTCTCTAATGTTATTTATGTGTATCGGTACTAGCATATACTTCGAAATCCATAGTCGATGAGTTAAAAAGGGGGAGAAAATGAATTGTGACGATTGCGATATTTGGCACCTAAGATTTAGTATATTCTCGAGGAACAGTATGCCCTTAAAACCTTGAGAAACACCATGGTTCAACCTGAGCAAGGTAATCTGCATAGTTATGCGTAATATGGAAGCCTTTATACATATATGTCCTAGAAGTACAATAATAGCATTGCATGGATCTCAATCCTCTCTAGCATAGTCTATGACCTCATGTGTGGATATGAGTGTCATGAGACATCCTAGGATATTTAAGTTGCTTTCAAGGAAAAATATTGTGGTAATTTCAAGTATGATACTACGGCGGTTGACAATTAATTTTTTAATGCTTACAATATGCATCGAGATTACAGTTTATGTCAGCATCTCCGGGATATAGCTAACATGATTTGAGAGCTTTAGTCATCCAGTTATATCCTTACAGATGAGCAACAAGTGTAGATAGTAATCCGGTCCATTCCTAACGGCTAAAAACATATGAAGATAAATATAACGCATAATAATAATATTAAGGCATTTGATGATATTTCTCGTCATACTGAGCTTGGGGATAAACACTTGGGAATGGCTAAATCCTCGAAGTAGCTTTATATGGTTAAGACCAGCGAGCGCATGAAAACAATTGCAATAGGGGTCAGAGGGGCACAAAGAAAGAAAAAGGTATTGTAAACCCTAACCTGCCCGGATCTAGAACCCAAATAATAAGCTCTAGCGTGGTGTAGGTAAGAGGAAGGACAAGAGTAAGACTAAGTCTTTCAAACGTGAAAAGATGGGCACTTTGCTCGTGAGTGAACTGAGTAAAACATATTGATAGCTTTTCACAAGCTTTCATATTGTGATATTTTTAATTTCCAGCTCCGTTTTTGTTTGTTGAGGCTCATCCAATGTGGATTATAGACTCAAATGCAATAGGCCATGAAGCTGGAGATAGAGGAGTGTTCGTAAAGTATCGTTAAATTCCATGAGATACTAACTAGATATATGTAGGGAATAACTCGTATGTTCTTATGCCGAGTATAGGCTCCTGCATATTGATGATGCGAGGAGACCAAAATTATTCCTACATGTTGTCTACTATGCTCCAAATACAAGGCACAATATTGGCTCTGTTCATGTTTTTACTCTCTTATGGATATAAGTTGTGTTTTTTATTTTGGAATGATAGCTTGACATTGTCATTTTTTTTTGTTTCTGTTGGTTTTTAGACATATACAAGATGGTTTTATGGTACTGGATATTAACAGTTATTCATATCCTTCATTGGTTGTGATAGTAGTGATTCTTTTGTTTCCTCTTCTAATTGTGAGGTGAGTATATGATATGCTAAACTTATTTATATTGGACAAGAATGAATGAACATATTGGCCAAAGAGGGGATTTTGGATCTTATGACAAGCTCGAATTGGTAACCTGTGGTCATTGTCTAGCCGGGAAAACTACTAGAAAACTTTTTGGTAAGGTTACCAGAGCTAATAATCCATTAGAGTTGCTTCATTTTTATATTGATGGATCGGTGAATGTTAAGAGTATGAAGGATGCATCATACTTTCATACCTTATAAGATGAATTTATCTGTCTCGGTCTAGTTTATCTAATCTCCATAAGTCCGAAGCTTTGGGTTACTTCGTGAGATTTGTTGTTATTATGAGAATCAATTAGATAAGACATTGAAAAGTACTATGTAATGTCTTTATAAGATGAATTTATCTATCTCGGTCTAGTTTATCTAATCTTCCATAAGTCTGAAGCTCTGGGTTGCTTCATAGAATTTATTGCTATGATGGAGAATCAATTAGATAAGACATTGAAAAATACCATGTATTGACCGAGGACTAGATTATCTATCTGAACTATTCAAGAAATTGTGTTTGGAATAAGGTATACTGATATACAGTTGACTATTCCTAAAACTCAAAAGCAAAACAGGTTTGCTGAGTGAAGGAATAGACTAGAAATAGTTGGATATATTATGGGACAAGCTAATCTCCCATTCTCGGATTGGAGAGATGCATTCCTAATTGCGACTCGTATTCTTAATTGGTTCCCTACAAATCAGTGACTTAAACTCCATACGAGTTTTTTGAACAGGTAGGAAACTTGATAGCTCCTATATACGACCCTGGGAGTGCATTTACTATGCACATGATCTTTCTAGAAAATATGAAAAGTTGGACGCTAGAGGAAGGAAATGTATTTTCATATGTTACCCTGTGCAGTCCAAAAGGATATGTACTAATAAGAGAAAGTTAAGAGATGTATATCTCTTAAATATAGTCACTTGATGAGGTTTTTAAAGAGAATGAATTTTTGAGATAAAGTGATGTTAAAAGAGAGACTTCCTTCTTTGAACAAGATGAATCAAAGGACTTGATACCATTGCAAAATGTAGAGGAACATAATAAAGATGGAATAGACTCTATTCCCACTGAGAGCAATCAAGTGCCAATTGAATAAGCTCCACAACTTAATCGTAGTGGGAGCGTGCCTGAATCATCAATTTGAATAAGAAGAAGAGTTTTAGCTCCCTAACGATGTTTTGAGATCGAATGAGAGACTTTCATGTTGACTTCACATGACGGTGAGAATCGAAGAATGTGAAAGAAACTTTCAAATCACTGATGAAAAATTTATGGATTAAAGCCATGGAAGAGGATATGGAATCAATGAAAAGTAACCGTGTCTAGACTTGGTTAATTCATCACCTAATAAAAAAGCCTTCGGAAGTGAGTGGATCCTTCGCGTTAAACGGAAGAGAAATGGCATAGTTAAAAGATATAAGGCGAGGTTGATAGTGCAAGGTTATACCCAATAAGAGGATATTGACTATAGAGAGATATTTTTCTCTTACGGTGATATTTGCATCTATTTACCTGATCCTTGCACTTGTCAATATATGGACTTGGAATTACATCAAATGGATGTAAAAGACCATATTCCTCAATGGAGGACTAAAAGAAAAGATATACATGGAACAACCTGAAAGTTTTATAACTGAAGGCCACAAAAGTAAAGTGTGGAAGCTCTTGAGGTCTAATTATGGACACAAGAAATCCTCTAGACAATGATACATTCGTTTTATCGAATTTGTCATTATCATATGAATTTCAAAGGACAGAAGAGGACTATTATGTGTATGTGGAAGGTTAAAAGATAATTTTGCAATATTATTTATACATGTTGACGATATCTTAGTGGCGTGTAATGACAAGAAGCTTTTACTTAAGGTAAAACAGACTGGTTATGTACTAATTTCAAACTTGAGAACATGGGTGAGACTGCCTATATTTTATGAGTAAAAAATCTCAAGGGATTGAGAGAGAAAGATCTTGGCCTTAACTCAATAACTTTATATATGAAAGATCCTTCAGTGTTTCCTTATGGCTGGCTGTAAGCTAATAGATAATCCCATTGAAAAATGGTAGACTCTAAGTCTTGATATATGTCCTAAGACTCTGCAATGGAGTGAGAAAATGAAGTATGTACCATATGTGAATGCCATCAAAGCCCGATGTATGCGATAATGTGTATAGGGTCATATATTTGTTATGCAGTTAGACTCGTAAGTAGATATCAGTCAAACCCGGGAAAGAAATATTGAATAGCTATCAAAAGGAATACTTGCTTACTTGAAAGGAACTGCAGATTGCTCTCTATGTCATCAAGGCAGCATTACGCGTCTAGTTGCATATACAGATGGGGACTGGGGCGGTAACCTAGATGAAAGAAAGTCCATGTCAAGGTATGTATTCATTCTTAGCCATGGGGCTATTTTCTAGAGTGGCAAGAAGTAGACTTGCATAGCATTATTAATTATAGAAGCAGATGTTGTGTTCTGCTTAGTGGCTGTGCAAGAGGTGTTTGACTTTGACGATTCTTGGAGGATCAGTTTTTTGGAAAGTGATGAGCATAAGCTAGTTATTGTTTATTCTGATAACCAGATGGACATAGCATATACAAAGGATGCTAAGTATCATAATAAGTCTAAACACATAGAGACCAAGTCTAATTTTGTCAACTATATTGTGACTAAGAGAATTATGACGATCGGATATATATTTACACCTGCTATGACGGCAGACCCTCTTACCAAATTCGTGCCTAAAGATGTGTTTCATGTGCATGCTTGATGGTTAGATCTACATAAATTGTAGTATCTTTGATTGTTTTATCTATGTTCATATGTTTATTGTTTTATTGATATGCCCAAGAGTCTAGCATATTTGGGAATTTCTTATCCCAGAGTATGTCATCAGGTATTGGAGACTAGAAACCGGAAGCATATAACACATCTATAATCCTATCAACAAGTAATAATTGGCATTTAATAGCTCAAACTTAAAAACATCATAAAATGGTGGTTGAAGAAATCTTACCCAATTTAAAGAGTGAAGAAAGGCTTGTTTATTTCTCTTGAAAACCACCAAATTAGGTTGTGAGTAGTGTGGGTTGAATAAATGGGAGTTGGTTGGGAGTATGTGAGAGTAGATTTTGTTTTATGCTACATGAAGATATGAGATGAGGTTTTTCGTTGAGAATGAGAGGGTTTATGAGTGGAAAGGGGTATTTGGGGTTTTATGATGGGTTCTTTAACGGGCTGGGGCCAATTTGGATTTTTAGCCCACTAATCAGCCCACTGACTCCCGGTTCGCCATTGCACTCAATCTCGTTTTTAAGATATTGTTTGGTTTTAAAATGATTTGTTCAACTCAAAATTCTATCATTGTGCAAAGTGTTTAATTTCAAAATCAAAATAGTTTTAGTTAGAAAATCCAAAATTTGCCCAAAATTCCCGTCTTTGGAATTAAAGCCCCATTTACGAAAATATCTCAATTTACTCATTTTATCCCTATGCTTTTGTTCTATAGCCTTTAATTACCATTTTTTCCCTAGAGTGAATTTTGAATTATTCCTATTTGAAATTTCAAAAGTTTGAACTTTGATCAATATTCAATATTGACTCAAAATACCGAAAAATTCTAGACCAAAAACTTTGATGTTATAGGCCTTCTATATCTAATCCCATGTACTAGATCTCAAATAGTGTTTATAGTAAATTTATGGCTAGATACTGTTTCGCTCCGACTAGAAGAAATTGGAATGATATTAAACCTATTCCCCAATATTGATAATATGAATTTGATTGGAACTCTGGATGAAATCCAAATGACTACTGAGTATTTGAAATGAGAATTTGAAATGAAAGGTCTGGTGAAGACCAAGTATTGTCTTGGTTTAGTAATGGAACATAGATCTAATGGAATTTTGGTTCATCAAAAGTCTTATAGTGAAAAGATTTTACAATGTTTCCGTTTTGATAATTCTCATCCATTGAGTACCTCTATGGTCGTTTGATCTCTTGATCTAAAAATGATCCATTGAGATCCAAAGAGGATGGTGAGATTATTTTGGATCCTGGAGAACTATATTTGAGTGCAATTTGTGTTCTTTTATATATAACTCAATGTACTAGACCTGATATTGCTTTTGCAATGAATTTATTAGCTAGATACAGTTCTGCTCCAATTGGAATACATTGGAAATAAACATTCTGCTCCAAATGTAACGCCCAACACTCAGCCACAACGTAGATGCTTTCGGAGACCATAAGGCCACATTACAACCATTCATTCGATACTATTATTATGAAAATAAACACAAAATTTAAATAGTTCAATTATAAAATAAGATCAAGAACCTGTATCGCAATCAATATTAAAATACCTAATTTTCAAAAAGAACAAACAACTGTCTCGAATTCAACAATAAATATCCATTAATTAGTTTACAATTCCCAAAATAAACTGTCAAAACATATAATAAACTTAAAATACTAAAAAAAAGTTTACATATCCTTCAAAGACTAATAAAAAATAAATAAATGGCAGTTCTCAATATAGTTCCAAAAATCATGAAAAACTTGACATGCTTTAAATGTTATGCTGGGACATTTAATCTGCTCAGTCGTCTGTTTCACATTTTCTATAGGAGAGACAAGAAAAAGGAAGAGAAAGCAACGTCACACTATCGATGTATGGTTAGCAACTCACACTCCAATAAGAACACACGAATGCGTCTATTTAGCATTCAGTAATGCTATTGGTACACAAATGCACTTAAACTATCAACCAATTATGTGAGAAAATAAACCCATCCAATTGTTTAGCCTTTACAATATGCATCTAACATTCCTTTATTTGTCTAAATTCTGATTGTGCTCAGTTGTTTTCAGGTATCATTATTTAATGTCTAAATAAGTACATTAATAGTTATTTAACCCCCAAGCATTCAATTTCATGCAATACAATCATCACTCATTAACAATCACGTTAATAGTTTCAATTGTTATAGACTGCCCCTAATCTACTATCGATAATGAAACGAGATCAATTAGGCTAAAGCCACACAATAAGGTCCGAAGATCCGTAGCGTCTGTCCGAAGACCGAAATCCGTAGCGTCGTTTAATCCCTTCGGGACGGACAACTACCTTAGGTTTTAAAAGTTATTGATTATTGCACCATCATCGAATGTTGCCAATTGTTTTATAAAATGTGCTGATGTTGATCTTGTATTTTGATTGCTGACTCTAGCATGACTGCTCACTTTCAGCTACAAAGTTTCTGTGATATCTTACGTATTCGATGGGAGTCAACCTGTAGTCGTACAAAGGGGCGTGCTTTGGAGATAATGGATAAATTGGTGAGATTATGTTTGTTTAATTATATTTATACATATCATCACTTAAGTCCATTGTATTGTTGGTTGATTATTCTGAAATTAAGACTGTTTGATAATTAGCATTGTTGTTGTGTACATCTGCTGCTTTTTATTCATTAATGGAACGCCTACCGAAGGATGTGGTACGGGTTTGGCTGATGGTTCCTTTTAGGCTCGTTCTCAAATGGCATTATGTTAGAATACAGAGTTTTTCTCACACACTTTTTTTTTAGCATTTTCTACATAGGTGGACTGTTCATTGAAACTTCCATTATTACTTGCAATCAAGTCCTGCTTGTTCTTTTTCTTTTTTCCAGTGCACATGCTATGTGAGATCTTCTTAGACATTGAGTGAATGCTTGACAATTTATCTGATGAAATTGCTTTGTTTGAAGGTTGATGGTATTCAAAATTCTTCCCCTGGAGTGTCACAAAGGATTCCATTCTGTTATGTGGTTAATTTTCCAACTGTTCCTGCCCTGCGGAAGTAATCTGTTTTCCCCATCCTTGATTGTGTACCTGTATTAATTATTTCGAACTTATTTAATTATTTACGTGCATTTTTTTCTTCTAAGATTATCTTTCATTTATGTCAATATTAGGGAATATGCTGAACTTTTAGTTAGCTTGTGGCTTGATTGGGGAGGCTCTTAAAATTTTCGAGGATCTAGAATTATGGAACAGTCTAATATATTGCAACTGGTATGGCTTCCTGAAAGACATGTATCAATCAACATCTTCTGTTTGTTTACCTTTTCTTCCTCTTAATGTCCTTGTTGCCCATGAGAATTATTTTTATAAGATATGAAATAACAGCCTACTGGGAAAGAAAGCAGCTGCTGTTGAACTCATAAGGATGCGTCTCTTAGAGGTCCCAAATGATCCCAGGTTATGGTGTGTTGACTGCCTGCCCTTTTTCTGCTTTATTCACCTATGTATCAATTTACATTCCTGTTGAATTAGGGATAATATTTATCTCTTCTGCTGGTAATTTCAAACTAAATAGAATATCTATCTAGATTTTAGATATAAAAGAAAATCATTTACTTACATTTCTCGTAGAAAGCTTGGAGAAATATTAATGTTGTCTTTTTGCTAAGGTGTTCTCTGGGTGATGTTACAAATAATGATGCCTGCTATGAGAAGGCTTTGGAAGTTTCAAAAGACAAGTCTGCTCGGGCAGGTGTCCCTCATTACTAAAATAAATTACATTTGTTTTGATTTTGATATTATTATTATTATAATTATTATTATTTTATTTTATTTATTTATTTATTTTTTTTTACAAATGTTAACCTGCAACAGCGAGCTCTTGCACGTAGCGCATACAATAGAGGTGACTATGATACATCTAAAGTCCTTTGGTATGTTTAATGTTTTTACTTATAAGCTTGTGTGTTTTACGTCCTGTCAATTCTCTACTTGATAACCGCTCTAGCCCAATGACTGATACCTTGTTACATCCCAGGGAGTCTGCTATGGCCTTGAATTCGATGTATCCAGATGGTTGGTTTGCTCTGGGTGCTGCTGCATTGAAGGTAAAACGTATAGTGTCAGCTCTGTTCTTGTATCTGGATTTGACAGATAAAAATTTCCCTGAATATCGATACAGGCTCGCGACGTTGAGAAGGCCCTTGATGGGTTCACTCGAGCTGTTCAACTTGATCCTGAAAATGGGGAAGCGTGGAATAATATTGCTTGCTTGTATGCTCCCTCTTGTCATATTAATTCTATCTTTATTTATTTATTATCATTAAAAATCTTATTCAATGCTTTGCAAGTGAGAGATGTGGTGACAGTGAGTGTATTTTCTATTAGAGCACCTGTGTAATAGTTCTGCGGTAGATTCTATTTGATTGGAAAAAAGTCTTGTATTCTCCTGACCACCTATTTTAACAAACACACCTCCTCATACTAATTAAAGATACTGTTGTGTGGAATTAATGTTTATGAAATTCAGTTTGATACAGTGTCTGGTGGGTGGGTGCCGGTGAGGTGACTATTTCTTAAGATGCCATGTGGTTGTCCATTGCAATGACTGCCTCAAGGCACTCACTGGCTGCTATGAGGCAGCAATTACCTAGCAGGGGCTAAAAGGGCAGTCTGTGATTTTATTTTATACTTTTTCATCCCCAACGCTTTCATGGGCTTCGGTCTATCTGTTCTATGATATTTTTTTAATATGTTAGAAATTTTTTATGTTTGGATTTTTGTTGGGTTTGTCTAGTTTTGAATGGTACTTACTCGACTTGTGAATTTTGTGATCTTTATTGATCATAGAAGTCACTCTGCATCGCAGGCACATGATCAAGAAGAGGAGTAAAGAGTCTCTCATTGCATTCAAGGAAGCCCTAAAGTTCAAGTTCTGTCATTTCCCTTAACGAGTTCAATATTCTAGAACAATGCATTAAGAGATTTACGCTTTCCTAGCATTTTTGTATATTTAATAACATGCTAACTACTTTGGTGACAGACGGAACAGCTGGCAGTTATGGGAGAATTATGGCCAGATTGCTTTTGATGTGGGCAGCATTAGTCAGGTAATTTTTTGGTATTGATTGAATCATTTTGCCATCTCTTTTTAGACACAATTGTTTTTTAAGTGGTGATAGATGTTCTACATGTTTCCTTTGAAAAATCAAATGAGAACTTTAGACTTGATTAGAGTTTCTTTGAGAAGCATAATGAAACATGAAAATTATTAGAAAGAACTACATTATTGAATGTTTGCCAGTTTATCATAATTGCTTAAAAATATACATGAACATGTATGCATGTCAACCAAGTCAGTTTTAGAAGTGTCATAGTTATTGTGATTGCCTCTGATAATTAGTTTAAATAAACATTAGCTTATTTATCAATTTTTTGGCTGTCTCATCAATGACGAAGTTCATGATGAACAAGTGGCATATATATGGATGTCAATTGTAAATTTATTTTGTTATTCTCACTCAGTAGTTCTTTACCCAATCTTTATGTTTGCAGGCCCTAGAAGCAGTACAGATGGTCTTGAATTTGACTGATAACAAAAGAACTGATGCTGAATTATTAGAAAGAATTATGCTAGCCTTGGAGAAAAAGATTACTGCCAGACATTCAGAGTTATCTGAAGCCAATGGTAATATTAGTAATAAGCAAGGTATTTCTGCAGATTCACCTGTCAATGAATCTATCCATGATGAATCTACTATGGGAAGATCTCGGCCTGAGCATTTGATGGAGTTGCTTAGTAAAATCTTGCAACGGGTTTGCAATTGTACCCTTGATCTACATTTTCTCAACATCAGTCATGTTGATATGAAAATAAGGGAGATCTGACATGACTGATTCTGTATTATACTTAAATTATTAGCGTCTCCAAATTCAATATGTGTAAACTAATTTTTATTTTTATTGTATTTTTAAAAATTTTATTTTTTATTATTTTCCCTACAGGTTGTTCGAAGTGAAAGTAGGGTAGATACATGGGGCTTCTATGCCAGATGGCACAGAAATAAGGGAGATCTCACAATGTGCTGCGAGGCCCTCTTGAAGCAAGTTAGATCATATCGGGTTTTACCTCTATCTGTATCTGAAAATAATACATATGATCTGATTATGCATTATAATTTGTTTCATTTTGATAGGCTTGGGGTTTAATCTACTTGATAAATATATCTACTTTATAATTTGTGGTAAATTAGTAAAGCAAAGGGTTTAGTCCATTTCCTAGATGCAACTAAAGTTTTTGCAATTTCATGAACTTCACTTCTTTACTGCAGAATTTAAGAATGCAGACTAATTTGAGTACTTGCTGAATTATACTATTAGTGTATGCCATAATTTTGATGAAGCTTAAAATAGTCAGTTTATTATTGTAATTTGTATATGGTTAAATAGTTATTGTTGCCTGTCTGTGATCATCGCTCTCCCCCAGGGATCTGATTTGTGGCAAGATAGAGAGAGGTTTCAAAAGTTTGCACATGCTTGGAACTTTGTAGAGTGTACTGTGAAATTTCCTCAACAACTGGTAGCCATTGAGAACTCTTTGCAGCTGAGATGCACCTGAAGAACTCTATCAAACAGGCAAGCATATTTATCGCATTTAAAGATGATTGACTAGCATCTAGAATTATATGCATTAAATATTTCTCTGTAGGTAGACTTACATCATTTCATATTCGCATCAGTGTTTTTTCATATTTCTTTACCGCTTTTAACAAGATTGAATATTAACATACACTTACGGAATCTCAGGCTGAAAGATTTTCTGACATGAAAGAGTTCAAAGATCTTCAAGCTTGTCTAGATGATGTGAAGGTGAAACTTCAATCTGTGATTTGAAGCCTACTTAGGTTCAGGATCTTTCATACAACATTGAAGGTATGATCAGGTCACAGTAGTGTAGTCTATATTGATAGTTTGAAATTTTAGCAGGCATACACATGATATAGTTTATTGGTTTTAGTTAGGTGTGAAACTGGTGTAATTTATAGATCTAACATTACCATCTTTTTTCAGAATTATGTTCTTGTATTATGTCTTACTCAGTGTTGTAACTTACAATTTCTGCGGCCTTGTAAATACAATTTTGAGTGTCTGTACTGTAAAAGAAAGTATTTTTTAAGCTGTTCTGCCTTGCTAGTTTAATGCTGTTTCTTGAAACCTCATTAGATTTACATCATGTACTGATACTGAATTATTTTATTTCATTTCTTGCTACATCACAGATCTCTCTTTTCATGCATCTATCTATCTATGCTGCCGAGAGGTAGGCAGACCTTTCTTTGCCCCAAAATTCTCTGACTTGTTCAAAAGCTTTAACAGGTTCTCTCGGTGTAAATCACTGTGTGATTACTCTCCTATAAATGTTCTTGATTTTCTCTTGGGCCATAGCATTGGAATTGTTGATCTAGTTTGTCTTTTGTTTTTGTTTACATTTCTTCATTTGTCGTTTGTTTTTGTAGTTGACACAAACACACGAAACAAAATTCTCAAGGTCTTATAAAGGGATGGTCCACCACATTGCGTTGAAAAAGATTGTAATCTAAAAACAAAATACCAAAATTAATCCAGACAAGCTATCTCTAAGCAATCAACATGATAATCAACACCAAACAATGTTGTAAACATTTCTTGGTTTGTCTGGTATTTAATACACAATTTCAGGTATATTATTCATGAGATTTTTATATTTTATTATAATATAATTTCTTACCATTTTTTATTTTTTTAAATGGGGCTGCTCCTTCCAGATTTGGGGATAAGAAAATGGGTAAGCAAGGAAAAGACAAAATTGCACTCATTTTTTCAACTAAAAGAAATCTGCCACGTGCAGCGAACACAAAATTAGTTGTTTACCAATTTTCCTTTTCGAAATAGATATACAATACTCGAAACCATATGCCTCCTTCCTCTTGTCTTTGAGTTTTGGTGTTCACAATGGCGGTCCAGTGGGGTATTACACTCTGGCTGTCTAATGTGGTGTGGTTAGCTCTTAGAGGTTGGATTTCTTCCTGCTTCACTATTGCTGATGAGATTGCTGCCTCCATCAGATATGCCGATATCGGTCCTTTTCACGTTGGCTGACTCTTCTCATTCTCTGGTTGGTTTGTCTCTTGCAACTTCTATATTTGATCGATTTCTATTTTTGTCTATATTTTAATTTTAGTAGGGGAAGCTACTGTTAATTCACTGTCACTGCTTTTCTTGTACAATTAAAGGTTGAATTGAATTTGATTAGGTCGCAGCTTGAACTGGTTAATTTGACTTTTTCTTCAGGAGAACAGAAACCCTAGTGCTTCCAATTTTGAGCCTTTATTACTTACCCAGAACCCAAAACCCTAGCCTTAGTTCATATACATTTACCATAACTTGAGTGGTCGTTACGTTCTTCCAATTTAACTCTTATTATCTTATAGGCGTATGTATAGAGAATTATCTTATTATTTGTGGACCAGATATTCTTGAAGCATGGTAGTATTCATATCAATAATCTTAAACGTCTGATAATTTTTATCTTTGAAATTGAACTCTATAGACTCCTCTTTGGGTTTCTTCCTTTCCTATGATATTGGTATCTTATTTTACTGTCTGTTGGCTTTGTGATCGGTTCTAATGGGTTTAGAGAGAAGCTATTTTTGGCTTTCTAGATGATATTAACAAGTGATTGACTCTTTAGCTAGCCTTTCTATGTGGATGCTGATTGTTCTTGCTATTTTGAAACCTTGTCAATTGATACTCATAGTTCTGATGGATCGTTTTAAAACCACTTGCTTCTCATAGTAGAAATCTTAATCTCTTGAGGTTTCATGGAAACTCTAGATTCTTTATTTGATTTTCAAGGAAATATAAGGTTCTAGTATAGGTCAGTGCTTGGCAGTCTATTTGAGATAGCTCTATAACCATTCTAGTAGCGATTTTTTTTATCACTCTCACAAGCACTTTCCCGGTAAGGAATAAGGAATGGGCAAAAGGTTTATAAAATGGATGGAATTAAAGCTAATTTTCTTACTTATTGTAGTATCCAGCAGAACCTTCAAGATTGAAGATTCTGGGCCATTTTGCTAAAAGTTATTGTCCATGTTTGGCTTATTGATGATAAAGATGTGGGGTTCTTTCTCTTTTCCATTTTTATTCATATTGGTTTTCTTTCTCTTTTTTTTCTTTTATTTATTTGGCTTTCCTCAGTGTGAATAATAGCTCATCAAAGCTAGGCCAACTACAGGCTCCTTTTGAGTTTTTTAATCAGTCAATTATGTAGACATGAAATGTATATTGCTTCTGTTGAACAATGATTATATGGATTTCAATACTATTATTTCATTAGTAACAAGTGATTTTAGCAATGTGAGTCACTATTGATTGTTTAGTAATGTATTGACAAAATAATTGGAGAGTTATGATATACGATAGTATGAAAAGAGTTTTGTTTATATTCTCCATTCCTTCTCATTCCACATTCATTATTATCAGCATATCAAGAGTTCAGGTACAAGAGCAAAATCTTTGTATTATTTATAATTTTGCACAACCTAGGATGGAAATAAAATCCAGTTCAAAAGTAGTCAAACTATGAACATCACTCGGTGCCTACGTTTTTTGACCTTTAATTGGTTAGCTATTGATATTGTGGTTATTGCTTATTCTAGAACTTCGGCAATTTGAAGGCCGAAAAATTTTATTTGATTCATTTCATCCTTATTTTAGTCTTATGTGATTAAGTAACACCTGCATTTGCTCCTGAATATATCTACTGTCTGTTTGCTCTTGAGAATTTATGTTTCTTTTTAATGATGCAGCCTAGGAAAACTTCAAGAGCAGAAAAGGAGAGAAATATCTTCAGGGTAGATCCCAATTGGTGTCTAATTTAAGTGAAAGTGGGTACTGTCTGCTGATCTTGATTCTTGCTTATCAGTTCACTAAATTGCAGTTTGATGTCAGACCTTATTCCTTTGTTTAAGTTTTATTTCCTCTGGCTACTTCTATCTGGAAGTTATGGTGGGTTAATGTTACTTTCTATGGGTAAGTTCTGGAGCCTGGAGGTATGACTTGTGTGTGATATTGATCAATCGATTGTAAAGATAGTATATACCTAACAATTAGGGTTCAGGGCCTGAAATTTACTGCTATCTTTGTTGGAAGAAAACTTGGCTCTGCCCTTGTTCACAGAAGAATTATAGTTCAGAATATATTGTGAAGCACATAGCAATCATTTATCTACGTAGTAAAGATACTCTTTATATTTGTTCATCTTCTGCAACTATTTAAATAGTTGCTACAGCAGTTAACTGATATTTTAATAGCTCCTCTAGCAAAATCTATGAAATTCATTGAGATTCCAATCGAGCAATTGTTCAATATTGGAAATCATTTGGATGATTTTCTAAAGATTTATTTGGGGTTCTAAACGGTTATAGTTGTATCCTTACAAATATTTATTCGCTTCACTTGTCAGTGTAGTAAATCCACATTCAGTCTCACTTGCAGGGTAATTTGGTCGTCTCAGGTTACTCTACCAACAAGTATTGTTATGGGACTATCTGCTTGCACACTCTGTTGTGTCAAGACTTTTCAAACAAAGTTTTTGAGTGGATTGATGGCCAGATAATACAACCCAATGCTGTCTTGTTATCCTGTGAGGATCAAATTGTTACATTATACCAAAATCAGATTATGGAATCTCATGCACCACTCCGCTGTCAAAACTAAGATAATCGAGAAGAAAGATTATAGCCCCAGTTCACACATAGCCAAATCCAATTATCTGATAACGAGGCTAAGCAAGGAAGGAAAAATCAACGAAGCACGTAATGTCTTTGATGAAATGCCTGAAAGAGATGTGATTGGTTGGACTGCGTTGATATCTGGGTATATTAGATGGGGATACGTAGAAGAAGCTAGAAGATTGTTCGATAGAGTTGATTGTGTAAAGAATGTAGTCACTTGGACGGCAATGGTTGGGGGATATCTACGACATAAAAAGGTTATTGAAGCAGAGCAGTTGTTCTGGGCAATGCCTATTAAAAATGTGGTTTCTTGGAACACTATGATTGATGGGTACATGCGAAATGGGATGGTAGATAAAGGGTTAAACCTGTTTTATGAAATGTCTGAAAGAAATGTGGTGTCTTGGAACATTGTCATAACTGCTTTGATGCAGTGTGGGAGGATAAAGGAGGCAAAAAGATTGTTTGATCTAATGCCTGAAAGAGATGGGGTTTCATGGACTCTGATGGTTACTGGATTGGCTAGGAATGGTATGGTTGATGAAGCTAGATTGGTGTTTGATAACATGCCAGGTGCAGAGAGGAATGTGGTCACTTGGAATGCTATGGTTACTGGGTACTCGAAGAACATGAGATTAGATGAGGCATCTGACTTGTTTGATAGGATGCC
Source organism: Cardiospermum halicacabum (assembly GCA_031304145.1). Lineage (NCBI taxonomy): Eukaryota > Viridiplantae > Streptophyta > Magnoliopsida > Sapindales > Sapindaceae > Cardiospermum > Cardiospermum halicacabum. Next base: position 33,166,320 of record CM062393.1, read on the forward strand.
GGAAAGGGATTTACCCTCTTGGAACACTATGATTACCGGATTTATTGAGAATGGAGAATTGACAAGGGCAATGAAGTTGTTTCATGAGATGCCTCAGAAGAATGTTGTTTCTTGGACTGCTATGATCACTGGGTACGTAAAAAATGGACAAAGCGAAGAGGCATTGATAATGTTCCTGGAAATGTTGAGAGATGGAGTGAAGCCTAATGAGGCTACATATGTCAATACTTTAAGTGCTTGCAGCGACTTAGCTGGTCTTTGTGAGGGACTGCAAATGCATCAGATGATAAGTAAGACAATCTATCAGGTTAGCACATTTGTTGTATCAGCCCTCATAAACATGTATTCGAAATGTGGAGATTTAAACACAGCACGGAAAATCTTTGACGACGGAATGCTGAGCAAGAGGGATTTAGTATCATGGAACGGTATGATCGCAGCCTATGCACATCATGGACACGGAAGAGAGGCTATCTACTTGTTCGATCAAATGCAGGCTTTAGGCTTTAAACCAGATGATGCCACTTATATAGCCTTGCTCTCAGCTTGCAGCCATGCTGGTTTAGTCGACAATGGCCTAAAATTTTTCAGCAATCTAGTTCAAGATGCATCAATAAAATTACGAGAAGAACACTTCGCATGCTTAATTGATCTCTGCGGCCGAGCAGGGAGAGTGAAGGAGGCAATTGATATAATCGAGCAGCTCGGATGTAAGCAATCAGCATCAACATGGGGAGCTCTTCTAGCTGGATGCAAGGTTTACACAGAATTAAACATAGGAAAGCAAGCTGCAGAAGAGCTATTAGAATCACAACCGGAGAATGAAGGCAGTTACTTGCTATTATCTAACATATATGCTTCAACTGGAGCATGGAGAGCTGCTGCTGGATTAAGATCAAAAATGAAGGACAAAGGATTGAAGAAACAGCCTGGTTGCAGCTGGATTGAAGTAGGAAATAGAGTTAATGTGTTTGTTGTTGGTGATAAATCTCATTGTCAAGCTAAGCTAATCTATTCTTTACTCAACAATCTTCATATCCAAATGAAGAAAGCTGGAGATACATCATCAGTTATATGAAGAAGTTACATTCTATTACCAGGATTCAGAGACCTAAATGGAGGTAAATAGAAGTTTTGCTGAATGTGGTTGATTGCAAAATGTAGTACTAAATGGAAACAATGAGTGATTGATGTGTTTAATGTAGAGCTGTCTAAAATGGTGCTTCTTGTTGTTGTTGGTGGTAGTCTTGGTGGTGGTGGTGGTCCTCCACATTCATTTCATATGTCTATTTCAATCTGTTTCTTGGGGGTACATTACATTATCACTTCTTTTAAGGAAATCACCTTTTTCTTGGGACCCTACTGCTTTATATATTTTGCATCATTCATTCTATTCACAGTTTTATTGCATTTCAAATCATGTGATATCAATGTCTTGGTTTATTTTCTGATAAACTCTGGAAGTCAATAATAGAGGGATCATACTCTTGGTTCTGGTATATACACTGATTAGAGCATCATTGTATAATTTGTCATGGAAATGAAGGTATTGAATGCCCAGTTAATATTATGGAGTCATTTCGAGCAAGAAGGACAGTCATTAACGGTGTGATATTGATTGCTAATATTTAATTTTAGTAAATTATTTTTTACCTTCTAATCTACAATAATCTCGTTTACTGTTTATCACATCATCAACATCAAAGCTAATGAAAAGACGCAAGACTTTCCAAAGAAGAAAATGAAATTGGGCAAAAATTCATTTGACATTTACATTTTAAATCTACAAAAGTAGGTCTAACATACCAATCAAATTGGTACCAAGATGACCTTTTAAAAAAAAAAAAGCACTTTGATTTGCTTCTGCTACTTTTCATCAAACAAATTGCCGTTGTTATCTCCAAAAACAACATGGTTTTACCTCCTCGAAATTCACATCCTTTCACTAATTTCAACAAATTTAATAGTACCACCATCACTGGACCAGAGACCTTTCATGTCTGTCTGACTATTAACTTTTTCATATTTGATTGAAAGATTTCACCAGTAATACAAACAGTGAAATATGCAGTATGTATGTAGATATATATTTGAATTATCTATCAAATGATTGTATGTATATGATGTGAAATACACGTTTAGACATGCTGTATAGACAATGACTTTGAAAACGACTCTGCTTTTAAACCAGTTTTAGTTTTTACAAATGACCTCTTTAAAAGCTTTGAATTGTTCTGACAAAATTACAAATCCAGCTAATATAACAACATTACCTCAAACTGGGGTCTTTATTATATACTCTATCCTCATTAATTCACATCTTTTCATTTCTTTTATCTACCCAATTCAGCATTTATTGATATACCATCTTCCTTGACAGCTTCTCTTCACCAAAAGACTAAACAACTTTCTCTCTTTTTGAACTCAAAAGTAAGAATTATTGGTTACATTGGGTGGTTTTTAGTGGTTGTGGTTGAGTGATGGGTTGTTCTGCTTCAAGAAACAACAATCTTGTCACCAAAAGCTTAGAAGAAGAAGAAAACAATTCTTCTTGTTATTCTTCTTCTATCAGTTCTTCAACAATGGAATCAACAACTTTTTGTTCTTCTTCAACTTCGCCTAAGCCTCCTCCAAAAGCTCTTTCATTGCCTACTCCACTGGTTCATCATCCACCTTCAAGAAAAGGAGATAGTCACCACTTGGTTTCACTCACTTCCACCACTTATGGTTCATTAATCCTCATTGATGAAACTCAAACCCAACAAAAACCACAAAACACATCACCTTCATCTTCATCACTCTCGCCTGACTCTGTAATCAACACTTGGGAACTGATGGACGGTCTTGATGACGATTTCGACTCAGATCTTGATCTGGGTAGTTCTCACAACCTCATCTCCAAACCAATCTCCAAACCCATCACCAAGTCAAAGCCTTTATGGAAGCATTTATCAGAAGAGTCACTTCTGTCCAAAATGGACCCAAATGTGGCTTCAAGTTACAGAAGAGCTTTATCTTCAAGACAACTTGTGGGTATTAACAACGATGACCATAAGGTACAAAAGTCCCCAACTTTATCTTCTTCTACAAATTCAACTCCTTTGAAAACGAAAAACGAGATAGTGATATACTTCACAAGCCTTAGAGGGATTAGGAAGACATATGAGGATTGTTGTCAAGTGAGGATGATATTCAAAGGCTTAAGAGTCCAAGTAGATGAAAGAGACATATCGATGGACTCGATGTATAGAAAAGAGTTACAGAATCTGGTTGGAGGGAAAGCAGTGGTTTTGCCACAAGTGTTTGTGAAAGGAGAACACATTGGTGGAGCAGAGGAGATAAAACAGATGAACGAGAGCGGTGAATTGGTGAAGGTTTTGGATGGTTTTCCAGTTGTTGGTGATAGTTTTGTTGTTTGTGAGAGCTGTGGTGATGCGAGGTTTGTTCCATGTTCGGTTTGTAGTGGAAGTAGGAAGGTTTTTGATGAGATTGAACAACAGCTTAGAAGGTGTTGTAATTGTAATGAGAATGGTCTCATTCGCTGCCCTCTTTGTTCTGTTTGAGATTTTTCTTCTGATTATGTTGCTGTTGTTCTTGTTGCACGTGTACAACTTTTGTTTCTCTTTTAGAGAAATAAAAAGATCAGTTATTGAAACCAGTAGATACATAGTTTCATGGTTCTGCTTTGCTGTGTTGTGCTACTGTTGTGAACTTTGCTTTTTTATATGAAATTTGAGAAAACAAAGAAAAGTTTCGATGAGATTCATGAGCATGGCTTTTGTGAAGCTCTGGTGTTGATCAGATGGTATATATATGCAATGCAATATTGTACAGATTAGACATGGATTGGATTTAAACAGAAACCAAACCCCAAAGTCAAATACATTCTCACAATTCTTAAAATGATGGTGACCAAATTATGAAATTAGGATATTTGTAAGTCTAGGGATTTAAGAGAAAATTAAACTATGGGGGTATTTTAGGTTTTTACCTTTTTATAGGGTTAAAATAGCAATTAACCAACTCCCATGAACAAAAACCTAAATTTTCCGAAAACAAAGGTTTATTGAGTAGGGAAAGAACGGAGTGGACATGGAGCCGGAGACGGAGATGGAGATGAATGTGGAGGATATGGATGTCAACGGAGTTGGGACAGAACCAGGAGATGGAATTGACAATTGCTTGAGCAGCTTCGTGGACTCAGGTAGCAAGGAGAGCCACAGATACTTCTTGGCTCGAAGAACGGTGTTGGAGATGCTAAGAGACAGAGGTTATGATGCTCCTGCCTCCGAAATCGACCTCCCTCTTCAAGCCTTCCGAGCCACTTACGGCCAAGAGCCTGATGTTGACCGTCTTCGCATCTCGGTCACTCATATGTCTGACCCCTCTAAACGGGTAGGGTTTTGTTCTCTCTTTTTTCTCTCATTCATTGAGATAGTTTTTATGCTTACGAATTCGAAGATTTTGCAGATGCTTGTTGTTTTCTGTGGCCCTGGTATGGTTAAAGTTAATGTAATCCGTGGCATCACTTCTCAAATTATCAACAAAGATTCCCTATCTGGTCTCATTCTTATCTTACAAAGCCATATCACCAGTCAGGCTATGAAAGCTGCTGATCTTTTCAAATTCAAGGTTGAAATGTTTCAGGTATGGTATGGGATTCCTTTTGTGCTACTGTTCTGTTGTAGTGGATTGAAGTGCATTTTAGTCTGCTTTGCTATGTTTGTTTTGGTTTTCCTGGATTGCTGTATTTGCTGAATCTTATGTTCTGTTTTATTGGTTGAGTTTGCTTGTATGGTTTGAGAATCTTGACCTAGTTATGTTTGAGATTGTTGACCCGATTGCTTGTTTTTGATATGTTGGTTGATACTGCAGGCATTGGTTTGTATCACTGTTTCTATTGATAAGTGATGGAGTTGATGGTCAAGTTCATCTTGTATATAGACTAATGGAGATTTCATCATTGAAACATACATGAGGCCTTGAAATCATCCTCAAGTTCATCTTGTATGTTGACTAATGGATATTTCATCATTGTAACATACATGAAGCCTTGAAATCATCCTCATCATGATAGGGATTGATAAAATATAAATCAGATTCTTTTTTAATTGGATTCTCTATGTTTGGTATCAAGATGCATTGAGTTATGTTTGACATTGGGATGTATCATGTATGAAGGAGGAAATGTGGTATAGTGTTTGATAATTTCAGTTGCCATTAGCATTTATTTTACTGTCAACTAGTTAATAGACCATTTAGAAACAAAGAACTAGAAAACAATTGCAGATGTTTTGCATTGTGCTCCCATAATAATATGGTTTATGAAGACAGCTATTTGTTTTTCACTGGATCAGTGTGTTGGGTGATATCAAATAAGTAAGCCTCTGCTAATTATTTGCCCATCCTGCATTGACAGATATTATCATGTAGTGTATAGACCTCTTTGATTATTTCTGATTGAGAGTTGTTTATTATGCATTATGTGGACTCTCATTTACTGTATAAAAGAAAGTCAAATCCTTATACTCAAATTTTAGATACATTATGTCAATTAATATGGACAAAGTTCCTTGTCTTTTCTGATAGATGGAATGCTGCGCATCAATCTGATCAAACTGTATTTTCTCTCTGTTTAATACCCAGATCACAGACTTACTTGCTAATATCACAAAGCATGCCTTGAAGCCAAAGCATGAGGTGCTAACTGATCCAGCGAAAGAAAAACTTCTAAAGAAGTACAATATCGAAGAAAAGCAGGTCGGTTTTACTTTACAAATTGTAACATAAGCAATAGAGCTCCTGCTTTTTTCACGATTGTTTGAATAAGCATTCATGAAATTGATATTTCGTTGTTTCTGTCAGCTGCCAGGAATGTTGATCACTGATGCAATTGCGCGGTATTATGCACTTGAGAAGGGACAGGTGGTGAAAGTAACTTACAGTGGGGAAATCACTAAATCACATGTTACATATCGCTGTGTTTGGTGATTTGAAGGAGTTTGTTTTGTATATGTGAGGATGCTATCACCATAAGGTTTTGTAAGTAAGGCTGTGGCTTGGATCTTAGGTACTGTAATCTGTAGTTTGAATGTTTACAGTTGGATTAGATGAAAATGGAGGACTCACTAACTTACTATTGCTTTGTTTTTGCTTACTTCTAAATTTCAGTTAAAAGATGAAAATTATGAACTTAATTGCAAATGGGATCCATTTTTCAGATATAAATTGGTTGCATAAATAAATTGTTATGAGAAACTAGAGTGAAACCAAGGTTTTTTCCACGTGGATTGTTATGAGAAGTAATGTTTGAAACTGTAGATGTTATAGAGGATTATTTGAAGATTGTGTAGAGAAAAGGATAAAAAACAAGAAGTGCAATATGCAATAATTTGATCCCTATTGAAGGTCAGAGAACCTGATATTATTAATACAGTCTGGAAACTACACTCAAAACTACATTTCTGCAAAACATCAATGTTGAAGATCACTCTTGTTTTGCTTTGAAAAAAGAATCAATTTATTATATTCTATATGTATTGTATGTTTGAGCTTTTGATTTAGGGTATTTTTATTGTTTGAATCTGTAGATGGTTTGATAGAGCTGTATCACAGCCTCAACTGGTTTTAGTTGATCTCATCGAAGCTATTTTCTCAACTGGAAATTACTACACTACCTTCTTTAGAAACATTGCAACAGGTACATAAGAGTGTGTATATTATATATATATATATATATATATATATATATATATATATATATATATATATATATATATATATATAAACACAAAATACTTGTTTTATGTATTGATGGATGATAATGATATTAATTTACTTGAGTATGCAAGTGATCGTTTAGTTATGTAACATCAGATAACACTCTTAACAAAACAGAAACAATGTGTCTGTATATATGATGGACCCCACAGACCTGCAAAACAAATTCAATCAATTTGGCCAGAGTTTACACACTTGAAGTGCAAAATTTAGGCAAATGGAATGGAACTATGGTGATTGATGTTTCACACAAGGATGAATGTCATTGCAAAGAACAGGCAAATGCCACCAAGCTCATTTTTACCACCAAAACTGTAAGTTCTGTATTTGACACTTCATCATTGGCTATATCCTTAATTAAGGTAACAAGCAAAAAAGACTTGATTAAGGTAACAAGAAATGTGATCCACACCTACAATCGAGCCGCCAGTCTGAAAGTCTTTTGTCCCTTTCCAATGGCTATATCCTTGTTTATCTCCAGCTTCTTATCTTGTACAGAAATCCAATGTGTCATTGAACAAACTCCATGCAATAAAGCCACAAGGAATTACTGGAGCTCCATTTAATGTGGCTGCAGGATCACAATTCGGTGCGACACGCTAGTCAGCCTTGCTCCTTAACTCCTAGTCTGTCACTTCAGCTCTTAGAAGTACCTGACGTGAAAAGATAGCGAATATGGACACAACATGGTAGCTTTTGCCAACTCCTGATAAGGTTAATAAAACATCACTATGCAGTATCAAACAGACACAAGCAGGTTAAACAAGCAAATTTTCAGAAAAATGGAAATAACTAGTCAGTTATTCCACAAACTTCATAAAAAAAAGAAAAAAAAAATACAAAAATACAATCTTTTGTATTTACATAAAGGTCATGGACACAGTAGCAGACATACATCTAAGACGGCAAATATTGAGTTTCAATTTAATGAGACATTAGAATGTGATCTAGATTCTTTCATGATTAAAAAGTCTAGACATCCCAGTCAGAAAAAGGTCCTTCAAATGAAAGACAACATCTAATGTTTCATGTCCTTCAAATGAAAGACAACATCCTAATGTTCATAGTAGCATATGCCAATAGCAATAGCATTAGAATCATTAATCAGGTTTTGCAAAATATTCCACAATGTTACAGATGGATTTTGGAAAATTAACAGCCCAGCAAGTTCTGAGCCATAGACCAAATAGACCGATGAGAAAATCCTACAATAAAATGTTTCTACAAGAACATGCGCACATCAAACATAAACATAATTTACCTCTCTTCAATATCTGATATCTTTACTTCCCAAATCTCATTTTTTAAGAGATTCTTATTATGCTGCATTCAGAAATGCCAAAAGGAGAAAAAAAGAAAGAAAAAGTTAACATAATATAACTTTGTATTAATATTATATGCTATTTTCTTCATTGGCAGCTGTAACAAATAGTTTTTTACTGACATCATCTAAAAATTTCCGTGATACATCTATCCAACTTGGATTTGAGCTATAGTCTTCTCAATGGCTTCAAAAATTTCTTTCTAATTTCTTCTTCGGCTTCATCTAACAGGGTCTCATAGTACTACAGACCAAAAGAAACAACCAATGAACCAAGCAACAGCGACATCGTCTTATTTTAAACTAAGGCCATAGGATCAACACTAATCATGAAAATGTACACCGCTTTACCATTTTTCGGTTCTCAAGTTGGGTGCTAGGAGATCACTGTACTCATTAACAATCTGCCATCACAATTAAATAGAAATAACTAAAAGAAGAAAACATATCATCACTATATCATAACTAAAGCTATAGAAACACTACCGCTTCAACTTTGCTGTTTAAAACCAACACTCTCAGAGCTAAATAAATATGATATACCTAAGAGCTCCCTCACATGTTATCTGACAATATGACCACCATACAAGCACAAATAAATATCAAAAGTAGATTAATAGAATGACTTACTGAACAAGAGGAATCTGTCCATCTTGTAATACAAGAGTGAAAAGAATGGCTGCATATAGTTGTGAGGATTCTGCTTGTGCCTGGGTCCAATCTCTCTGTAGCAACTAAATTAACATAGAATACAAGATTAGTATCTAAATAAATTTTATTTAAAATAATTCAGCGAACAAGTTTTCCATAAAATATACACAAGACATAGAGTGCAATAAGGAAAAAATATGGATCATAATGAACATAAGATATCATCTCTACAAATAACAAAAGACAAGATAAGACTAACCAACTATCTAACTCATTAGGAATCAAGTCAAGAAATTTTAAATGAAGAATCCAAGAAGAAAGATGTAGTTCATAAAAGTAACTATTAATGCACAGGAATTCTGGAATACAAAAACGCAGGACAAAAAGATTTCATTATGCTAAAATGAGCAGAGGTCTTTAAGATCTTATTATTTTATTTCTCTTTATAACTTCCATTGTTTTTGACTTAATGTGCTTTTGGGCGGCTGATTATAAAACAATCACTTATGGGCTGTGATATGCTAAGTGCACCCCTACCTAAACCCTAAATTTGTGTGTTGTAAAATAATACATTACTATATAGACAATCAGCATTGATTAAAAGATGATCACAATGATTATATTTTAAATAAAGAGACCAAAAATGAAATTCTAAAACTAAATAACAAAATAATACCTAGACGACCTGGACAAGATGGCTGGTCAGTCGAGCCGGCAGAAGAAGGCAGTGTGTGTTCAAGAGAGCCACTGTTGTAACCTGTAAACTTGCACATCAACTGTGAAAAGGATATGGCAGACCTCAGCCTGTATAAACAACACAGAATATGACTGGAATATAAACAACCAAAAAAAGTCCATCCAGCCTTTAACATCACACCAAACAGAAAAACACCAACATCCAATGAATTGAACTGTCTGTCATTGATATCCTGAGAAAATTTATCATTAGAATCTTGACCATCAAATCTTATCAAAATACTATATTGTTCCTTTACACCATCATTCCTGAACCTCCAAGCAATTACGTTCTTCATTATAATTGATCAAGTTTACTAAATGAAAATTTTAAACAATTATCAAAAGCAGAGCACTCACACTAGATTCTTTCTTCCAACCTAGCAAACGATTAAATCAAGCATCGAATTTGTTTCCTTATTATGACATGAAAGACATTACATCGATAGATAGATTACTTACTGGAAGGCTGTGATTGGAGAGTGAGAGAGAGGAAACACCAGCCATGGTCGTGTTGTATGCATGATTGTGTTTCTTGTGTATCTAATAATGATTTTTGTAACTAAAATATAATAAGGCTTATTTACAAAAACTTTTAAGGAAATAACAAACATCCACACATGAAACACAGTGATAAAAGTGTAAGTTTTCTTTAACATCACAATATATAGGAGTTGCATCCAAATGCTTAAATAAAAAGAAAACATTCTAAGTACCAATATTATTCATATATTTGCACGCAATTATTATGATCAATAAAAAAGAAATACAAATAAAATCCTAAATTTAAATACATAATAAAATCACCTCTGTTTCAACCTACGAAAAAGCTTACATATCTGGTTGATCACCAACTCGCACATTTATCCAACTACCACAAACCTTTTTGAGAATCTTAGTGCATTGATTCTAGCCTCTATATAATCCACCTCCTTACCGCTATTTGTACTTCTGAAAAACTCATACATCACATTATTTATCACCTCCCAAAACGGATCCGCAAATCCATACCTATCTACTCCAACTTTAAACTCCGGTTGAGGCTGAGCTCCACTACTACGGCAATTCAATATAATCTCCTTACCAAAAAGATGCATCACCACAATTCCTGACTTCATATCTCCACACACTTTACACATTCTCGTCAGTAAACTAAGAAAACAAGCAAAGTATTCCCCATCATATGATTTTCTTGCATCAAATGGAGGATAGTCTTCCTTCATCAACAGGTCATCATTCCATCCAACAAAATTGAGTTCATACACATATTCACTTACTGGTCGAGCCCATGCGAGTTCGGGAACGGGTTTCTCTATAAAATCAGTACGAACGGCCATATAGATATTTACTTCTTCAATACAAGGACAGTCATCTAAGTTTAAAATCATAGGAGTGGATAAATGAACATCAAAATATTTTAATCTAGGAGCTTTAACCACTATGACTGAAGTAGGGCAGCACAGATGGTAATCCGTCAGGTGCAGGGAAACTAAGCGTGGATGAGTAATATGATAGCTGCTATTGAAGCTACAGCCTATCAAAACTAAATTTTCTAAATACTCGCAGCTTGAAATAATATGATCAGTAACCATGTGTGTGTAATACTCACCTTTCAATTTTAGGGTTTTCAAGCATCGGAAGCCCAAACCGCAGTCCAATGTTAGGGTTTCCAAGTTTTGTAACTCGAAATATTTTGATCTGAAGTCGGTTTCGAACTCTTCCGTTAGATGAGACGCTGCATAATCTAAAGCTAGAAGAACAATTTTCTGTCTCCATTCATCATCCTTATCGAGAAAACGACCGAGACCAATGAACTTGATTTTGAATTTGAAAAGCTTCTTGTGCTGTCGGCGTTGTAGAACATTGGTGAGAACATCAAAGGAAACAGGCCAATTGTTGAAGCAAGGAAAGTTAAAATTGAGGGAGGGGAGATGCGTCCAGTAATACCTCCATTGCTTGGATAGAACGGAGGTTCGGACTGCTTCCTTGGTATCGTCGATGAGGGTCAGGATGCGGAAGATTATATCCTCAGGTAATGAGTTGAGACTCTGTCCATCCATTGATTGGATTCTTTTGCTCCGATCCCGATCAAGTGATTGGAGGGATTTCATATGCATCTCTAGATCACATATAGAGGTAAAAACGAAGCCCTAACTATTTATACAGTCCTCCTAACCCGTGTGAAATAAAGACATCATATCTAATCCAAAATAGTGAAGGAAAAGGAAATCATACCAATCATCATTCCAAATATAAGAGGAACTTGTCGATTTTATTGATTTTATTATTATTATTTATTTTTTATTATTATTATTATTATTATTATTATTATTATTATTATTTATTATTATTATTATACATGTTGTGAGGCAATTACACAATACTTTCGTAATGAATCCCCATGTGCCAATCTGATGTCTAATGTTTTGTAGGCCACAAGCCGTGGCTTGATCCACATATTTGCATCAAACAGCTGACTGAGTTTTGACATGACTGAGTTTTGACATGCTCTGTTAATATACGAATCTTGACTGAGTTTTGACATGCTCTGTTAATATACGAATCTTGATCCGTTTTATTTTTGTTTGTTTCCTTGTCATCGTTTGATGACAATTTTGGTGCTTTTAAGTAGACATATGGTACAACATAAAAAATTGTGCTTTTGATTTGATTTGATTTTATTATTATTATTATTATTATTATTATTATTATTATTATTATTATTATAATAATAATAATAATAATAATAATAATAATAATAATAATACATGTTGGGGAGGCAATTACACTATGCTTTCGTTATGAATCCCCATGTGCCAAGTTTGATGTCTAATGTTTTGTAGACCACAAGCCGTGGCTTGATCCTCGTATTTGCATCAAACAACTGACTGAGTTCACAATTGTACTTATCCAACAGAAGTCCATGTGCATAATGGATTCTTATTTTTTATGAATTCCAGCACTTCCTTTTTCTGTATTATCTCACCAAACTTGTTACCCTCTTTCATGCGAAAAAAAATCTTGAATGTGATGATAAAGGGATGTAAGGATTTTATAAGAAATATATATGAAATGAGATGATGATAAAGGGATGTAAAAATTTTATAAAAAATATATATATGAAATGAGGTCCTTGTCCTGATTTTTTATTCTTGGCAGAAGGCAAATGGAATCTCTTATTCGTGGCAGAAGGCAAATGGAATCTCTTGCATGTTAAGAAGTTGTCATTCACTTTTATTTTAATTGAATTGAAGATAACCTGCATTCTTAATATGATAATTTTTGGTTCCTCAACTTAACATAATAGTTTTTCCCCTATGATATTCAATTTACATTGAAATTATTATCTTTCAGCATCATTGGCCAATAGTAGCTCACCTTTGCAACAGAGAGAGAAGCTTTATCTTCTAGCTGTCGGGTACTACAGAAGTGGTGACTATTCAAGGAGTAGGCATCTTTTGGATCGATGCTTAGAGGTCCTTTCCCATTCTGTTTCCTTTGATTTGTTGGCTGTGAATCCTAAAGATAATTAAGACAGTTGAAATTTACATTGAAATTTGACTGCAGTACTTGAGAATATAAATCCTACATAACTTTTCTAGTCAAATTAAGACAGTTGAAGATAAAATTGCTAAAGGTTAGATATAGCAAATCTCAACTTTGCTGTTTAAAAGAGTTTTGCAAATTCCAGAACCAACACACTTGCAACTTCCACAATTATTCTTGGTGTGTGAGCATAAAGAACTCAACTCAACTAGCTTTCCATCCGTTTTTGATTGGATTAGTCGGTGAACATAATTCTCACCAACATAATCCCAAACCCTCTGTGTTTCCAGTTCAAGAGTTCAAGAGAGTAGCAGTGTTGTGTTTCTTTCCAATGTATTATAGCATGACCTCCTTTATACCTACACCCATAATTTACACATAAATCCTTCATTAAAATTCAATAGAAAAGGAAGAAGACAGCAACTTGATTTGTAAGGAATAAAATAAAACTTTACCTTCCACAGTCCGCAAAACCGCAAATAACGCACACTAGAGGTTCTCAGACGTTTGACATATAAAATATATTGATTATTTAGGCTGCTGGTGGCAATATCGCATACCTGAATAAATTTAGATATTAGTCACAAATATCAATAAAATAAATGAAAACCGAACACAAATTACAGGTCTAGTCGCTGGAGAGATTAGAGTAAGGGGGTTGCTTTGGATGGTATGGGATAATTTTTAAATATTCGTAAGTTCACAATACTTCATACGAGGATATTAAACATATGATAAGGAGTGGTTAAGCAATAAAATAAAAATCTTAACCTATGACAAGCATATTCATTGTGATGTTTATTGTTGGTGAAGAGATGCATGATGCTGGAGAGATTAGAGTATGGGGGTTTCTTTGGATAGCATGGGAAAATCGAATTCTAAGATTTTTAAGTATTCGTAAGTTCAGAATATAGTGGAAGGGGAGACTTCATAATAAGATATTCAACATATGATAAGGAGTGGTTAAGCAATAAAATTAATCTTAGCCAATAACAAGCATATTCATTGTGATGTTTATGACAACAATAAAATAATTATGACTAGGAGAAGGATGGCCAAACACTCCCAATATTTTAGAAATGACGAATCCAACAAGATAGATGTAGTTCATAATGGTAATTATTAATGCAAAAGAATTCTGCAATATAAAACACAGGACAAAAAGATTTCATTATGCTACACTGAACAAAGAATTTTTCGTTCCAAGTCTTATGATCTTATCATTTTATTTTTCTGCATAACTTCCATTGTTTTTTTAGTGACTACGAATGTGTGTTTTGGGCTGCTTATGATTATAAATAATCAATTACAGACTGTGAAATGTCAAGTCCACCCCTACCTCAATCCTAAATTTACATGTGGTAAAATAATGCATACTACATACAATTAGAGACCATCAGCATTGATTAAAAAGGATGATCACAATGATTTGGTTTTAAAACAAAGAGGACAAAAATAAAATTCTAAAACTAAATAGCATAGAATACCTAGACAAACTGGACAGGATGGCTGGTCAGTAGAGCCGGCAGAAGAAGGCTGTGTGTGTTCAAGAGAACCACTGTAACCAGTAAACTGCACATCAACTGTGAAAAGGACATGGCAGACCTCAGCCTGTATAAACAACACAGAATTATGACTGGAAATATAAACAACCAACAAATCCACCAAGTCTTTAACCTCACAACTAACGAAAAGACCTACCTCCAACGAATTGAACTGTCTACCATTGAAATGCTGATAAAATTTATCAGTAGAATCATGGCCATCAAATCTTATCAAAATACTATATTGATCCTCTACACCATCATTCCTAAACCACCAAGCAATCACAATCTTCATCATAACTAATCAAGATTACTAAATGAAACATTTTAAACAATTATCAAAAACGAATACCTAACAATTCGCATCTCCAGCATGTGTTGAAAAATATATTACTAAACTAACTACTTAATAATTAGTAAATTTGCAACATTATGTAACTAAACTAACTACTAGCTACTAATATTAGTAGCAGAAAAATATAGCATAGCAGTTAAAATAGAATGTTTAAAATAAATTTAAAACGAGTAAGAAAAATACATGAAAACCTTTGTTTAGATTTGGTGATTCTTTCATTAGAAGTAGCCTTTTTTGTTGTATTTTATATTGTTTCTCTTTACTCTCGATTTGGTTCCTATAAAATATAGGATTTATTTGTAATACCACATATTAAAACTTTTTGTTGAGTAAAAATATATATATGTTAAGCGCCCCAAATTATTACCTTTCACGTTTGCTTTCGAAGACTGAATTTCTTCATGGCCTACTTCTTCCTTTATCACCTCACTTGAAGTTTCAGAATACTCTTCAAAGTCATCAAATTGAGAATTTGATACATCACTTTCAGAGAGAGAAATCCCTTCAACTGATGGATCCAATACTTCATCATCTGAAACATTAAGAGAATACTAAAGGTAACGTGCTGCTTCTTTAGTAAATAGTGTAGGTTGAGGCAAATCCATATATGTACCAAGCCAGAAAAAAATGAATAGAACTCCTATAAAATAAGAATTTCTAAAAAAAAATAGGTATATACATTTTTTTATTTCAAATCAAAAGACAATAAAATTAAAAAGAACTTGCTCAAAAATAATAAAAGTTACTATGAATTTCAAAATACCCTTATTTATCTTCAGAGAAAACAAGTTAAATTATAATTATCAAGGATAGAATTCCCATTTTTTTCTGCATCTGATTCATAGAATCAAAACTATATAGAATTCTTCTGGTAATACAAACCTTGAATAAAATAAACACATCAGAATGTTTGTCTCTATATTAAATGGTACCATAACCCCATCCCATCCCATGATCAAATTTAACTGTGCTGCTCAACGTAGAAACAGAGAATCTATATGAATCTAATCTCTAGTGTGTCCAGAAAATTCATCTTAAACAGAATGTTTAATCACCCTGAGCAGGTGAATTAAAGATGCATATCATGCTTGGAAAAAGCAATGTCAAAAAGGTTAGAAATATTTTAAGTTCCTATTTCTTATACTTTTTAAGAGATGAAATGAATGGCTCCTACTATTGTTGTCTAATGAATTCCAACAAGAGGCAACAATCAATTTCAAAACATATTTTAGTTTAAATCTACTAAGCAAGAGAACTAAAAGCAAGCAGCAAAGCATAAATAAACGAAAGATAAGCTGAAATGAGTTCATCCACCTTCAGAAATACAGATTCAGCACTTTCTTTTCTAGCATTCTTGTCCACTGCAAGACTTCCTATTGTCTCAATCTTTTGTTGATGAAATTGAGCATTTTTTGTGGTACCTTCTTGCTCTTTCTTTTCGATTGAGAACTTATTAAGCTTCTCCTCAAACTCGATGCATGCCTTCAAATCTGGTTTAGCAAATTTTTTACCCCGTAGAGATCATTGTGATAACAGGTTATATAATCTAAGTTGTAACAGTAAAATTCAGTACCTTGTTAATTATGTTTCTAAAGAGGTCCATTACAGTATCTTCTGAAAGAGCATTCTCGTAGGCTTTAAATGACTCCATGAGCTTTATGAAAGCTGAGAAAGACAGTAAGAAATATGTTCCCATTGCCTAATATCTGTAGCAAGAGAGTAATCACATAAAGTTACAAGTGAAACATATTTGTGGAATGTGTAATGAACCAAGAAGTATCAATAAAAAAAAAGGATTGTTAATCGCTATCAAAAAAAAAAAAAAAGAAGCATACTAAATAATAACATACCATAGAGTTCCACAATTTAGTTGTCTAATACATCCTAGTCAAACTGTTATCAATTTGAATTAGAAACGGGAAATATAAAGTTTATGCAAATTCTTTATTTTGCACCACAGTATGAGATGTGCTTGCAAATATGGGAATTGCAACTCATAACAGCCATCACATTGGAATGACCTTCAACAATGGTAAAATTAATCAAATTCCCTGTGATTCTGTGAATATTAATCATTAAACCTATTTGGAATTAGAAATTCCAGGAATCTGCTTTCATGACAATTCGGGGCTGAAGTTGAAAACTTCAGTCCACACTCTACAGAGATGTTTATGTATAAATAAACTCTTGATGAAAGCTTGATACAGCAACCAACTCATAAGGAGAAGTTTGAGATAAAATGGAACATCAATTAGTACTCCTAACTAAATAGCACATGAAATGAACCACAATGTAATAGAAGTAAGACTCACTAGCAGATAATTCAAGCAAACAGTCCTACAGGAAAACAGCTACTATGATGATGAGATGATGTGACAACTGACAACAAAATATTGATAGAAGTTGCTTCCGAATTGCCCAGGGTGGTTTATATTTATATTTAAAGCTGATCTGTGACAGCAGTCCCCAGAAAGAATACTTCCAAATGAGATTACTTTTCTAACTGTCCAAACAACAGAAGTTTTTCACACAGCATAGAGAGGAAACAACTTGGTTAATTAGCGATGGTCACCATCTGGTCCAAGTTTCTTGGTCTAGCTACACGCAATTCTGCCTTAATCTCCTTATTTAATCCATTCATGAAAACACTGTCCAATACTTCATCAGGCAGCTCATTTAAAGGTGCAGCAAGTTAATTGTTTAATGAATTCATCAACTGTACTTGATTGACGAACCGCCAAGAATCTCTCACATTGAGTCCCTTCATGAATGGGTCGAAACTTCTGGACTAGGAGCTCCCTGAATTGCTCCCAGTCCTGAACCCGACGCCGTCATCTATCAACTGGAACCAAGAAAGTGCTTCCTTCTCCATTCTCAGGGAGACCACCTCCATCTTCTCTGCCTCATTGAATCGACCCACCAAGAAAAGTTGTTCAACTAGATAGATCCAGCCATCTGGGTCCTCACCGCTGAAAACAGGCATTTTGACACTTAGAGTTAGCCAATCGCAACAGGGATCGCCTGCCCTGGCATAATCGATTGGTCCCTCATACCGATAATAGCCCTGCTGGTGACTTGCTTGACCGAACTCAGGGATGTATTCCCCATTCCTCCACTGGTATTATCAGTTCCAGCATAATCTGACCCTTCCCTTTGTTCTGGACTTCCACCTCCTTCCGTTTCTCATAGGAGGTCTCCTTCGAACCTCCCAGCAGCTTCTTAATCATCTCTCTGAGCTCCCTCTTCTGATTGAGATTGATCCAATGCCCATTGCTGAGCCTCCCTTTCAAGCTTACACGCTTCCTTCTAGAATACTTCCCGCCAACCCATGAGCTCCTTCTCAAGCTCTTCATAACTAGTTTGTTCTTTCTTCCTAGCCATAGATACTGAATATATGCTTTGATAGCAGTGTTAGATACTAGGAAATGGCCGGATGAACCAATGGCAGATAAGGCTACTGGCTTTGCTTGTGATTCAAGAAACTATAAATTACAGGAGAATGGAAAGATTTTGAGGTTCCTCCTTCCTACCTCCAACTTCCACCTCAATCTGTTACTAACATCCAGAATGATTCTCTTACCTCACCTGAGCTTGTTTGAATACTATCATCAACCCATAGGGCTAAAATACAAATATCCCCCAACCGCAAACATTCCCTGCACCCACACGATTTCTCTCACGCTGGCGGTACTGCTCTTATTAACCTTCCAATTACCCATTTACCCTTGGATTACCCTGTTGATCACTAATGTCTATAGTAGAAAGTGGAAAGGGGTAGAGGTGTCTCTTGAGTAACACTAGAACCCAAAACGGGTCTGGAATGTACTATAGCTGGCACATTCTGTCAGAGGGAATGTTAGTGTGGTGCTGTTTGTGTAGTGAGTCATCTGTAGGCATAGCATAAAAATTACAGTAGGGTTAGTAGTGAGGATCTAGAATACCTACC
Source organism: Cardiospermum halicacabum (assembly GCA_031304145.1). Classification (NCBI taxonomy): domain Eukaryota; kingdom Viridiplantae; phylum Streptophyta; class Magnoliopsida; order Sapindales; family Sapindaceae; genus Cardiospermum; species Cardiospermum halicacabum. The sequence goes on from CM062393.1 coordinate 33,185,198, forward strand.
CCTAAAAAGTAGAAGATTGAGTCCTAGGTTAAGAGAATATCAGGTCTAGAATACCGTGCCAGATACTACACAATTCAAACTAGCTAGTCAGAGAAAACATACCGTGCCAGTAGATATATCACCTTTGGACACCAAAACATCAACAATAAACTCCAAAGCTGCTTGGTCTCCTATATTGGATTCCATAGCAAGATTCAAGAGATTCTTAGCAGTCTCCCCTGGATTTTTCTTATATAGATATTGATGAAGGCATTTTCTACAGTTCCATAGATTGATTTGTCCTGAAAAGAGAGACCTTAATCTATTAATTTCACTGACCAAATTTAGGGGTTATGTCTTGATATCCTAAAATAAAGAAATCATATCGGTACCTACAGGAAAATATATCCACAGAAGTCCCAAAACAGTGGCTTACCGATGGCAACATCTTATGAAGGCAGGCTTCAGCACTGGACACCTTTCAAGAAGAATTTCTAGCATTGCTACAGCTTTTCTTAGACAGACTGATTAGAACTCCACCATGAACGTCATCAAGCATCGTAGATAAGTATACGACTCCTTTGATACTCCCAATTCCACGAGTTAATGGTCTGCTTCTTCCTCGTAGATGCAGTGACCTAAATAGACACTAAATTAGAACTAAGCTCAAGCATAAACGAAAAGACATTATAGATAGATTACTTACAGCAAGGCTGTGGAGAGTGAGACACCAGCTCCATGGTCGACTCGTTGGTAGTTGTTATTGCTGGTGAAGAGATGCATGATTGCGACAAGTTTCTTTAGGGTTTCTGAAGAAAATGCAAAGACCTGCGTAGGAGTTGAAGATAAGTCGTCGGAGATGATTGACGGATGCCACTATCTCTTCAATTCTAGGTTTCCTGGCGAAAATTCAAAAGATTCGTCGGAGATGATTGACGGAGACCGTCGTAAACTGATCTACCACCGGTGCTGTTGTTGAGATCCCGCATGCTCTCTTCCAACTTGATATTTTAAAATTAATTAAGTTACTCGTATTCCTAATTACATGTAACTAATTAATTTACAAAACTCGATCAAAAAGCAAACAAGAAAAAAGAAAATTGGCGAACAGAAATCAAACAAGAAGACAATGATTGAAGAAACAACGATTAATCTTTTATTAAGATGTACACATCATATAGACAGAAACAAGATCATAAATGTGAATAAACTCATATATGACAAGAAATTTAATCTTGTACTGAAGTATTATTATAATCTGAAAAAAGAATCGCTGTAACTAACTGTTCTCCAATCCTAATTGAGTGCTAATTCAGTCGACTAAGTATTATTATTATAACTGTTCATTCGCTGTTTCTTCTCGTGAACCACTTATTTCTTTCTTTCCTTTTTTAATCCTACTCCAGCCCTTTACTCTCTTACTAGGGTTGTGTTTTTACGCTCAAATGAAAGTCTTCCCTTTTAGTGTGTTTTTACTTTAGAGTATTCTTTTGGCAATTTATTCTTTCGCTCCCATTCGTCAAAAGAGAGAAGGGAACGCCCCCATCCATACCAAGATGGAGTGAATCGCTCTTATTTATCCAAGATAGAGCAAACCATTTCCACTCATCTAAAGATAAATATCCTTTCGAACCATCAATATTTATCACATTTAAAGGGTTGACATTATGCTCCCATATTGGATGGAATAATCTGCTCCCATCGTCTAAGGATTGACACTCATACAAACCGTTAATACTTATAAAATTTAAAAGGTCAACACTCTTACAAACCGTTAATATTACAGTCTCATATATATATATATATATATATATATATTATAAATTTATTAGTTTCATCTTCAACAAATAAAAATATTTTTGAGTATAATTAAATGGGTTAAACGGGTTGTCACGTTAACTCGTTAATGAAACATGATCCAACCCGTTTATAATTGAGTATAATGAGTTGCGTCGCTAATAGGTCGAAGCGCATTTAACTTCAACCATTTACCCATATATTTTAGTGAGTTAGTGTCGATTTATTGTGTCACGACCCATTTTAACACCTTTATTATATATGCTTTTAAAATACAGAATTAAGTTCAATAATGTAGCACCGAACCCCCACCTCGATCAAGATCGTAGCTAGAAGCTCAGCCGCCTCATCAATAAGGCAATTACAATTTGAAATCCAATTCTCAAAAATTTACAACTTAATTGCAATTTTCAAATCATACATTTTAACAAGCTTTCATTTCACAAACAATTCAAAAGGAGAATTACACAAGTATAACATGAAACAAATAGTTTATAAAATCACTATAATGACAAGAAAGTCTCAAATTAAGACATTAGGCAAAAAGAAGTCTAGTTTAGGTTTTAACTCCCCCAAATAGAAATTAAGAGAGTTGACAAAATAATAAAATGGTTGTTTACTAACTTTTAAATATAGCAAAAATATACATCAATATTTAAAAGTTTAAATGTTGCATGAAAGGATGAATCTTCTCGAAGGTCACCATATCCTTCAAAAGTTATGCCCAATCACCTATGGTTACCATTTAGGTGCAAAAGAAAAACAAACAAAACAAAAATAAAAGAGACAAAGGGTTAAGCTATAGAATGCCTAGTTTGCAATTTCATACCCTATCAATCACACACAATATGTATTTAATCATCAATAAACTAATATGAGCAAGTAAATGCAATTTAGAGACATTACTAAAGTCCTTAAGTTAATCAATAATCAAGCATAACAACCAATCAAACAAGATAAGTATTCAAAACAAACCAATTTGAAATTTACAAAGTTATAGAAATATGACGGGCCCTTGTCGAGTTAAGAGCTTAGCATCCAAGAGGGAAAACATGGATTGAAATAACTTTCTGAGGTACCACCGTGGTACTTGAAAAGTTAAGAGCTCAACATCTCTCCTAGAAAGACTTGACCAAGCTACTTGCTGAGATTACATTACGAGACTCGCAACACACTGAGCTCAGCATAAAAGAAAGAAAAGCTGAGTTTTGGATACTTACTAAGATTATATGATGAAACTTAGACCAGACTGAGCTCGACATGAAAGGAAGAAAATTTGACTTTTGACTGCTTATCTAGATACACCGAGATAGTTTATGGGCTCAAATCTCGGTAACTTCTCGAAAATTTACTCTAGAAGCTAAATGACATTTCTAGAGCTTATTTATCGTGATCTTGACGAGATATTTGCTGAGCTCCAACCTCAAAAACTTATAAAAAATTCACTCTAGTATCTAACCAGCATTTTCAGAAAGGATTTTTTGAAACATATGGAGATAGTTACAGAACTCCGACCTCGATAACTTCTCAAAAGTTTTCTCTAGAATGCAACTAATATTGTTGTTGCGTACTTGCAAGTTAGTTGCCGAGTTCCAATTTCAGTAACTCCCCAAAAATTCACTATAGAAGTAAAGTGGTATTTTGAAATGCCACTCGCCGAGATCGTGACAAGGTAGTTGCCGAGCTCCAATCCAGTAACTCGCTAAAAATTGAATTTAGAAGGCTAATCTTAAGACTCTACTGATTTTTTACTAAGCTCCTAGCTTGGCAATAAACAAAATTCACCCTTTTTTGGACTGAAGAAAACCTGCACTTTACCAAATAGTTTCCCAAGAATTATCCCAATGATAAGATCAATTTACGACGTCAAATAGTGTCCAAAACACCTAAAAATTTAATTTTCAATAATCAATCATCATCATAGTTCATTTTAACCAATTTGGGATGATCATTTCTCTAAAATTCAACACCTACTAGTTATTATCAATTCATAGGCATGTTTAACTCATTAGGTCCTAAAATTCATTTTAGGCTACAAGATTGACATATGTAATTTTTGTTATGGTACTTAGCATTTTCTTACCATTCTTAGCCAATTTTCACAATCAAGCACAACCAATAGTCAAGCTATCTAGTTTTTACAATTTATGCCCATAAACATACAATAGTTTTGAAAACGAGATCAATATGGACCGAAGTTCTAATAAGGACAAGCCTATAGTTGAACCGAAGTTTCAAGACTATCTTAGCACCACAAGGATGCGTCAGAGCTGTAAGTGGATCGACATCCAAAGACAGAATAAATATATAATAGCAAGACAACGCCGTCAACCCGTTGTAGATTATCTGTGTCTATTAAACCATTATATCTTCATGGGTCGAAGTACTTCTATCCCTAGGCATGCCATATTTTCTACAATCTAGAGTAAGCTTATGGGCATGATGAAATTACCAAATATTCTTAGCATTCATTATTTTGCTAACATTTCATCAATCAATACAAGATCCCATAAAGGGTATCAACATCAATTAGCACATTCTTTCACTTTAACCCATGTTTGCTATCAAACTATTTATGTTCAACATGGTCTAAAGATACTATCCTAGTTTAATTAGCCATAATCAACAACCAAACAATTAATAATAAACACAATTATCACATTCATGTCAATTTTCATCATTTTAGGTAAATTAAGCTATATTTAACAAATAAGGAACCTAGATGAAGGTATAATATATTTTCCTATTTTAGAACACTCATCAATCATCAAAAAATAATATAGGACGTAAACAAAATTACAAACCTTGATTAGAAGCTTTAAATAAGGTAGTAGGAGCTATCATGGAAAGAAATCGAGCCTAGTTGGTTTAAGAGTCAATTTGATTAAATTTTGCCTACTGTCAGTTGATTGGATTTTCTAAACTAATAGGGGGTTTTGGGAATTAGCCATGGATATATAATCCTGGCTGAAACCTTAGACCCATCAGTTGTGCATTCATCCGTGAGATAGAGAGGGTTTTGTGAGAGAGAATTAGAGAGATAGCATGACGTTGTGGTGAGCAAATTGGAACTGTTTCTTCATTACATAATCATAGTAGAACTGGTCCCATTTATGTAAACATCAAGGTAATTTGGTATGTTTTAGGATTCAGCAATGTATTTATGAATTGTTCGTTCGTCGCAGTTCCGTTAGATTCACGATTTTTTGACCAACCCATGATTTAGGTCATTTTGATTTGTTCCGGGAGGCGCAACAGAAGATGGAAACTAGGAAGAGGAGTGAGAGATATTGTTAATTTCTTGTTCGTTTGAGGATAGGTTAGTAATTCATTTTGTGTCCTACAGATTGTGTGCTGGTTGTTATTTGTTATGCATATGTTTGTTATGTGTTGTATGTTGTATCTATTTTGGAATCCCAGTATTGCTTCCTAGATGACCCTTGCATTGTTTGTCTTGAGATTTGTATTCTGCTGTAATGGTGGTTAAACTTTACCTTGGGAATAAATTGACCGAAATGTTGTAATATGTACTCTGAGAATAATTACTAAAATAAAAACGGATCCGACTAACAAATATTTTCCCTTAGGACAACCTATAGTAGAATCCATGGCATGCCAAGGGATAGAAGTACCTCGTAGTAATAGAATTACTCAGCTTGAAGTGCCAATTTACATGTGATTGGCTTCGGCCATATAGGGGCTTTGGTCGTACAGGATTTGGATATATATTTGTTATATGAATTGTTTCCCGCTTTCTCTATATTACTCTTTGGACAGTATTCGATAAATGAATTAAATTGGACTGTGTGTGTGTTGTTTGATCTTTCTGTGTGGCTGTTGTGTTAACCTGACATCTGTAAAGGCCGGTGAATAACTAATTGTTGATTGAATTGGTGTTAACAAAGTGGACATGAAATTTTGTATATTTTCTGTTACTATTTTAAACCTAAAAACTACACAAAAAAATTTAAGGCCCGAACAGGCTCATAATCTAATAACGTAATCCTAGTGGCCAACAGTTAGTTAGGCTCTAAACCGCTGACAATTAGGACCTCTTTTTGCATAGCCTAAACTGTAATATTGGTAAACGATTCACTATATGTCTACTGGCTAAATAAGATTAAGTTCATAATCTGATGGTTGTAGTTTTGATTGGTGTGATTTATGCTATAAGGAGCTTTAGGAAACTCATAGAGCCTCGCATTGTGTGCTACCATATTTAAAACCGAGTCTAGAAGCATTTGTGTGTGGTTGTTAGAACTTGAGTTGCTAACTAGACTGTCTATAATCTAACATTGTGTTTTCTTCCTTTGTCTATTTCTTTTCTATTATATAGAATCTCTGAATGAGTACATGTACACCGATCGGTTAGGAGATGACTATCACTGCATTTGGAGCACAAACATGCATTTGACATATTCACACTTCGCTTTTATTTGTATTTTTAGACATTTCATATTTTGAAAACTAAGTTTAGTTCCTGGTTTTGGGATTTGTAAACATTTATTGATTTTTGGATATTTGTACAAGACTTTCTTGGAATTCTTGTTGCTGTTGGATATTTTTCTGATTAATGAAATTCTTACTACTTTTGGAATTTGGAACTATGAGTTATTTTAGAATTTATTTTCGGTATTTGAAAAATTACATTATTACTGTTACAGGTTTACATCTGCATTGTAACGTCAGGCCTTCCGTCCTGTTTTACACTAGGGTGGGAGTTTGCTGTTACATTTACCCATTTCTTGAGCCTCCTTTTATTGGTTGTCTAATAACCACATAAGAGCAACAATCAATACCAAATCAAGTTAAAAACCATTATCAAACCATTTCGATATCATTTGTCAAAAGTTAAGGGCATAACAATGGTGGACTAATGGCAACAACTCCTAGATCCTATTAGCAGCTCAAGAGACCCATAAATGACTCAAAATCAATCCAAATACAACATACTAGCATTCTAAAATACCCATATCAATTTTGAATTTGGCAAGAAGAGTAGAGAGGATTGAGATTTTTACCTTGAAGAGTAGAACTTAGAAAATACTAGTGAATATTAAAAACCTTAATGGAGGTTGTTGAACAATTTATATTGGTTGATGGTAGTGCTGCGTGGAATAAATGAGAGGATGAAAATCTAGGGTGCAGTGTGGGAAGAAGAGGAAAATGTGAATTGAGTGAGACGAGAGAGAAGGAGAGTGAAATATGTTGTTTGGTGGTGGTGGTGTTTGGTTTTATGACACTACTTAGGGCTAATTTTGGATTGAGCCAACTTTTGGGTTCAATCTAATTTCAAGTTTAATTTCCACTGAAACTCAATCCCGTCACTTCTGTAACTCAAAAAAATACATTTATAATTTAATAATTATGTAAAAAATCAGCATCGTTTTCAAAAATTTAAAATTTTACTCTCAAAATGATAAAACGGTCATTTCGAATAAAATTTATATTTTAACATAAAATTATTATTTTTTTAAACTTTAAAAAAAATAAATTGAATCTAACTTCCAATATAATTTAATTACCACTAATTCTAATATTAAATTTCGGTAAAGTAGAAATTTTTAAATAAAATCATTAGACATATTAAAAATTAGGTAGGATTTCGAGCTTTGTGCACAAGTTCCATTATTATTTTGTGTTGTTTGTAATTTGATATATATATATATATATATATATATATATATATATAAAATATGTTTTAAATTTGAAACTCGAAGACCGTCATTGTGAAAATAGTGTACCCTCAGTATAAAGTTTTGAAATTTGGTAGATTGAAACCTATCTATTAAATAGCATCCTATGATGCGATATTGGAATTCAATTTTCTTTTAATATATAAATGTAAATAAATTAAAATATATCAAATACAACATACTTAAATAACCGTAAAACTCAATGGATAATGTTTGATTATATATATGAACCAGCCAACAAACAGGATTGACTTAACTAATGTGGGGAGAAATTTCATCTTTTACCACCAATTACATGCTTATGTATCTTTTAGCAGTCTGTTTTTGTCTGGTTCGTCTGATGTTTGAGAACTACACCATGTGCCGGTTTATAATATTTGGTTAGATTTGTTTATAGAGTTTTGTATATCCAAAAATATAATATTCTCCTAGAATAATTGTCCATTCAAAATTATATTTTATTATAAATAAATTATAGTAATATGTATATTATATATATATATATATATATATATATATGTATTTATATAAATTTATAGGGATAATCCCAAAAACCCCATGAACTTTTGATTTTATCTCCATTTTACCACTTCAGTTCTATTTTTCTCCAAAATACCACTTTTCTATCCATGGCTGTTAGATTTACTGTAGATTTTCCATCTATCCACTTTATAAAAGGGTAGTCTTGTCTTTTTACCATTAATTTTTTAATTTTAAAAATAAAACATTAAAATTTTTAATTTTTATTATTTTAGTTTCTTACAAAATTAAAATATATATTAATTGTTCTTTCCAGAAAATTTTATTTATTTATTTATTTTCAAAATAATTTTAAAAAAAATAAAAATAAAAATTAAAGTGAATCTTGTTCTGCCTTTCCAAAAAACTCTAGCCGGCACTTAACAACGCTCTAGTTTTCTCTCTTTTTTTCCTTCTTCCCTTCTCTGTTTTTTTTTGGCGTCTTCATCCTCTCTAGTGCTATTAGTTCTTTTGTTTAAGACTTCTTTTTATTACTGATGGAGTTCAACCACGTTCTAGATGCATCCATTTGAATAAAAACAAATATTTGAAAGCAGTTTCACCGTGATAATACCTGATCTTCAATTTGGTTATGGGTATTAGGGTTTGGATTTTGATTTTGGCGATTTGCTTATGGCAAGTCTGGAATGGAATAGTGAAGATGAAGGAGAGAGGGAGGGAAATCGAAAAAGACGAAGGAGGTGAGTGATTTTTTGTGATTTGCAGATGGCGAATCTGAGGGGGAATATTGAATATGGAGGAGAGAGGAAGAAGAGGAAAGGGAGAAGAATGTGGAGGAGAGAGGAAAAAGAAGAATAAGAGAATGAGAAGGAGAGTGATTTTTGTGATTTGCAGGCAACATATAGATCGGAAGATGAAGTGGAATATAGAAGAGGAAGATGAAGTTGAATATAGAGAGAGGAAGAAGAAGAATATTTTGTTTAGTTTTTTTTTATAATTTTTTAATTTTAATATATATTTATTCAATTTTAAATAATTTTTTTAAAATAAGTGAAATTATCTAAATATCCTTAAACCAACTGGATGAACAGTAACTCTAACAGTCATGGATGGAAAAGTGGTATTTTGGAGAAAAATAGAACTGAAGTGGTATAATGGAGATAAAATCAAAAGTTCGTGGGGTTTTTGGGATTATCCCAAATTTATAATATTAAATATCATAGCCATTGTACAAATTTAAAAAATTGAAAACTCAAACTTAATAAAAAAGGAACGTGTAAAGCAAATTATTATTATTTTTTTTAAAAGTCGTTTTACATTTAAGGTCTATAATTTAGATATTATTATACATTTGTTTTTTTATTTATGGTTAAATATTAATTAAAAAAACTTTTTCAAAAAGTTAAAATCGACTATTTTTTTTAATTAGATAATCGATATATTGCTCTATATTTACGAAAATGATATCAAAAGTGAAGTAAAATAATAATAACAGTATGCAATTCTAAACATACATACTATAGCGGAAACGTAAATTAGGAAAGAGATACGATTCTAGTCAATCGGTCGGATAGTAATCACGGTACAGATAGTTGTACGAACTACCATCACTTGTTCACCGGGTAAAAGCGACCATCAAAATAACCTTCAGTAGAAAAATCGCAGAGAAGAAGAAAACTCATATATTCTTCTGTATGAAACTCTGTAGTTTCTGAGTGTTTTCTTGTAACTCCTCACACACCAAAAATATCAGATCTCGTTTGATGTTCAAGCTGGCAAGTGGAAGTTGAAACCAATTCAACTTCTCTCTTATATACAGAAGAAACCACCCAGTATGACATGTACTGGGTTAGATAGGATATTGGGCCGGGCCTTATAGTGTGGCCCACCCTTTAATCCAACATTCTTCCACTCCCACTATACGTGTCCAGCCCCCACGACTGGCAACAAATATGCGACTGTGTTTAACTATTCATCATTGGATTGTTATACACGCAAATAACCGGTGTGACTAATGAACCAGATTCTCCATCCCATACGATCGAGAGAGAGTACTCAAAAATTCATTTCGGGTACATCCTAGGTTCGACATGATTTCACATCAGACGCGTTTAGTCCCTATAAAGTAGTCTGATATCCTGGAGTACTCCCAAATCACGAGTGTATTCCTATGAACTACAACATGCGCGAATATGATTAGTTTTTGTGAAATTAGTCTAAACCTTCCAGTCGCTCTTCCTCCAAAAGTCAATGAAAGGTAACCGACACCATAGACATGCCACATAGGCCGTATTATCATGACCATAGAAAGACATGCTAATCATACAGACATCACCCTCATAGCCCCAGATAAAAGAGATGATTGTCCTGAGGATACACAAATTGAGTGGATCTTGCACAACAAGGAACGAGGGACCGTCTCGACTTGTTCTCCAGAGCGGTCAACAAATGAGCACGCACGGTATAACACATGCGCCACAGTGAATCTTGCCACAATTAAGGGCACGTATGTTTCAAGATTGTATTAAATCACCGTGCAGACAATAGTTCGACTATCCCACAGATTCTATCGCTAATACAATCCCTAGTATAGCGACTCAAGAATCCAGTCCGGCTAATCAGGTCTCATGATAGTGGGGTAAAATCATGAGCGATCCTCAATCATTATAGAGAGAATCTCATCTTGACTACATGTCAATGCGACTATAAATGTATATGATGCGGATCAGTTAGCCTTAAATTTTATGGAAGACTTGGACTGGGTCAAGATTAGAAAGAAGCGTAATGATTTTAGGATTTATTATGATAAAGTTTATTTCCTAGTAAGATTTAAGATTTATTTTCCTTATTTGATTTATTTGTTTTCTTTTTAGGTTTTTTAAAATATTAGGGAACTCCTTCTTAAGAGGATTTCTATTTGTCTAGGTTGTAACCCCTATATAAGGGATGCGGATCAGTTAGCCTTAAATTTTATGAAAGACTTGGACCGGGTCAAGATTAGAAAGAAGCGTAATTATTTTAGGATTTATTATGTTAAAGTTTATTTCCTAGTAAGATTTAAGATTTATTTTCCTTATTTGATTTATTTATTTTCTTTTTAGGTTTTCTAAAATATTAGGGAAATTCCTTCTTAAGAGGATTTCTATTTGTCTAGGTTGTAACCCCTATATAAGGGGCGGTAACCCCTATATAAGGGGCTTCCTTTCATAAGTTAAATATCTTTCATCTTTCAACTTTTCAATATCTTATTTCTCTGAAATAGATTTTCCCCTTGGATTAGGGTTTGTCTTCCCTTGGATTAGGGATTTTTATCGTCTCGACGAAACGAAATTGGTCACTAACGCTCGTGACCGAGTATAATCAGTCTATCAAAACTCGTGACCGAGTCTAAACAGTCTTTATCTTTTATTTTTCGCTTCCGTTCTGCGTCAGTATGCTTCTTCCCAATCACTCTGGAATCCTATTCAACAGAGCATAAGTATACAAGTCTCATCCTGCATTATCCCCAAGATAATCAAGGCGACTGTACGTGCAAGTGCACCAATCTCAAATACCTGATGACATACTCTCGGATAAGAAATTCCCAAATATGCTAAACTCTTAGACACATCAATAAAATAATAAACATATGAACATAGATAAAACAATCAAAGATACTACAATCTATGCAGACCTAACCATCAAGCATGCATATCAAATACATCTCTAGCGAAACTTTGGTAAGAGAGTCTGCCACCATACCAGGTGTAAATATGTATCTTATCATTATAATTGTCTTAGTCACAATATGATTGGCAAAATTAGACTTGGTCTCTATGTGTTTAGACTTGTTATGATACTTAGCATCCTTGTATATGCTGGTTATCACACTAAACAATAACTAGCTTAGGCTCATCACTTTCCAAAAATAGATCCTCTAAGAATCGTCAGAGTCAAAGCACATCTTGCAAAGTCACTAAGCAGACTACAAACTCTACTTCCATAGTTGATAATACTATGCAAGTCTGCTTCTTGCCACTTTAGAAAATAGCTCCATGGCTAAGTATGAATACATACCTAAAAGTGGACTTTCTTTCATCTAGGTCACCGCCCTAGTCTCCATCTCTGTATCCAACTAGGCGCATAACGCTGCCTTAATGACACAGAGAGTAATTTGCGGTTCCTTTTAAGTAAGCAAGTATTCCTTTTTAATAGCTATAAAACGTTTCTTTCATGAGTTTGACTAATATTTATTTATCAGTCCAACTGCATAATACATATATGGCCTCGTACACATAATTGCATATATCAGGCTTCTGATGGCATTCACATCTGGTACATATTTCATTTTCTCACGCCCTTACGGAGTCTTAAGATATATATCAAGACTTAGAGTCTACCTAGGTGTATCCATTGGCTTATAGCTAGCCATAAGAAAATGCTCAAGGATCTTTCATATATAAGGTTCTTGCGTTAACGCCAAAATCCTTCTCTCTTAATCCTTTGAGATTTTGACTCCTGAAAAATAGGCAGTCTCACACATGTCCTCGATTTTAACCAATTTCTTTTACCTCAAGTAAAAGCTTATTGTCATTACACGCCATTAAGATATTGTCAACATGTATCAACAATGTTGCAAAATTGTCTTTTGACCTTTCCACATATACACAATGGTCCTTTTCTGTCATTTGAAATCCATATGATAATGACAGATTCGATACAATGAAGGTACCATTGTTTAGAGGATTGCTTGAGTCCATAAGTGGACCTCAAGAGCTTACAGACTTTACTTTCTTGGCCTTCAGTTATACAATTTTTAGGCATCTCCATGTAAATCTCCTCGTCCAGTCCTCCATTGAGGAATGTGGTCTTTGACATCCATTATATGTAATTCAAACTCCATATGTTCGACAAGTGCAAAGATTAGACGAATGGATGTAAATCTCACCATAAGAGAACAACATCTCTCTATAGTCTATACCCTCTTACTAAGTATAACCTTTCGTCGTCAATCTCGCATTATATCTTTTAACCAAGCTATATGCCTTCCGTTTTAATGCGAAGGATCCACTAATTTCCAATGGCTTTTCTATTTGGAAGTGAATCGACCAAGTCCCAGACACAGTTACTTTTCATTGATTCCATATCCTCTTCCATGGCTTTAATCCATAAATCTTTTGTCAGTGATTTAAAAGTTTCTTTCAGATTCTTCGGTGCATCAACGTCATGTGAAGTCAACATGAAAGTCTCCCCTTCGATCTCAAAATATCGTTGGGGAACTAAAATCTTCTTCATATTCAAACTGATGATTCAGGCTTGCTCCCACTACGATTGAGCTGTGGAGCTGATTCGATTGGCACTTGATTGCTCCCACTAGGAACAGAGTCCATTTTATCTCTATTATGTTCCTCTACATTTTCAATGGTATCAAGTCCTTTGATTCATCTTACTCAAAGAAAGAAGCCCATCTTTTAACATCACATCATCTCACAAATTCATTCTCTTCAAACCTCATCACGTGACTCTATTTTAGAGATATACACCTCTTAACTTTCTCCTATTAGTACATATTCTTTTGACTGCTCAGGGAAACATATGAAAAAACATTTCCTTCCCCTGGCGTCCAACTTTTCATATTTACTAGAAAGATCATGTACATCGTAAACGCACCCCTAGGGTCGTACATAGGAGCGATCAGTTTTCTGACCTATTCAAATACTCGTACGGAGTTGAAGTCACTGATTTTTAGGGACCCAATTAAGAATGCAAATCACAATTAGGAATGTATCTCTCCAATCCGAAATTTGGAGATTAGCTTGTGCCATCATAAATGCAACTATTTCCAGTCTATTCCTTCGCTCAGCAAATCAGTTCTGCTTTAGAGTTTTAGGAATAGTCAACTGTATATCGCTATACCTTTTTCCTGACACAATTGCTCAAATTGTTCAGATAGATACTCTAGTCCTCAGTCAGTACATGGTACTTTTCAATGTCTTATCTAATTGATTCTCCACCATAACAAGCAATAAAATTCACGAAGCAACACAAGGCTTCAAACTTATGGGAGATTAGATAAACTTGACCGAGACAAATAATTCATCTTATAAAGACATAAAAATATGATGCATCCTTCCTACTCTTAATATTCATTGGTCCATTAATATCAAAATGGCTCTAGTGGATTGTTAGCTCTAGTAACCTTACCAAAAAGTTTTCTAATAGTTTTCTCGACTAGACAATGACCACATGTTGCCATTCGATCTTATCATAAGATCCTAAAATCCCTCTTTGGCCAACCTGTTCATTCATTATTGTCCAATATGACCAAGTCTAGCATGTCATGTACTCACATTGCAATCAGGAGAGAAAACAAAGGAATCACTACTATCATCAACCAACGAAGGATATGCATAACTTTCAATATCCAGTACCATAAAACCATCTTGTATTTGTCCAAAAACCAACAGGAACATCACAAAATGACAAAGTCATGCGATCATTCTAAAACAAAAACACAAGCTTATATCCATAAGAGAGTAAAACCAGGAACAGAGACAAGATTGTGCCTTATATTCGGAGCGTAGTGACAACATGTAGGAATAATTTTTTCCTCCTCACATCATCAATATGCAGGAGCCTATACTCAGCATAAGAACATACGAGTTATTCCCTACATATATCCAGTTAGTATCTCATGGAATTTGACGATACTCACAAACACTTCTCTATCTCTAGCTTCGTGTCATATTTTGCCTGAGTCTATAATCCACATTGGATGAGCCTCAACAAACAAAAAATAAAGTTGGAAATTAAAATATCACAATAGACAAACTTGTGAAAAAGTATCTATATGTTTTGCTTAGTGCACTCACGAGCAAACTGCGCCATCTTTTCACGTTTAAAACACTTAGTCTTACTCTTGTCCTCCTTTTACCTACACCATAATAAAGCTTATTCCTTGGGTTCCAGATCCGGTCTAATTAAGGTTTACAATACTCTTTCCTTTCTTTGTGCTCCTCTGGCCCCTCTTACGCTTGTTATTCATGCGTTCACTGGTCTTAGCCATATAAAGCTGCTTCGAGGATTTAACTACACCAAATGTTTATCCTCAAGCTTAACATGACGAGAAATATCATCAACTCCCTTGATATTATCGTTACGCATCATGTTTATCTTCATATGTTTCCAGCCGTTAGGAAAAAACTGGATCACTACCTGCACTTGCTGCTCATCTATAAGGACATGACTGGTTGACCAAAGCTCTCGAATCATGTTAGCTATCTCTGAAAGATGCTGACATAAATAGTGATCCCGATGATTCTTGTCAACGTCAAAATTAACTAGTAAGCGTCGTAGTTTCGTGGTAGAAGTACCACCGAATTTTTCCTTTATAGCAACTCAAATGTCCTAGGCCGTCTCACGACCCACATATGCACATATGAGGTCATTGGCTATGCTAGAGAGGATTTAGGTCCTCGTAATGCTGTTATTGTGCTTCTAGGACATATATATAGGCTTCCATAATATTACGCCTAGTTTGTGCAAATTACCCTCGCTCAGGTTGAACCATGGTGTCTCTCAAGGTTTTAAGGGTATACTGTTCCTCGAGAATATACTAAATCTTAGGTGCCAGAAATCATAACCGTCACCATTCGTTTTCTCGCACTTGTTTAACTCATCGACTATGGTTTCGAAGCAGATGCTAGTACTGATAAACACAAATAACGTTGAGACCCATCTATGTTCTTAATCTAGCAGAATTTCATCCGATAACATTATTTCTCCGACCTAAATAATCATAGATACAAGGACTTAACCAAGAGGGGGGATTCGAAAAAGATAGTTTGACTACCTAATCACCCTCCACATCCTTCGATCGTAGTGATCATACCCAATCATGTTAGGGAGTAATATAACCCTAAAAATACATCATATTTAGGATTGCCACATCATACAACAAGATTAGAGCGACTATGCAAAAATGACTAACAATCATGCATTCAAATCATTTCACAAAGAAGATAAAAAGATAATAATAATCGACTAAACAATAATCATGGAAACATTATGCGAGAAAACCATGATCACATAACAATACATCATTGAAATGATGCCTATCATGAAAATGATCATTAAAAAAAAATGCATTTGCTCCATGATCTTTAAGATCTGATTGTTCCATTGTCTCAAGGTCCTCCCCAGGATTTACTTCGGGATTCTTTCTTAAATCCTTCAAATGATTTTTGCTAAGGCCAGCATCATCAGCTTCTATCCATTTGGGGCATCTAGATTCTCCTACTCCACTCTCTACCACGACTAGGAGAGATTTTGGAAGAATCTTGGACTGCCGGCATCGGAGAGCTACCAATTAAGCAGTTGACATCTCTTGGATCGTCATCTTTCTTAATATCAGTACCAATATCTATCACCTCTACATGCTTAGGTTTTTCCACGTACTCATCATCAACCTCATCATCCGAGATTAAAATTATCTCTGGAATTAAAATAAGAAGAACCTCAACGGCTTCATCGTCGTCTTCCGGAGGTTGCGGCACTAGAGACGAATGTGGATAGTCTAATATGGTAAGTGTTGCCAAGTCGGTTGAAGCTCCGACTACTGAGGAATTAAAAAGGTAAACCATCTCCTCTGGAGCTTCAAACATTAATGTCATTAGCAATGAATCAGTGGGATAATACCATGCTTATTCATGAGAGATTCAATAACATTTAAAATAGAACCCGAGCCAATAGGGATCTATCCTGTGCAAAACCCAACACAAATGCACAAAGGATGATATATGTATGCATATGACAATAAATTAACAACCCTAGTAATCAAATTTAAAGTCACCAAAAATAATTAATACATAATTAATTATTTTATACTAAAATAAAATGCATACCCATGATAAATTAGTTTAAGTTAAAAAGTATACCAAGTAATTAATATGGCGCAGCGGATAGCACCTGATCAATACTTGAGGTCTCAAGTTCAAATCTCATAGACACAGTATCCAAAAAAAAGAATTAACTTGGACATTTCACGGATAATGGAATATCAAGTAAATGAACTGTTTATTAATTAATGTATAGGGACCGTCTATCTACGTTTATCTCCCGTTTATTAATTAATGTATAGGGACCGGATAATGGAATATCAAGTAAATGAACTGTTTATTAATTAATGTATAGGGACCGTCTATCTACGTTTATCTCCCGTTTATTAATTAATGTATAGGGACCGTCTATCTACGTTTATCTCCCGTTGTAATTTAGGGCCCTGTGCCGTCGCCTATAATCGGTCGGACAGTAATCACGATACAGATAGTTGTACGAACTACCATCACTTGTTCACCGAGTAAAAGCGACCATCAGAATAACCTTCAGTAGACAAATCGCAGAGAAGAAGAAAACTCATATATACTTCTGTAGGAAACTCTATAGTTTTTGAGTGTTTTCTTGTAACTCCTCACACACCAGAAACATCAGATCTCGTTTGATGTTCAGGCTGGCAAGTGGAAGTTGAAACCAATTTAACTTCTCTCTTATCTACCGAAGAAACCACCCAGTATGACATGTACTGGGTTAGATAGGATATTGGGCTGGCCTTATAGTGGCCCACCCTTTAATCCAACAAAAAGTAATCTTTAGACAATTTTACCCTTATATCTAAATGATTTCGTACACCGTTTTTACTTTGAATTCTATTTTACTTAAAAATAGCTTTTAGTGAATTTTATTAATTTTGATGGATAAAATTTATTTAAAATTTAAAATTATTCGTTAAAAATTAATATACATATTATCAATTTTAAAAAAAATTATAAAGATCAGAGGTAATTAATTTTTAAACAATTATAATATGCATTAATTTTGTATTTTTTTTAATAAGTGCATTAATTATTCATTGGAAATACAAATGTTTTTTTTTTGTAATATATTAATGATATTTTTACTCAAAATTTAAACCAGTTTCTTCCGGTTTTTCAAGTTTAATAGGTCCGGTTCAGTTTTGGTATATTTAAAACCGGTTAAATCGGTTCCGGTTCGGTTTTGGATTCTGAAAAACCGGTCCAAAACCGAAACTGGTTGAATAAATAAAAATTAAATATATATTTGTTATTGCGAACATTATGTGATAAATCTATTTATTTAAAATAGTGAAAATTCTAAAAAAAAATGGCTTTTTAAAGTTCAAAATACAGTTATATGTCTGTTTTGAAAAACATATAAAAACAGGCTTTTAAAAGTTTAGTTTTCACTTCATATGCCAAGTTTCCCAAAATACCTCTGAAACTTTATAATTCACATATCTATGAATTACGCTCACAATTTATGAATTACGGTCACAGTCTGTGAATGGCCTATGGAGTGAAAATCAAATTTTAGTTTTGCAAACTTTTCAAAAGTAACCTATACTTGTGTAGTAAATTTTTTTTGCCTATAGAAAAAAAATTCCCTTTAAAATATGTATTGATTGTTATAGTTATGTACTTCTTACAATGTTATAAATATATATATTTGAAGTGGGTTAATTGTATTTCGTGGGTGACGAGATGATAGCAGCGGAATGGAAAACTCTTTTTAATTTATATGTTTGGACATTTTTTTTTGTTATTTTAATAGGATATCAATAAATATGTAATATGTTTGCTAAATTTTTTATTTGTGTTTTAATAGGATTTTAATGGATTTATAATATATTGCTATTAGTTTTTATTTGGTGAATAATGAAAATTTAAATTAGATTAATATGGTTGATATTTTTAATAATTGATGATAATTTATGTTGATTGGTTAGAATTAATTAGCAATTTAAATTTTCCATGATGATTTTTGGATATAAGATGTTTGAAGATGATATGATGATTTTGTAGTTTTGAAAATTTTATGAATATATAAAGAGTCAATTTTGAAGAAAAGAAAAAGCTCGATATACACACCCAAACTGACCAAACCGGTCCGGTTCGGCCCGATCCAATCAAAAATCGGACCAACCAGATTTACCATTTAAAATATATCGGGTCGGTCTCAACCTTTAAAAATCGGTACAACCGGGCTTGAGACAGTTTTAGGTAAAATCGGACCAAACTGGTGCATGCCCACCCATACATATATATATATATATAAAATTTTATTAAATTGAGGAAGAGATAAAAATTAATATATTATACTAATTTTGTTAAATTAGATAAAAATCGGTAAAGGAAATATTACATAAATGAGACCAAACAAAGTTTAAAAATTCAAAACTAAACCAACCGAACTTTATTTCTATTTTTGAACCATCTAAATTTTGATTTTAAAAAATAAACCTTCACACGTTCACAAATTCTCTTCACAGACAACCTTCACATATAAGTGTAAAAGGTCTTCACGTAAGGGTAAAATGGTCAATTTAGTTTATTTTTGAAAAGTGAAAGTTTAAAAGATTATTTTTGTAAAATTTTTAAAGTTGGGCTACATAATGTAAATAAATGTTGTAAAATAACAAAAATGAAAACAATTCCATTGTAAAACATAAATTTGTAAAATATGTGAAAAGTGAAAAAACAAACCGATCACCTCATCTAAATGAAAAAAACTTTTTAGATTAGATCTAGAAATAAAATCTAAATAGATAATAGATAAAAAAAAAAAAAAGAACATTAGTTTCGGAATAAAATTTTAATGGAAATTTTACTGGAAATTTTATGCATTTATATAGTGGAATTGTTGTGTAAGATCGAATGTGTGAGTGTGAGATCATTAGATAGATGAAATAAATAAATTGATATACTAATTAATAAATAAATTAATATACTAATTAATAAATAAATTAATAAATAAATTAATAGATAAATTATAGAATGCTCACTGTACTTGTACAATGTTTTCGTTAGTCTCTTATACAATTAATCGTCTCAGTGAGTTTTATATAGCTGTAGTTTTATCTCAATTAACCCTTTCAACTGTCGTATGTGGTTCTTGTCATACATCAAAAACCACGTATATCAGGGACGTAGCCAGGAAATTATGGTAGGGTGGGCTAATTTTAATCCGGAGTGCAGGCAGAGTCCCGCGGTACGGTACAATAATTTTTTTAAAAAATTATTATTTTTATATATAAAATTATATATATAAAATTTTAATTTAGATAATTATTTATAATTAAAATACTTAAACCCCGTTTGGATTCTTTAAAAAATAAAATTAATAGATAGAGATTCAAACAGATCTTTTAAGAGATCTCTTAATTTGTAAGAGCTCTTAACAATTATTTCATTAGTTGAACCAACCCTACTAATACCTCTTAATACCTCCTAACATGTTGTAAAAAACTCAATAGTCCTACAATCTCCAATCCCTATTAATTATTAGCTAGCTAGTTAGTAATTAATAGGGGTAGATTGGTCATTTAGGCACTATTTGCTAATTAGTTACTAATGCTTCCAAACACCCCCTATTAATTAGCTAACTTAATTATTAATAGCTCTTAAAATTAGTTGGTTAATTATTAACTATTAAGGGATCCAAACACCCCCTTAGATTTTTATTAAATTAGATTAATGTTTCAAAAAGTTATACTAATTAGCTATTAATTAACTTCTAAGCTAGTTATTAGATTAATTTTTATGAAATGTTTGATATTAGTTTTAGTTTTTAAATTAGTTGTTAGATAAATTTTTTAGTAATTTTATATCTAAAAACTAATTTAAAAATTAAAATTAATATTAAACATTCAATCCAATAGCTAACTTTATAATTAATTGAAAATATACGTCAAACATACTCTAATAAAGTAAATCAATACTAACATGAAAATAACTTTTACAAATATTATCTTAAAAGTAAATATAATTATTGAAGCTATTTTAAATAGCGCTACTAAATACGCATTTTTCCGAAAGCTAATTTTAGATGTATTTACTTTTTTTTTTACAATACTTAATGGTATATGTATATATAAATTTAATTTAAATCAAAATAAAATTAAAATATTCAATTTAATTTGATTTTAGTTTTAGAAAATTAAAAATATATATACTTTTAATAATTATTATAATATTTATTCTATTTATAATAAAATCACTAAAAAAAATAATAAATACTATGTATGATTATTAAATAGTTTTTATTTAATTTTAAAAGTTAAAATTATACATATAATTATTATAGTATTTATTCTATTTATATATTATTATTAAAAAAATTATAAATATTGTATATAAATTTTTTTTTGGGTTTTGCTAGGGTGGGCTTGAGCCCACCCTAGCCCACTAGGACGCTCCGTCCCTAACGTATAGTGTCACGAGCATAGAAGAGCTAACTGAGATAAAAATATATGTACTGAGGACTAACTAGATGACAATTTGTATACCAGACTAATTAAAAAATTTATACATTTATAAATATGAAAATAAAAATAATTTTAAAAATATATTAATATAATTAAGTATTATAATTTATTTTTGATTTAATTTATCAAGCATTAAAATCGTTTAAATAAATTATCATTTTAAAAATATATCATTTAAATTCTTTTCAATTTATTTAATTTTTAACTATTTTTTCTATTGAAAATATTTATTTTTATAATATTTTATAATGATATTGTAACTCGTTAGAGAAAATAACATTGTGTCATTATGTCAACTTTGTTTTAATTTTAATTTAAGTGTTTCAATATCCTGTGAGATTAGTTAATCCATTTTTTTTAACGATAATTATTTATAATATTTCAAATAGATAGTTAGGAGAATCAGATAAATAATAAGTTATAATATATAATTATATGTATTTTTATTTTTAAATTAATTTTATTTATATATTTTAAAATTAATAAATTTTTTCAATTAACTCTCTGTATAAATTGTCATCCCTTTCTATTAACCCCTATACTTATCATTTTATCTCAGTTAGCCCATTTGTGTTGACTTGATACTTGACATGAATGACGCATGACAGTTTACATCACACATCAAATGTTAATGTTAGGCATCACATTAGCATGAAGGGTCTAATTGAGACAAAATACAATTATAATGGGCTTAACTAGGACAACAATTTATATAGAAGTTAATTGAAAAAATTGTACAAGTACTTAGAATTATATATTTTTTAACCCATAAATTAATTAACCCACAATATTTATACAAAAAAAAAATAGCTACTCAATTTATTCTTTAATATTTCATGGCCAGGTTATACATACTTATATATTTATTGATTAGTATTTGGCATAATGGTCACTTAAGCCCCTAAACTTGGATAACCTTTTCAATTGGGCCCTCCAACTATGCGAAGTTTCGATTTGACCCCTCAATTTTCCAATATCGAGTCAATTTGACCCTTTTCACCTACGTGGTAGATGATGTGGCAGGTGACTCAAAACCAAATATATACAACAATCTTGCCACATCATCTGCCACATAGGTAAAAAGGGTCAAATTGACTTGATATTGAATAGTTGAGGGGTTAAATTGAAACATCGCACAGTTGGAGGGCCAAATTGAAAATGTTAGCCAAGTTTAGGGGTTTCGATGACCATTATGCCATTAGTATTTATTAGTATAAATTTTAGGGTCATTTGCACTTTTAAGTTTTTTTATTAAAAAAATTATATTTTTAGACTAACATTAATTTTTTTACAAAACTAAATTTTTTCAAAATTTTTTGCAAAAAATAGACCAAAATGACCATTTTACCTTTCCATACGAAGAAAAAATATATCCAGCAGCTTCCCGGTATATACACCAGGAAACAAGCTTGAATTTGGCCTGTTTCCTGGTGTGTAATACCAGGAAGCAAAATTGTGCTTCCTGGCATTACACACCAGAAAAATAGGTCAAATTCAAGCTAGCTTCCTTGTGTGTAGTACCGGGAAGCAAATTTTGGCTTCCCGTTATTACATACCGGGAAGCTGCTTGAATTTTGTCTGCTTCTCGGTAACACATATCGGGAATCTCATTTGTTGCAATTTTTTTTTGAAAGTTTATTTTTACAATTTTTGTATAAAAAAGTTTAAAAGTGAAAAAAAAATTAGGGTTGGTCTAAAATTAAAATAAAAAAGTTGATAAGGTCTAATTTTGATTATTTTCACTAAATTTTATAATCAATTCATAAAATTAGTTTCATTTTTAAAAAAAAATATAATTTTGTTTTTATGAGTTGGTTTGTTTCTGGAATTTGAACCTATAATAATTAGATATATTTTAAACATTAATTTATATATATGAGGTAAATATTACAAAATTTAGCTAGATTTTTTTCTTTTTTAATTTAACGAAAAAACGTACAAAGTTGAACTTAATGCTAAATGAAATAGGAAAATATAAACCACTGTATTGTTCCAAACTATTATTTACTTTAAGCCTTTGGGGGTTTTATATAGAGTATTATATTGGAATGACTAATTTTTATTTGTTTTATTTTTAAAGTTATGATTTGTGGTATTGTATGTTTTTTGTTTTTAAAAAAAAATTGATGGAGAAATGATTTTTCTCATTTAAAATTCTAATATACTCTCAATTACTAATAATACAATACAAACCAATACATCCCAAATATTAAAAAATAAATCTTATGCACCACAACACAATACCATATAATATATATATATACATATATATATTAATGAACCATAAAATTTTTAATCCAAACAAAATGTAAGATTTTACTCATTATTAAATTGGATAATTCCATCCTCTCGAAATAATTAACATAGTACATAAGTTAATAATAGTAATAAAATTGCTATTATATTAACTTGATTATCGATTTGCATTTGTTAGTATATACATACCTTTCTTTTTCTATTGGAATTATTTTTGAAAGTCTCCATTTAGTTCAAGTTCAATTTCTTCTCTAATATAGTTTCTTCATTTTAGGGTTTATCCGTGGCTAAAGGTGGTTGAGATACTTTATGACAGTAAAGAACACGTTGTTAGTTAATAATAAATATATGGAAAAAAATTCATTAACAAATTCTCAAATTAATACACTCTTTTGTTT